>CM060925.1:277052510-277060010 GCA_030737875.1 Allium sativum
CATAACAATTTTCGCACTGAACCCATAAATTTTTGTATTTTTTATTTATATCAAAATCATTAGATCTACCTCTTATATTGAAATCGCGGCTGTTACCATCAGTTCGTATACTAGAATTTCTATTTTCACTATTGCTTACGCCTTCACTACAAATGAAACTAGAAATGTAACTGTTACTGTAATTTTCGGTATCACCTAAAATGTAACTATGAATACTGATTTCAAAACGAAGATAACTATCAATACAACTATTAATGTGATTACTCCAACCAGATTTAGTATCATACATGCAACGATAATAGTGGTGATTGTTACTCTTAGACCTACTATTCAAATAACTGGAAAAAAAGTTTCGAATTCGCTCAGAAAAAAACCATTATTGTAAATCTCAAAAATATGATTTTCAATGTCAAAATATACAGAATAACTATCACCATTGCTGTCCCTAACCAAAAAAGTGTTATCAGAGATCAAACTCCAAATATTCCTTATATCAATATCATTGAAACTATACCTATTACTATCACTCCAACTAGAAATGTTTTTTTCCGTATCTTTTTCTTCACTTCCATCGGGATGCCAAGCACCATGAATAATACCCATTTGAAGAAACGACATTGATTTAGTTAGCTCACACTTATGTTTTAACTTCCTCCTAAACAACATCGAATTTAACCACCATTTTTCATAGAGTTTTCCTGCTCCTCCTTCTATTTAATGAAAATATAATAGATGAATAATCATTTGAGGAATAATCATTTTACTATTTTATTTCCTATTAGAATTAAGCATATAATCTAATCATTAGAATTGTTAACTAACAACGAGTGAGTATTGAAATAAATAATTCTCTTTTGGGGAAATCCCAGGTATCACTTATATAAATATATATTATGATTGAATCTTTTGGTCAATTTAAAATATAAAGAGAAAAGTTTATCTCATGTCATGTACAAAAAAAATTATCATCGAAAAGATAAATAGCTGTTTCTTCCTACACTATGAAATAATAAATACTATAAAATAGAAATAATAAATACTATAAAATAATAAATAAATGAAATAATAAATAAATGAAGAATTTATTCTCGTAGAATCTAGTATCGTATAATCAAATAAGAAATTTCTATTGCAACATGAAATGAAACATACAATATAAAGGGTGTGAGTAGGAGGAGCCCCCCTTGGCTTGATCTACGGCCCGAAACTACGGGTTAAAAAACGATCTACACCAACCTCAAGGTCCATAATTAAGGATCCAACAATAAAGAAAAGAACTCTTGCATTTTTTATTCTTCAATTTCATAGTTAATCTTGTATTTAGATTTTGTTTATATAGGTAAGATCTGTACATATGAAAGATCTATACAAATAGATAGTATAGGATACTTATTTTTTTATTCGGCCCAATCCTTTTCCTAAAAAAAAGGATTGAGCCGAGTTTAATTGCAATCAATTAGGAGAACAAACAGCAATTGCTGAATTATGTGCGCTTAGTTCTTATATTTTCTGTTTATCTATTTCTGTTTATCTATCTTATCTACTGGTTCGAACTCGAATTTGATCTCTTTCCATACTTTACAAGCAGCCGCAAGTTCGGGACTCCATTTGCAAGCTTCGCGGATAATCTCATTACCTTCACGAGCAAGATCACGTCCTTCATTACGAGCTTGTACACATGCTTCTAAAGCTACTCGATTAACTACCGCACCAGGTGCATTTCCCCAAGGGTGCCCTAAAGTTTATCTTGGAAATATTTCAAGCAAATGCGCATTCCCCACTTTTTTTGGATCGAATAGACAAAACATTTTTTTTCGTTTTTTAATATATTTAAAATTAGGAATTGGTTAGGAAGAACCTCAAGATCTCAAATTTATTATTTTGAGCAAGAACATACAAAAGAAAATGAGAAAACGAATAAAGAGAAAAAAGAGGAAAATGAACGAATAGCAATATCAGAGACTTGGGATAGCTTTCTATTTACTCAAGCAATAAGACCAAACATGGGTTTGATTCACACTCCATGTTTTGAGAAATATTTACCATCCGGAAAGAGGAAAAAACGGAGTCTTTGTCTAAAGAAATACGTTAAGAAAGGGCAGATGTATGGAACCTATCAACGAGATAGTGCTTTTTCAAATCTCTCAAAATGGAATCTGTTCCAAACATATATGCCATGGTTCCTTACTTCGACAGGGTGCAAATATCTAAATTTCGCCCTTGTAGATACTTTTTCAGACCCATTGCCAGTACTAAGTAGCAGTCAAAAATTTGTATCCATTTTTCATGATATTATGTATGGATCAGATATATCATGGCCAATTCCTCAGAGGATTCTTCCACAATGGACTCTGATAAGTGAGATTTCGAATAAGTGTTTACGGAATCTTCTTCTGTCCGAAGAAATGATTCATCGAAATAATGAGTCACCCATTCCATTGATATGGGCACATCTGAGATCAAGAAATGCTTGGGAGTTCCTCTATTCAATCCTTTTCCTTCTTCTTGTTGCTGGATATCTCGTTCGTATCCATCTTCTCTTTTTTTCCCGAGCCTCTAGTGAGTTACAGACAGAGTTAGAAAAGATAAAATCTTTGATGATTCCATCATACATGATTGAGTTGCGAAAACTTCTGGATAGGTATCCTACATCTGAACTGTTCCTTCCAGTCAAGAATTGGGGCCTCACAATCACTAGCCAATATTTCTCTCATTCTCATGCCTTTCTTTTTCTTTGTTCATGATTCGATATTCTGGTGTCCTAGGCGTAGAGGAACCACACCAATCCATCCTGAACTTGGTGGTTAAACTCTACTGCGGTGACGATACTGTAGAGGAGGTCCTGCGGGAAAATAGCTCGACGCCAGAATGATAAAAAGCTTAACACCTCTTATTTTACTAAAAAAAATGCAAAAGTCCTCTTATTCAAAACCTCAATTATGATATCTCTTCTCCCCCCCTTCACACCTCAGAACGCACTGTTCTTATAGAGAGAAACCAATATTATTTATAATACAGAAATGGGGAATTTTATAATTTAAAAATAGTCTATCCATTTTTTTGTCTGTATCAATGAGAAATCTTTTTTCTAGATAATTATTAATAACTATCCTTATCAATCCATAAAATGGTTCGGGTTTTAGTGTATTGAAATTAGATGAAATTTTTTTGTTTTCCACTTCTTGTAATTGTAACGTTGATTCATAAATATATGAGTTTTTATTATCCCCAAAATTTATATATTTATATGATAAAATATCATATTCTAAATGTTTTTTCAATTTGACTTTTTGACTCATCAATGAATTTACTGCATAGTAATTTTCTTTCATGTAATGAATTAATTGATCTTTTTCTTTTTTATAAAAATTCGATTTCGTTGAGTCTTTTTTTTGAATTATACGACATTGGTTAGCCCTATTTTGCCATTTTTTGGTACTAAATAAGACCACTTAGTCTGAGATAAATTATATTGATAATGATTCCTTAACCACATTTTCCATTTATTCATTCTATACTTATGTATTTTCTTATGTTTTGGTTTGGAACCAAATATTCCTTGTGTTGTACAATAATTCTTTATTATATCTGTAAGAAAAGGATAGGTGTTATGATATTGAAGTACAAATTTCAAAGCATATTTGTTAAGTAACTGATTTTGCGAGAATTTGTAAAATATATATGCTTGAGACAAAGAAGATAAGTCCCAATAAATATTATATTTTTTGATCTGTCTTTTCAATTCTTTCTTGATTTGTTTTATCATTATAAATGTATTTAGTTAAAATTTTGTTTGTTGATTTAAAACTTGGAATCTTAATGATATATAGTAATAGATTCATGTATATTTTTTCAATGAAGGATTTTATAAAATAATGCGATTTACGTATTAATCGGATATTTTTTCTTTTAAATATTTTCCAAATATCCTTCTGTAATTCCGATCTTTTATTATAATAAGTTAGAACCATTTTTTTCTTGTCTTTTGTGACTCCTTTTATTTGATTCCTATTTGTGATTGCCTTATTAGCAAGATCTTTTATTTTTGTTTCGATGAGTGAATAATTTGCATTTCCGCCCGAGGAGGGGCTCGCGTCTGATTAGCTAGTTGGTGAGGCAATAGCTTACCAAGGCGATGATCAGTTGCTGGTCCGAGAGGATGATCAGCCACACTGGGACTGAGACACGGCCCAGACTCCTACGGGAGGCAGCAGTGGGGAATTTTCCGCAATGGGCGAAAGCCTGACGGAGCAATGCCGCGTGGAGGTAGAAGGCCCACGGGTCATGAACTTCTTTTATCAGAGAAGAAGAAATGACGGTATCTGAGGAATAAGCATCGGCTAACTCTGTGCCAGCAACCGCGGTAAGACAGAGGATGCAAGCGTTATCCGGAATGATTGGGTGTAAAGCGTCTGTAGGTGGCTTTTCAAGTCCGCCGTCATATCCCAGGGCTCAACCCTGGACAGGCGGTGGAAACTACCAAGCTGGAGTACGGTAGAGCCAGAGGGAATTTCCGGTGGAGCGGTGAAATGCGTAGAGATCGGGAAGAACACCAACGGCGAAAGCACTCTGCTAGGCCGACACTGACACTGAGAGACGAAAGCTAGGGGAGCAAATGGGATTAGATACCACAGTAGTCCTAGCCGTAAACGATGGATACTAGGCGCTGCGCGTATCGACCCGTGCAGTAGCTAACGCGTTAAGTATCCCGCCTGGGGAGTACGTTCGCAAGAATGAAACTCAAAGGAATTGATGGGGGCCCGCACAAGCGGTGGAGCATGTGGTTTAATTCGATGCAAAGCGAAGAAGGTGATATTTGTGGATACTATTCGAACTGTTCCATTTTTACTCATGTTAGCATTTCTTATAGAAGTTATTATATCAGCAATAGCATCTCTGCCCATGACAAATTTTAATTATTGGTGCTTCTAATTTTGATATAATCAACATGTTTTTTTATTTGAATACTTCAAAGTATTCATTATTTTATTTAATTAAATTTGAATTTTTTTATTAAATTTAGTAATTTTAGTAAAAGTATATGCGTGAGACACAATCTATTAATTGGGTTTATTTCAGATATCCTACTAGAACAATATCCTAATTTGATCTATGACTATGAGTCTTTATAATACTTCGGGAGCTAATGAAACTATTTTAGTAAAATTCAACTGTCTCAATTCCCGAGCAATCGCGCCAAAAACTCGAGTTCCTTTTGGATTTCCTTCTTGATCAATGACAACCGCTGCATTGTCATCATATCGTATTATCATACCGTTGCCACATTTGAGCTCTTTACATGTACGTACAATTACGGCTCTTATTACTTCTGATCTTTCTAGAGGCATATTGGGCGCTGCTTCTTTAATTACAGCAACAATAACGTCACCAATATGAGCATGTCTATGATTACCGGCTCCTATGATTCGAATACACATTAATTCTCGAGCTCCACTGTTATCTGCTACATTCAAAAGGGTCTGAGGTTGAATCATATCATTTTTATTTGAATTTATTATTTCAATGCAAAGAAGGAGGAAAAAGAAGAAATAGTATTTGTCTAGAAATAAAGAAACTCGTGGTTGTTTTTTCATCCCTTTTTCATATTTAGTTCTACATCCTTATCCTGAAATAACAAATTGAGTTACTCAAGCCCAATCGAGTTATTTGGTCCCACTCGTTATCAGTGGGATCAGGGATACTTCCAGCAAGAGATATATCAAAGAGTTGGTGCCGGACTAGCTGAAAATCTAAGTTTATCGGACGCTTGGTCTAAAATTCCCGAAAAATTAGCTTTTTATGATTACATTGGTAATAATCCGGCAAAAGGGGGATTATTCAGAGCGGGCTCAATGGATAGCGGGGATGGAATAGCTGTTGGATGGTTAGGGCATCCCATCTTTAGAGATAAAGAAGGGCGCGAGCTTTTTGTACGTCGTATGCCTACTTTTTTTGAAACATTCCCGGTAGTTTTAGTAGATGGAGATGGAATTGTTCGGGCAGATGTTCCTTTTCGAAGGGCAGAATCAAAATATAGTGTCGAACAAGTAGGTGTAACTGTTGAGTTCTACGGTGGCGAACTCAATGGAGTCAATTATAACGATCCTGCTACTGTGAAAAAATATGCTAGGCGCGCACAATTAGGCGAAATTTTTGAATTAGACCGGGCTACTTTAAATTCTGATGGTGTTTTTCGTAGTAGTCCAAGGGGTTGGTTCACTTTTGGGCATGCTTCGTTTGCTTTGCTTTTCTTTTTTGGACATATTTGGCATGGCGCTAGAACCTTGTTTAGGGATGTTTTTGCTGGTATTGATCCAGATTTGGATGCTCAAGTGGAATTTGGAGCATTCCAAAAACTTGGAGATCCAACTACAAAGAGACAAGTAGTTTGATACAAGACTGCTCTGGTACCTTTATCCTCTATCTCTATTTTTTTCTCAGGTACCCGAGAAAAAAATAGAGACTTGAATCAACTTCTTTTCGTTGATTCTTTCCGCTCTTTTTTTATGGTATGGTAAATGATCCCACTCAATCAAACGAATAGATGTGAAAGCTATAATTATAAACCACGATCGAATCTATGGTAGCATTGGTTTATACATTTATTTTAGTCTCGACTTTAGGGATAATTTTTTTTGCTATCTTTTTTCGAGAACCACCTAAGGTTCCGACTAAAAAATAATGAAATAATTTTTCATTATAGAAACTGAAGTAATGAGCCTCTTGATGATAGTATGATGACGGTCGGGCGAATATGCCCCCATCGTCTAGCGGTTCAGGACATCTCTCTTTCAAGGAGGCAGCGGGGATTCGACTTCCCCTAGGGGTTAGGGTACTACGAAAGGAAGTTGATCATAGATTATCAATAAGCATATAAAGAATTCTTCCTGGGTCGATGCCCGAGCGGTTAATGAGGACGGACTGTAAATTCGTTGACGACTGTCTACGCTGGTTCAAATCCAGCTCGGCCCAAGAATTCACCCCGTCCCATGAGTAAGATATAATTAATTTATCCTATAGAAAATAAAGGGAAATGCCTGCTTCGTAGAGAAATAAAGAAAAAAAATTCTCTATCTTTTTTTTATCTCATTGAAAGATTGATTATTTTTATTTAATAATAAAATAAAAAATCACTAGTTATTAATAATCTGTCTCACTTTCACTAAAGCCCGTGTTTATGTGGATATAATATCAATATAGCATTCGCATATCTGTTACATTCCAACATGACGAGTAGGATATTCTTATGAAATCCTAAGTATATATATGCTATACACCTCGCCGGGATTGTAGTTCAATTGGTCAGAGCACCGCCCTGTCAAGGCGGAAGCTGCGGGTTCGAGCCCCGTCAGTCCCGAACTAGGATCTCATGAATAGAGAAATGAATTTCTCTATTTTTGTGAAAGGGAAGACGAAGAGCAAAATGGAATCAAACAAATTCACACCGTGGAGATTATTTCTTTTGTTTCGCATGTCTCATCAGATAAATATGGGAAGTTC
>CM060925.1:277662510-278055215 GCA_030737875.1 Allium sativum
TGACCTTAGCATCTGCATCGGCAGATAACTCAAAGCTCCCGACCGAGTTCTGTGTTTCTTGATAAGCACCGCCACGGGACTCGGGTCGTACATATAAAGGACATGTGCAACTAGACATCGATAATGATTCACGACACGTACGTAGGGAAAGTCTAGGAACATATATCGCTCTGGGTAGTATATCCTTGACTAGGGGGTATCGTTCGATAGGTAGCATAATCCCTAGTTGGATCTAGGTCGCGTAAACCCTGAATCCGAGAAGCGTTGATAGGTAGCATAAACCCCAGTGGCCCTGGGTAGTGTAAACCCTGGTTGAATCTAGGAAGCGCTTGATAGTAAACCTTAGATTAGATCTAGATGATACACAGAATCTAGCAAGATCGAGAGTGGCAGTCCAAACAATTTCTTTGATGGTGGCACTACACTAAAGTAGTATAGATTTACATGATGAAGCCCGTATGACATACGACAAGGGACTGTATATATATATATATATATATATATATATATATATATATATATATATATGGAAAGGATTAGACGAGTTGGGGTATCTACATATACGTTGTATTAGGTTAACCTACTAGTGGGACATGAGTATAGCCTAAAGAGCTAATGTCACAAACAACCTAATAAGCAAGAAATATAACTGAATGGTATATGTAGCATTATACAGAAGTTTATTCTAAGTCCAGTCACCAGAACTTATGTTCTGACCCCCTCCTCATTACATACTTCCAGGTTAGGTTCATGACAGAGATGGTATATCTTTGGATACTGGTTAGACAATATGATATATAAGGTAAAGCTATATTTGAATATATTATATTTTAACTCCTTCCGCTGTGAGATGCTTTACGAGTTCTGACATATTTCTTTATCTCTGTCTTTTTCTGCAGGATACCAGAGAACCCAACTCGGGTCTCGATGGATAGAATTTTGAAAATTCGGTCTGTCGGAATTCGGGTTGTTACACTTATCTCTAATGCACTATTCTTTCTTGCACCTATAACTATGAAGATATTTGCTCATCTTTTCAAAAAAAATCAAGGGGAGCATTCTCCACCAAATTATTCTTCATGAGATGCCCATTTATATATCTTTTGTTAGGATGAGCAATTTTTTTTGAGCGATTCATACTTTTCTCATGTTGTACTCTCTCGCAAAATAAAGAAATAAATGGTTGTTGGGCCTCTATAGACATAAATACTTATATCTGAACCCCATCGAATCTTGTATCTTTTTTCTCTTTATTATTTGTTCTTGTGTGATTTCATAGTTAATTTTTAAGTTGCATTGGTATTCAAATAGACAATACCAAATACTAAATCCTAAATTAAACGCTTTCGCACATCTAACATTTCCACAATAATTTGGTATTAGAGCTAGTGCTATTGTTTTATTCGGATATTGATGACCACTTCTAGAAAGTCTACTGGTAGACTAGATATCAATTATAGTGTTAAGAACTTTGATCGGAAGAGAGATTTCAGAACTTGGAAGATAAAAATGGAGTAGCATCGAAGAAGGGGAAGACTTTTAAGGTAATTTTTTTGGCTTAGAAATTAAAGGACATTAAAGCGGATGTTTTTGAGGAGATGGAAGATGGAACTCTTACAACTATCCAGTTGTGTTTTTCAGATGAAGGTCTTAGAGTGCTTTTCCAAAAGAAGACAACGATGCATTATCTGATGCATATGACACAAGCCTCTTACAAATCAAATTATTCTTCAACAATAACTCTATTTAGTTAAGATGAAACTTGGTGTTGACATGGAAAAGTGGCAACTCTTGCACGACAACCCCCAAGTGTAAGTTAAGTGGTAAATGCACAATCTGAATATCCGAAGTACGAGAAATGTAAAGAGACGCACAACTTTATAGTGGTTCGGTACTAACGCCTACGTCCACTTCATTGTAATCATTCATCACAGATTTGTCGATTACAATGTTTATCCAAGTTCAGACAAATTGAATGTACAAAGTTGTATAATAGCTTGTTATTTCATAACTTCAACTAAAATGCCCTTCTTCTTCTTCGTTGAGCCAAAGTATGTTGGTATGAACAACAATGCCCAAAGAGAATCTTTAATGTCCAAGAGATGTCCGAAAGTCTAAGTAAATGCCAAAACGTTGTAGGAAAACTTCTATGTGAGATTTTACAAGTCCGAAGCCATGAGAATCACCATGGTAGCCATTAATGGTGTCTTGGAGCTCCAATCTCGTATGCTAAAGTGTAATCAGAGTCCAAAATTGCTAACCACTTGAATGCCAGGAAAGGGGGTATTTATCGGAGAAGTTTGGATGCTACGGCAGAAATTTCATTTCCCGAGGGGATGTGAAATTAGCATCCCCGAAAAATGATGCTTCTTTGGAAAATTTCACATCCCAGGTGAATATGCTGAAAATTGGTGATTATTGTGCTTTGATCACTCAAAAATAGGTGATCAACACATGACAGGCTTGCCACTGCAAATGTCCAGACTTCTCATCGCATCATGCCTGGTTCGAGATTTCGCATCACGATCCCCATGTTGGTCCCATGTTTTTCGTATCGCAACATGGAGTGATTAGGTGGATGAAGCTTGCCAAATTCGTACCAAGAAAATTCATTTTGTTCTTCTTTCATTTTTTTTATCTTCGCGGATGTACGATGGGCCCTTAAAACCGTAAAGTGGCAATAATATATTCGGTACACTTAAGCTAAATGAGTGGTCGGTCATGTGTGGCTGGATTGCAAGATGTTCTTGTTGCACCCCAGTGTATCCCCTCTAGAGTACACTGATCGGAAGGTGGTCTCATACCTTGTCATAGTTGGAATCCATTCCCCAATAACCGGCATGCGATTTTTTTGATTTTATAATGAATATGTAGAGCGTGGGATGCAAGTGTTCTACTAGATGGTTATTTATTTGTGGTTTGATAGACACTATTATAATATCACTGGATTTTGATATATCAAAAACATTTTGGGTTATAGTAAGGTAAAAACCGTCCGTGTTTATGTGTGGACTGGTCTTACTAATCCTTTCTTTCAAATTGGATTTCTAAAGTTAAATAAGTTGTTTGTTGTGAATTTATCACTGAAAAGTATACCAGATTGATCCGGATGAATTTTGCTTTGCTTCAAATGTGCTCGGGTCAGACCGAGTTTTTTCCAGGTTAGGTTTCGTTGGAGTTTCAGGAGCTGGAAGCAGAAGGCTTCACCGTTTGTTATTTAGAGTTTATATCTGCTGTGTCTGATATATGATATACTCTGATGTTTGATATGTACATACAGATTCTTTTTGTATAAAAAGATTTGATATATTATATTTTATTCGTTCCGCTGTGAGATTATGATGTGTTGTTTTTCTTATTCTTCTATTCTAATATTTCTTTCTTTCTATTTCTCATCCTCTAATTTCTTTCTATTAAAGATTAGTAATTTCGTGCAATTTCGGTTGGACGTGGGTTATAATTCGTCAGCTCAAAGAGTACGGATTTACGGACCTTTACAATTAATTAGCCTACATTTTTGTGATAGATCATAATATTATCTGTGATAATCCTTTTTTGGGCTGGCTCAATTGTGTAATTGCATATCCAAAAATAAATGGTAAATAATACCTCGTATATTAACATCAAAGTGGTACGATGTATGTAATAATAAACCATTGGAGTGAAATGCCTTCTTAGCTTCGAAATATAAATCACGGAATTTATAGCTTCTATTTAACGCAACTGGTAAACCGTATACATATAATAAACTCCATTAAATAGTAACATAAAACTCATGTAAATTTTAATGCATTAACCTATTTTGCTTTGTAGCTATTGATAAGAATGAATTTATTTTATTTGAAGTGTTCCACTAACTGTTTAAGTCAATTCTTTCAATGCTTAGTTACACTAGCGATCATATTATTATGCGCTGAAATCTCAAATATGGTGAATTGACAGTTTATCGTGTATTTTTTTTATCGATTAACAATTTTAAAGGTAATATTTACGTAAAACGATGATGATGATGATGATGATGATAATAATAATAATTAAAGTTTGTAGTGGTACTATAGCCATTATTTTCCAACATCTAATTTTTTGTTCAGATATTTTGAGAACGCATATTTTACACAGTGATGCAACTGTACATAGGGGGATTTCATACATATAATAAGGAAACGTAACATGTATTTAATCCATGGTAATTAACTGAATGCTAGCAACGATCAAATAAACAGTAAAAAAATGAATAACATTGATGCCAGGGTGATAGCAATGCTCAAATATCATTTCCAATCACTAATTTTTATCACGTAGTTTTAGAGAGCAAACAAAATTTGGCTTGTTTATCAGTTGAAATAAATTGACTAAATTTGCAAAGAAGGTGAATTCACGGGATCAGATTGGATTAATTAATCCATGAATGCGCATTTACTACGCTGTATGAATCATTAGACCAAATTTCAAGTACAATAGCTAACATATAAGAATAACATATTTAAGTTGTGGTAGTTTTGATATTACCATCATGGTTATTGTTTCCCGGTTGGATAATCAACATCCCTTGAGAAAAACTTATATTGGTTAGTTATGCACAAAGAAGTTGATTTTCTTCTCCCTCAATAACAAATATCACTTCAGTTCAATCTACACATATATCATTTGCATGTCTCACTTCATGGATAGAAAACTTACCGAAATTTGTATCAGATTAATAAGCCCACATTGACTTTTGTTCAAGCATTATCGGAGTTAATTTCTTTGAATACCAGATTTAATCATCTAACTTCATGAATACTGCCCCCTCCCCCTACTAAAAGTAAGAACATGCAAATTTTCCATCACTAATCTAGTTCAAGTTAAAGTTTTGTATAGATATTATAACGTAACAATGGTATAGTTCCTTACAATCGTGCAGATTATGTATGTATCAAGGCAACCCAAGAAACTTAAACACAAACCATCAAACATGCATGTAATCTCGGCTAAAGTAAAAGCCATGCATCCTTTACTTTCAAACTGAAGGCTTCTTCAACTTTTTTGTATTTTATTGCATGGTATCTGTAACCAAAAAAAGCCAACCAAACCACTAATCCTAACAGCAGATCATCTTTATTTTCTTAATATGTGCTCCGCTATGGTTCATCCATTGATTCATATGTTGTTTACTTTCAACTTTAAAAATCTCAATCTAGAAATGAAAGCAACAAATGACTAGTATTTATGAATATCATCTTTGTAGTATACTTACAGGTCCATTTGTTTCTACTTAAATAAGCTACTTTTAGCTTCTCAAAAACACATGAGTCTAATCATGCTTGCATAAGGGAATACAATGACAATAACATATTTGTATCTTTTATCATATTAATACTTTCAAGGGGTCGACAACCAAAGATTAAGGAAACCGAATGAAAAATACATAACTTCATAGATAAATCTAACACACAGTTAACAAACTTCTAATCAGTTCTTAAAAATAAAAATAAAAATCAACTCTTAGAAAATTAATCATTAAACGGCAAATATCTCATCAGTTAGATGAATAAAGAGCATAAATTATCCAACTGTAAATCAAACTGTGAATTGGTAATAACATATATCTTACCCACTTGAATATAACAACCATCTCTATTCTCAATTGAAGAACCATAATGCATGCTGGAAAGGTCCACAAATGTTAGACAAAGTATAAAAAGAAATCCAAAAAGGCTAAAATAAAGGTATAAAGTAGATCAAATTTTAATATTTTTTGTTGAAAATATAAAAGAAATAATGAACGTTGCATGATGTGAAATGATTAAGAAGTGGTTAAGAAACGGATTTTAGAAGAAAGGTTTAGGTATCTACAACGTGACAGTAGATTAGATTAGAAAGACAAATATACCAAGAAAGACAAATATACCCTTTCTCATGACAAAATGAATACTATAATTCAATGGCGGGTGTTTTTCTAGTTTCAAAGCCCTGAAAAGGGAAGTTGTTCCATAGAACTTTGAACATCATGCAGGAATATAAAGTCAAAATGAGTAGCTTAGGGATTAGACGGTTATTTGTCTTACTTCCAGCGAGATCATCACCAATTATGCACAGAAAAAAACCTTTTGTAGCACCACTGTGCATCTGTAAACAATACACTTTAGCCAACACCAAAATATACATTACTCAAGCATAAAATACACTGAAGTCTCATATAAATTAAAATAATTTTAAACATAAACCAAAAATGTTGTAGCTTATTCACCTACGCAAACTAAGTTCTAACACATATTCATTATTTAAAATATTGATTAAAGTAAATTATTCATGCAATCTTGTTCCCCAAAATCTCCTTCCACTTTGAATTCCAATGGAAAATCCCTAACAACAGATACAAACCTAAAAAATGGAAGTTACATGATGTAGGCAATCAAATCATCAACAAAAACATAACATATTCAACAAACTTATTACATTACGAATGAATGACCAATCCTTTTTGTAATACTCTGACTTGGGTTGAAGCTATTGTTATCGTTATAACACACATGTAATTGATTTTATATCAAAAGGTTAAACATGAATGGAAAAATAGATATCCTTCTATGGATAGCCAATAGAGTATGGTGTTCCAAAGTAATAAGACATTTGTAATAAAGTCTCTTAGTAGGCAAATCAATTGGTAATGTCACACGCTAAAGCAATTAACTCTAAGTAATATATACTTCTGATTGTGGTGAGGGGGTAGGAGCTATTGGAAGGGCATGGACTGTTGGATGGCTGAAAATTGTGTTTAAAAGCACTAATTTGTTTATTATACGAAGGCGGCTTCTACACTTTGTGTTCATCTCAAAATTGGAATCAACGCCAAGGGTGTGAAATCACACTTCACCAATTATGGTTGGAAATTAAAGGAGCCGCAATCGCAAAATAAACGGATAGAGAACAAATAAGAGACACGATATTTTTTATATTGGTTCGATTCGCTATGAATCTACGTCCACTTTTCAATCACTTCTCATTACGGAATTTTGCTTTACATTGTTCATGAAATCTCTCATACATCCATTTCTCACTTCCCTCACTTTTTATGATCTAACTACGCTTTAATTTAGAAAGGAATTGTTGAGATTTCAATCTTCATGATGGAGAATATATGAGTTGTCGATCTCTTTAGCATGTAGGTACTTCTCCTTGCTTTCATGATGAAGTTTGAGCTAGATCCGGATTTCTAGAGAAAGTTAATAGTGATTAAAGAGCTCTAGAATTGATCTAGATCGGCTTTGAACAGAGAATCGGATTGATTTGATCTTCATGTTGTTAGAGGATGATCAAGCAAACTTAGGAAGCCATTAATGATATTTTGAAGCTTTAGAGAAGTGTAAGAACGATTTAGGCAGCCCCCTTCGGGGTCAAGAAAATTCCCCCTTGAATTGTGGAGTAAGGGGCTATTTATAGAAGAAGTTTGAAGGTAATGGCAGTATCGTAATTAAGGGGTGCAAAGTTGGATCAGGCGTTAACTTGGATCGGGCAGTTTGGATCGGGCGGAAATTATTTACAGAAATGCCACTGCTTTTATCAGCACACCGATCTAACCTTATTTGAGGGTACCGATCCAGTTCTATGCCTTTAGCACGGATCCAGATGCATTTCTACGGTGCCGAGCCACTTTATTCTCTAACATACCTATCCAAACTTTATGGAAAACACAGTACCACTCCATTGTCTGACAATGCCCCCGCCTTTTTCTAATGTCTCGATCTAGTTTGTAAACCAACGCACCGATCAATTTTCCTCTGATATGGCCGATCCACGTGGCAAGTTTTTGACTGAATTTCCTTAATTCTTATCCAACCTGTATCTTTTAACGTTTGTTTGTATCCATGTATCAACGCTGAAATGATGCAACATATATTTCCCAGTTGAAGCCGATCCAAATTATTGTGTGCTGACGTTGCTCACTTTGCAGAATTACCACTGTTTCATTCTTTAGAATCGATCCCTGCGTGTATATCTTAGGTACTGACCCAATACATAATAGCTTGGTATTGAGCACCTTTTATCTTGATGCCAGCTCAGAACATTATTTAAGGTACCGGTCCAATACGTTAAACACATGCAGTTGCCTTATGCATGAAAACATAGCCGATCTGTTCTAGAGCAAGGCGCCACCCCTTGTACTGATTCATTATTTACTCCTGGTCCGCGTGTATTCATGCTCTATTACATGCCGATATGCTTGTTGTGTACATGAACCGATCCACAGTTGGCACAATCGCTCTCCCTGATCGCTACACTTTCATGTAAGTGTATCACATATATACCGTATAAGACTTGCAACGCCATCTCATTTATTTTAACGATGCAAATATGAATTGGCTTCGTGGATCCGTTGCATTTTAGCTCATATGTGCATTTCATGTATTATTTGGCCAACCAATCCATTTATCAAATATAACATGGCTGATCGTTCTTGACAAATATGCCGACCCAGTGTAGTGACCGACCCGGTGCTTTAGCAAGGTTAACATTTACCCCTCGAAGCTTGTATTTTTTTCTTGCGAGAAATGCGGGCTTGGAAAAAAACATTTTTGTCAATATATTTTGCATTGATATCCAGTTGTAGCCTTTTGTCTTGTTATAGTAAAGCATGCTTTGAATTCACATACTTCACGTCACTTATTCTGTAATTAGAACAAGCACCTATGCAATCTTGGAATTATACTTCACTATCAGTCGTCTATATCGATAGCGGATTAGTTAATCATCAGAAAATGAATTACAACGAATTTTATTTCGAATTGAATACAGTATCTACATAGAATATTTCAACAGTTTATAACCCGTCAAATATTATCTGCACAAATACGATATTCAAATTCAAATCCGCTTTAATGCTAGAAATCAACTAATTGGCTAAGGTCGACTGTGGTTACAAACATTATCATTTAATGACTTATATGATGGCGTAAGGTATTTCACATTTGAGAAATATTTATCTGCGATTTATTTTCAGCTTTTACTTGGAGAAGTTCCAAATTTTCATGCCTTTATCTGGGAAGTACTTATCCTTTATTACGGGATAAACTTTTACGGCTCAGCATTTGCGTGCTTTGTAGGCCAGTTATGACATCAGAAACTTTATTGGATGCCCCAGTCTGTCTTTTGTCATGCGCAAACTTTGAATTGAACTCAACACTATTTACATGATCACATAAACTTGATTATATCGTTCTGTCATGCTTGACCATCATGTTAGTTTGATCATGCGTATTATTTGAAGATTTTCTTGTATTAGGACCTTTGTGCGTCATTGGTTTTTCTATATTGCTAAACGTTGTTTGATTTGATTCCAAGGTCTCTGCTTGACACCTGATTCCGGCTTGCAATAGCCTGATTCCAGATTTTGGCGACCTTGTATAGCAGCTTTATTGTAATATGTACTTAAAAGCTGCAAGCTTCCAATTTGAAGTAGTTGAGTCTTTTGATAATTTGTGGAAGTCAAATTAGAGATCATGATTGAGCTTGTATGCCCTCAAGCCTTATTGAATTACTAGTTTGCTAGAGTAAGCTCGGAATCGGCTTTGGACATTCAATGTTGTAGATGGATTCACAAAATGGTCTTACATACCAATATGTACTTCGGAATCTGCAGTCTACTTTTGATATCGAGTTGCTTTAGATCTGGTAAACATATGTTTATTGCTTCGAGATTCAGTCATAGCTTTTTATATGCTCTGAACTTCCTCATGTCAACATACTACCCAAGCTTTAACTTAGTGGACACTTCGAGGCTTTAGGTTGGTGAAAGCGCAGAAAATCCAGGTTGCTTTAGCGACTTGACTCATCAAGTTCGAGCTACTTTGGCTTTTGACTTGATGGTTGAGCCTATACGCTTTGTACCATCGGATAGAAGACTAGTTGACATTCTGGAAGATAGATCACTTCTACTTAGACTAAACCTTATATGAGTTTCCGAGGTTAGAACAGTTACAACTTTCGGATTACGAGCGAATCAAATTTTCATTATCCCGTATTCGCCGGAGGGATGTCATTTGACCACTCGTCCTTTGGCGTTGTTGCAGTAGCTTGGTTGGACTTAGAAGTCTCAGTTTGAATTTGCACATAACTCCTGAACAAGCCAATGGTACATGCTTGCTTAGTTTCATTAGAGGGTTTCCCTTGGCGTAAGTGACTTTTTGAGAACCTATAATGAAAAGCTTTTTACGCACATTTGGCGGCAAATTCGTTGTCGATTGCTCAAGACGACAACAAATTAGTCCAGTAAAAGGAGATAAATCACGAGAAATATTCACATATTTGAATGTGTTATCAATGTGAAGCTGCTTTTATTTAGGAATTTATGACTTGATAGACATAGTTCACACAGATAATACACTTAAATTTGCTTATCGATAACACTTGAGATTCGTCAGTCTCGGTTTTGGACTGCTAATTCTAAGTATTATCCTTTAATTTATTATTGTAATAGATTCAATATTTATGGAATGTGTGCACCTGACAATTTGTCTGATGGAATTCTGAATTTGGCCTGCCATGTTCAATTATTAGCGATGCCCCAGTTAGCTTGACTCATATTCTTAGCCAATCCTTTTGGGTGGTCAAAACTGTAGGATTTTTTGTAAACTAAGTAGCTTATGTGCATCACTTAATAAATTGAGCCAGGCCAGCATTTTATATAGTGCTTTTGCAGCATCCATCCTATAAGAACCCGTAAATTCCCCGGTAAGGAAAGGACGGATTGCTTTGAGGACAAGACAAACCAGAACACAAATAGAAGAACATTTCATTGTATATTACAATAATTTCATCAGATTACAAGAATATACAAAGTATGAACAAATATTATACATTTGATAATTATCAGAGATTTAAGTACATTACTGCAGCGGAAAAATAATTCAAAACGTAACTGAAAGGATTACACGGATACAGGGCTTTCCGAATATCACTTCAGCTATAAACTAGGATCCTGTGAATATTAACCTGCAAAACCAAAACTACTAGCTGCCCGTGCAGAAAATAAGGGCACCCAGAGTTTAGATTAAAACAATAAACTCCAGGTCAGTCATGTGACTGGTGTGAGAACTAAAACATTTATTAATCTTTATTTTTAAAGTTAGGTAAATCAAGGGACCACGCCGTATAACACGGAACGGGTTTTTACCCCAAGAATACCAGTGCATATAACAACATCGCATGCTAAATAAATAAAATGAAGCTATTATAAGACCCAGGTCCCATCACACAATGCAACGCAAGCCGGAGGATAGGGTTTTACCATATAATAGTCAAAGATTGCTCGATACGCTAAATTTCCTCTTTAATTATTACTATAAGTGAAGAAAACACCTTCAAATATAAATGTATCAATCATAGGAGGCATGGGTACCGTATATCATGTCGCCATACTAGTTTTACAATTAAAACCGCAAAATGTCGTATTTAGAAGTTGGATTTCCATCTGTGAACCGAGGCAAAAGATAGTCTTCACCGATTTGAGATCCTCTAGTCTGCCCCTCAGGTCAGAGCTCGAGTGACCTTTGGATCGTCAGGGTCGATCCACCGATGTGGATTAAACTTAAACCCTGGACACTGCGTTTACCCACTCTATGGGGCGTAAATGAGCCAAATGACTCCATCGGTTCGAGAACGACCGATATATCCGAGGCGCCTCGCATTCCAACAACCACATGAGTCAAACTCGTCAGGGCGTGTAAAACCACAGACGCCACTCCTAACTAGAAAGAAACGCATGCCCTCCCTGATGTCCTCTCCAGTTTTTGGTTCACACCGGGGTGTGAGGCTCGCGAATTAACGCTACACAAAGCGATGCCACAAAGGTCGTGCTTTGATCATCAACCATAAGACTATGCTTTTCAACAGAAGCCTTGATCACTGCATCTCAGCATGCCATACAGGAAATTCACTCCATGCAACTGATGTCTATCAATCACACAGAATGAAATCCAATGTCAGACACACAGTCCATTTACAAGTCTGTTCTAGGTCTGAACGAAATCGGAGGCACCTTGTACCTCGCATATTCATCGATCTCCAAGTACGTCTGGACGATCACCAACTGATTCCCTCCTCTTGGGTGTACAGTCCAATCAAGATCATCAGTAATTATCCAAATGATGTGAAGACCTCCTGTCTTCAACCACTGTAACAACCCTGAATTTTGGGGTAAATTTAAAAATTTATTTTAAGTAATTTTAATGAGTTTTTGATATTTAAAATAATTTATTTTAAATAATCACAATTAAAATTTATTTTTATTTGAAGTAAAACTTAAAATTTATATTAATTCCATTCCGAGCCAGAAATGGTGTGGTAATTTCAAAATTCGTTTTTCAACTTTGGAAAAATATAAAAAATTCATTATAAGTCAAAATTGGATGAAAAAAGAAACGCTAGAACCGTATCGATGATATCTTTATAATGAATTGAAGAAATTTAGATTTCAGTTTGTAAGTTGTAAGTTATGTCAAAATTAAAATTTAGAAAGGTCGCTATGAAATTTATATATATAATATATAAAGGTCAAAAATGCTACTTTTTGCATACGAAGGAATTTGGACTCAAGACCACTTCCATTGAGTTCAGAATGATGTTTCTGCATTTAAAAAGTATAAACACTTATATATTTCGAGTTCCGGAAATTATTTGTTTAAAAATGTATTTTTAATATTTAATATAGGGTGCGTTTTTTACAGGTTCCTATTAAGTTTCAAAACTAGGCTCATATCCGGTCATAAACTTATTATAAATTAGGTCCCTATTTTTCGAAAATTCATCGAAACAATAAAAAAATATAAAAAAATCACGTAAATTCGTATTTAAATCAAACATGTACTCGCCCAAAAAATCAGCTCGTAAAAAAATCAAAAAATGCATCAAAATCAAAAAATACAAAAAACAGCGAAAAATGCAGTAATTTGCATCAAATCATGCACATATTTGAAATACTTGCATTCATCTGTGCAAGTATTTCCCTGTTTAATGTGCGTTGGTGTTTTTTGCATACATGTATGCAAGGTAAACAGATTCTTGCATACAAGTGTGCAATAATCTTCAGGCAAAATTTCACTTCATATTTTTACATGCAATACTTGCATACATGTGTGTAAGTATTTCAAATAGTTTCACACATGTATGCAAGTTTCTGCACAAATTTTCAACTAAAATAGCTTCAGAAATACTTGCATACATGTATGCAACTATTGGCAAAATTTGCTACATGTATGCAAGTTTTTTTCCCCCGTAGGCATCTGAGAATATTTCGAGAATTTAGATTTTTTTTTTTTACAGCACATTTTTTTGCAAAAAATCAAAAAAGGCGGAATAAAAAAATAGGGGGCGGGTTTGTATTGAAACTTAAGGGGGGATGTGAGCTTGATTAAGTTTGAAAATAGGGATGTGAGCTTAATTTTCACTTTAATATATACGCCTTGAAAAAGACCATTTTTCAAATAGGCTCAGAATTGAACAAAATAAATTTTCTGGTCGCAGCGTCAAAACATAGCTAAATGTATTTTTCGGGAATTTTTGAAGTTAATTTGTGACCCCGGTGAATTTTTACGTACGGTTGAATTAAAAATTAAATGTTTTATATTAAAAATAAAGTAAACATGCTATAAACTTCGAAATTGGGCTTCGCCACTAGCGTCATTGCGTTCAGAAGACGTCAAAACCTATTGATAGACAGTAAGCATGCCTAATTCTGAGTTCGGACCAAATCGGGCCTTAACGGGCTAATAAACTAATTAAATATTATAAATATGGATTAAATCCCTAACCCTGACCCTCTAATACCCAGGTCGCCGCCCTATTCTTCTTGGAATGGCCAGAATTTGTCCCAATTTGAATCCATAAATTCTCCCTCTATGCTTCGAATTAAAACAAATCTCCAACACCAAATTCTAGAGTTTTTGGAGGCCTTTAATTCTATACGGAGAAGATGAGATTTACTGAAGTATTTTGCCCGAATTCCTCCACCCAACCCGCGGCCAAAACACCCTCGCCGCACCCTCATGGCCCCACCGCACCTCCCCTCACCTAGGGCACCATGCTTCCCCCTCCTCCCTCTTCGACGTGGTGCCACTTGATCGTTGTCTAACTTCAAGATTTAATCGAAAATGGGAGACCTAGTTTTGAATACAATGGGTTCAAAGAAATGAAAGGAACGGCCTTGGAACGATGGAGGAAGAAGATAAGGGTGGGTTGACTTTTTTCAAATTATAGTTGACTAATTACTTTAATTCAATTTTACCAATCTTAATTAAAACATATCTTGCTCGTACGGACTCGGATTCGAACGATTTCAGGTGCGCCACGATCGTGAGACCGAGATCTAAGCGATGACACTGACTGGACCGGATTCTGAGCAAGTTGAATTTTTGACGGATTTTGGATCTGAACAGCGCAGAACCTAATAACGATGTGAGATTTCTATTTTAAAGTTTATATTTTTATTTCTCGATGCTTGATTCTCATATGTACGTATTTATATAATCAAATCTGTGTTTGTTGTACTTGAATTTTGTTGTTTGTGATTGGTGACTGATTGTATTGTTTGTGTGCAATAGATCTGGTCATGTATAACCAGAATCCTCCATTGTTTGAATCTGAGTGATGAATCTGAGCATTATTTTGAATTAATGTCGATAATAATTTATAAAGATTTTAACTTTTGTTTTTAAAATAAAAGCTTGGAACTTTGTTTGTGTAAAATAAAAGCTTGAAGCTTTGTTTGTGTGAAATATAAAGATTTAACTTTTGTTAAATATAAAGATTGTACCTTTTTGATTGTAAATAAAAGTTTCATTTTTGGTTTTAAATATAAAAATATTAGCTTTGTTAATGAAAAAGAATCAATTTTTTTTTTGTAATGGAAAAGGAATCATTTTTTTGTGTGAGTAAAAGAATTTGCTTTTGTTTGTAAATTAAAAAGACATCATTTTTGTCTTTGTTTTGTTAATATAAAAAGACATCATTTTTGTCTTTGTTTTGTTAATATAAAAAGACATCATTTTTGTCTTTGTTTTGTTAATATAAAAAGATATCATTTTGGTCTTTGTTTTGTTAATATAAAAAGACATCATTTTTGTCTTTGTTTTGAAAATGTAAAAAGATATCATTTTTGTTAAAAAGAAAAGAATGATTTTCACTGTCATTTGTTAAAATGAAATTGACATTATTTTGCACCGTCATTTGTTAGAAATGTAATGAACAATTTTTACACCGCTATGTGATAAGTTAGGAAATGAACAATTTTTACACCACTATGTGATATGTTAGGAAATGAACAATTTTTACACTGTTATGTGATAAGTTAGGAAATGAACAATTTTTACACCGTTATGTGTTAAGTTAGAAAATGAACATTATTTGCACCGTCATGTGTTAAGTTGGAGAAAGAACATTACCTCCACCGCCATTTTATTAGAAATGAAAAATAGGTCATTTATTTCATTAGTTAAAAATGAAAATTACATTGTCATGTAATAAGATGAAAAGATTACATATTCATTTAATGAGATTAAAAAGTAGGAAGTTTACATTTTCATGTAATAAGTATTAAAAGAAAGAAAATTACACTTTTATGTAATTAAGATTAAAAGAAGGGAAAATTTACATTTTTATGTCATTAAGATTTAAAGAATGAAAATTACATTTTTATTAAAAGAAAGAAAATTACATTTTTATGTAATTAAAAGACTAGATTTTGACGCTGTAGAATTATTTACACTTTAATGTAATAAGAAGAAATAGAATTTACATGGTAATCTTAATTACATCTTTAATGTAATAAAAAGGAAATATTTTGACATTCTAAAGAGAAAAGTTTACAGTTTTAATGTAAATTAGATTAAAGAGAAAAGTTACATTTTTAATGTGAAAAGAAAAGTTTACATTTTTAATGTAAATTAGATTAGAAATAAAAGTTTACATTTTTAATGTAAATTAGATTAGAAATAAAAGTTTACATTTTTAATGTAAAAAGAAAAATTCACATTTTTAATGTGAATAAGATTAAGGAGAAAATTTACATTTTAATGTAATCAAGATTTAAAGAAAGGAAAATAATATTTTTGTGTAATTAAGATTTAAAGAAAAGAAAATTCTATTTTTGTGTAATTAGAATTTAAAGAAGAAAATTACCTTTTCATGTAATTAGATTTAATGTAAGTGAAATTTACATTTTTATGTAAATAAATTTTCATTAAAAGAATTAAGAAGGAAATTGCATTTTTATGTAATTGGATTTTCATTAAAAAGAATAAAGATATGAAATTTACATTTTTTTTTTGTAAAAAGATTTTCAGTGAAAATTTTAACGATGGAAATTTAGTTTTAAATGAATTAGATTCCATTAAAAGATTAACAAAGTTATTATTTTTGTAGAATTGAAGTTGACACCAAAATATATCGCATTTTTGTTAGAAATTGTAATGACACAAAAATACTCATTGTTGTTAAACTATAAATGACATTCAAAAATATTCATTTTTGTTGTAATGGAAATGAAGCACAAAAATACCTATTTTTGTTGTAATTGGAATGATACACGAAATATACAATTTTTGCGTAAATTGAAAGCTGAAAGAAAAAGATACATTTTGTGTAAAGGATATGTATGGAAATTGAAAATTAAAATAAAACATTGTTGTGTGTTATGTTATATATCAATATTTGATATAAATGAGAACATTTGTCGTTAGCAAGATATAGTGTAATAAAATACATCTCGTTACACATTATAAACATATCGATATGTTGTGAAACCAAGTGTTCTTTACTTGTTGCGTTAATCACAATAATGAAATGGACGGAGGAATTATATTTATATATAATTATATATATATATATAAATAAAAAGTAAACAAATCGATCGTGGTAGTTCGTGTTATGGAATTGTACTTTTAATTGAATATACCGAAATATCCGACCGTCGGATTTTCCCAAAACTGAAACCATTAGGTTCGCCTTGGGAAGATTTTTCCAACGATATGAATTGTGTTAAATTCCGACGGTTGGATTTAGAGAAATGTGTAAATCAAATTTGGGTGAAAACAGCGCCAAGGTCGCCTATTGACTTGAAGCGTCGTTAAATGGAATTTAATTATTTTTATATAAATAAAAACAAAGATTGATCATTATAAATTAATATTAATGATATGAAATGATTTTTCTAATTATATATATATATGTATGTGAGGATCATTTGAAAAGTCCGAGTTCAACCTCATTTCAAATGATTATACGTCGATCTAAGTCGAAGAGTTGAATACGGTGATTGAAGACTGACGATCTTCATGTCGAATGGATGAGTTACCACTGACACCCATGATTGGAGTAGCTACCTTGAAGGGGCTACAGTGGTGGCCGTCTGGACGTATATGTTGATTGCACGGATATGCGGGTACCTCCCTTTCGTATTGGACATACGGGACGAGGGTATCTCCAGTTTCGTTCAAACCCAGAACGGGCTTATAAATGGAATGTGTGTCTGACATTGTACTTCTTTATATTGTATTTATTAATTTTCTGCCGAATGTATGAATGATTGGTGGTGGAGAATTTATTCTCTTGCTTAACACCCTTTTGTATATTTTGGCAAAGGATTAGTAGTATGATATGGATTGACAGTGTGGCATACCAAGATGCAATGATCAAGGTTTCTTATTGAAAAGCAGAACCTTGTGGTGACGATCAAAGCACGGCTTGAATAAGCATAGCTTTGTGTATTACGTAGCTTCACGAGCCTCACAACCCGGTTGGAGTCTAAAACGGAAGAAGGGAGCGCAGGGAGAGAAGAAAGTTTCTTTCTAGCTAGGGGTAGTGCCAGTGCTTAAACTGGATGGCATTTTACTTATGTGGATGATGAAATGAGGCGCCTCGGATGATACGTCCTATAGGATCAGGAAACGTGTGTTCAGGAATTTCCAAACCACAAAGCTGTATGTGTGGACCGGCCCTGCAGTTTCCAAGGGTTCTCTGCGGGGAATCCTGAGACATTAGCTAGAGTGTCTCGAATCGGTAAAGAGCTCCTCCCTAGACTTGACTCATGATGGAAACCCAATTTCCAATACGACCTCATGCAGTTTTGATTGTATTACTAGTATGGCGACATGATATATGGTACCCATGCCGTCTAGGATTGATACATTACGATTGAAATGTTTTTATTAAAAATCTATACACCCAAATACTAAATCCGTCTTTATCGTATCAAGCATCTTTTGACAATTATAAGGTAAAACCCTATCCTCCGGTTTGCGTTGCATTGTGTGATGGGACTTGGGTCTTATAATGGTTTCATTTTTCTAAAAAGCATTGCGTTGTTTTACGATTTACTTATTTATTTGTTCAGTCACCTTAAGTTATGCACGGCAATCCATTGGAATAAATCCGTTCCACATTAGCGGCGTGGTCCTTGGATTTGCCTTATTACTATTAGTTAAATTAGTTAAGAATTCTCACACCAGTCCCATGACTGACCCGTTGTTTGTTTCCACCTTTGCAAACTCGGGTGCCCTCTTTTCCACATGGGTAGTCGAGTAGTTTGTATACAGGTCTCTATCTCGAGCACGATTCTGGATTGAAGCTTAAAGCTGTGTCCAGAGCATAGTTGTCTTCCGCTGCCTTAGTTATTTTATTCCCGCTGCACTGTATTGTATTATGATATTGTAATTTATCTTCCGCTGTAATTTTATTTTGATGTACTATGATATTCTGTACTCTGATGTAACATTATTGCAATGTTTATAAAAGTATGTTGTTGTTGTTCTGATGTTATTGTATTCCCAAAGTTAACATATTCGGATTTTGAACGGTCTTGGTCAATTTTGCGATCGATCGGGTCGGGCGAAACCCGGGCCGTTACAACCACCGTCTTCATCTTCGACTTATCGTCGTATCAGTTATTCAGAATGGGATAAACTCGGTCTTTCTGAATAACTTGCGTATTTTATAAACAAATGTTACACAATCACAACATACGCCTCATTCCAATTCAGAATATTCTTTTATTCAAATACTCATGTTATTAGGGAAAGGTTCCCATCAATTTTATCAAAGGTAAATTCTTTAAATTTTATCCTTTAATCTTCCTTTGAATATCATTTCAAACCATATTATGGTTTTCCAAACTAGTCGGAATTAGCGATCCTTACCGAAGTAATTATTTGGTTAATTTCCCAATCCCAACCTATTCATCCCATGGAGCAAAACTGGTAATACTCCATATCTAACACCACGGTGTTGTTGATAAATTTAATTACCATTTCACGTTCAAATCTAATTAAAGATTTAACTATCGCTTGGAGCAAAACTGGTGATACTCCATTCTCGATCATTTCAATCTAATTAAAGATTCATTAAAACTCCACTTGGTTTTAATCTTCCCAAAAATCAGTATTAATGATTATTTAACTTGGGAAATCATATCCTGTCTTTAACTGGGTTAAAGAACCAATGTCATTTAAAACACGGTTCATGGTAAACCCAAAATCACATTCCATTCCATCAGCCCCTAACCGTAAATTAGCAAGTGAAAAATTTCCTAAGTATTAACCCCGAAGGCCGAAACCAACATCAGATCAAAACCCAGGAAACCATTCGACTTAACTAATCTCTAGTTAGTTTCTAATTTTCTTAACTCTATTGGGTCTAAGAACAGTAATATTAAAGATACCATTCACGACAACCCAAATTCTCATTCTATTGTTAATCGGGTTAAAGAACAGATGTTATTTAAAACACCGTTCACAATAAACCCAAAAATCAATTTCAATTCAATTCCAATTAAATATTAATTAATTGGTATACTTCATTAAATCTAAATAAAAAGATTTAATCTTTTCTCAACTAGGTTCAAGAACAGTGTTAATGAAGACACCGTTCACGACAAACCCAAAATCCAATTCGATATTAAATACAAGGCTCTGAATAGAAAATATATCGGCTTATATTCAATATCGAATTCTTAAATCAACAAATATCGTATTGGAAATAACGATATAAATATATCTTTCAAATTTCCATAACCATATCTGTATAATCACGAAATCCAACATCGAATTATCCCGAAGATAATTTCGATTCAATTCCATTCCAATTCATATATTGGAAATTCTGGTTATTTTTAAAACCATTTAAAATCCCATTTATTTAATTAAAAATATTGGATTATAATTCTAGTTCATAACAAGTTCATTTTGATAAAAATATATTTTTGTCCTTTCAAATATGGAATTTTTCATCCCAGTTCTTCTCAAATCAATTATTGTGATTTTACACAAATTATCGATATTTTTAATAATTTTATCATGGCTCGTACGGTCGATTTCCATAAACGGTCGTTGAACTGCACTTACAACGACCTTTTCTAAATTTGATTTGGACATAATTCTAAATCCAACCATTAGATTTCAAATTTCTTATATTTGTTGGAAAACTCTTTTCGATACGAACCCAACGGTCCCGGTTTCAGGAGAATCCGACGGTAGGATCTCCCGTAACGTCAATTCAAAGTCAATGGTCGAAATTCGCGAACTGGCGCAGCACGGCGTGTTCTATTCAAGCCATTAAATATATATATTATATATATTTGGTCGATTTCCTTTCAAAACGTATTTTATAAATCGTTTTAAATTCGTTTTCAAAACGGTTTCAACTTCATATTCAATTTCAAATCAAAATTGAATATTCCATATCATTAACATGTAAATGATAATATTTTCAAAACATTAGATTTTGAAATCACTTCTTTTTCGATATTCATTATAAAAATGAATAAAATCGATATAAATATCGTTCGCGTCAAAATGGCGCATATCTAATCAACACAGCTTTTATTCAACACATGAATATTGTTTAAATATTTTATTCAACACATGAATATTTAATTTATTCAACACATGAATTTTCTATTCAACATATGAATATTTATTTTATTCAGCACATGAATTCTTTTTCTGAATATTATTTTAAAATATCCTTTATTTTCTCCAAATTGGAATGAGACCCCATCAGTTACCATATAAGTTTAATTATATGGATTTCATACAACACATGTATATACGACCAACGATTAACAATCAACCATCATCTAGAGTGCACCACACAACTGCATAAGCATTAATTATAAATAATTAATGCTTACATCAGCCTGTCAACCAATCGATCGACATACAACTAAACAATTGGGACTAGTGTACGTCAAATGTCATCCCAACACCCGTATGGGGTTTCAACCAACAAATACTGAATATTATTTGTGCAGTTGGGCGATGTGTAAAATTTATCGTTCCAATCAATATCAGTCAAATCAGTGTACATAAACAAATCGTCTGATTTGTAAATAAATATTTTATTTTATTCATTTATCTAATAAAATGATATTTTTATTTACCTAACATATTCTTAGAAAATTTCGGCGGCATAACGGCGCGATACTAGAAACAGAATAAGGCTCAGCCTTATCCCCAGTCTAATAATGGCCTGCTCCATACACATACCAATCTAATCAATTCCATTTCATTTCTCAAACCAAATTCAACCAGTACATCTAATCAACCGAACCAAACATTCAAACAAGTCGTCTATGGTTTGTGGATGACGGGTGTCGGGTGCTGCTAAGCACCGTCTAGATCCTAGTATATAGAAAATTAAATAAAGTGAGGAGTTCTCACCTTGGGATTCCACTCCACCGTTTCATTTTTGAATTTCTAAACCGTTTGAATTCCTTTTTGATTTCAATCCATTCCATCGCAATCTGTTTCACGCGGTATGCGTTAAAATCATATTTTTGCAATGCTCTCTAGATAATAAAAGTTATATTTTTATTATGTTCTCATATATATAAAAATTGAATTTTTATTCCAAAGCCATTTATATAAAAATCGAATTTTTATATAAAACAAAAATCAAAGCTTTATATAAAATAAAAATCTAAACTTTCTATCATGAAAAATCTATTCTTTTCTATATTAAAAATTCAAACTTTCTGCTTTGAAAAATCTATTATTTTTATTTTAAAAATCCAAACTTTCCACTTTGAAAAATCTATTCTTTTCTATATTAAAAATTCAAACTTTCTGCTTTGAAAAATGTATTCTTTTTATTTTAAAAATTCAAACTTTCCACTTTGAAAAATCTATTCTTTTTATTTTAAAAATCCGAACTTTCCTATAACAAAAATCCTATCTTTTACTACGTAAAAATCACATCTTTCACTACGTAAAAATCCCATCTTTTACTTCGCCTCAACACATAGAAAAATCATATTGTCGATCCTACGATTATATGCATAAAAATTTACATTTTTAATACCTATAATCGCGGACGTCGGAGTCGGAGAGTGGAGTAGTGACTAGAGGCAGTGTCGGGTCTGCATTGGCCGACGGTGGGTCCGGGCAGTGGTGGAGGGGGTCTTCTTAGCGGTTGGGGTAGGTTTTACGCGCGGGGTCCTTAATTAGGGGGAGAGAAAGGAGAGAGAGAGGGTCGGGGGTGGTGTTGGAGCGGCGCAGGGCTGAGGGATGGTGGAGCTGACCTGCGGCGGCGGTCGGAGTGTGGGCTGAGGCGGCGGGTCATCGGGGTTTTAGGGATGGATTCTCGAAGTGAAGGGGAAGAGAAGAGGGAGGCGATGGAGCCAGGGGGTTCATGGCGGAAGGCGCCGTCGTCGAAGGTGGGTGGAGGCAGGAGCGCGACGCGCGGTGGTGGGCTGGAGCAGCTCCGTCGTTCTTCGCGGGTGTTTTTTTTCTAGATCTGAAGTATCGGTGAGAGAAAGGGGGTAATATGGTTTTATAATAATTTAATTATATTATTTAATTCCTCCAAAGTTGACTTTTAATTTCGACCTCTAAACGAGACCCAACGACTGTCGCCCTAGCTAATTGCCCCCATTCCGAACACAATGGGATATGTTTCGTAAGCCAATTCGGCTGTTACGATCAGTTTTCGTCAAAATTAAAATATAAATTAGTATATACTCAATTTGAACGTACATTTTAAATTATCGGGGCCATATACTGATTCTAAAAATTCCCGAAAAATTATTTCTAGCTTCGTATTGACGATACGATCCTAACAAAAGCGGTTTCGTCCAAAAAGAAGGTTGTTTGCAAAATTTCCATTTTTAAGGGCTTTATATATATTATAAAATATATATAAATTCCACAACGATTTTTCTGAATTTTAAACTGGACGTAACTTTTCATTTCTAAAGTGAAATCTCAATTTCTTAACCTCGTTAGAAAGATATCATCAAACAGGTTCAAATATTTCTTGTTTCGTCCAATTCTGACTTATATTGAATTCTGTATATTCATTTGAAATTCGAAATTGAATTTTCGAACTACCGCGCCATTTCAGGCTCATTATATAATTAAAATAAATTTATTCATTTTAACTTCATCGAAAATAAACTTTTCGTCGTTATTATTTAAAATAATTCATTTTAAATATTCAAAACTCATTAAAATCGCCAAAATAAAAAATTTAAATTGGCTCAGAATTTCCGGGTTGTTACATTCTCCCCCACTTAAAATCTTTTCGTCCTCGAAAAGGAACGAAGGTGAAGTTGTTTTCTAATCAACTCAACTTTCATTATTTTCATTACAGCTTAAGTTCTTTAACTTTTCAGTTTCTAAGAACTTTTCAGATTTTTCAAAAATTTGGCTAACACTGTAAATTGTCGAAAATTTTCGCCATAACCTCCTTTGTACGGGGAGCATCGGGATATTTCAAATAGCCTCCCATGGCCCCCACCAATCCAAAAGAAAAAGAAAAAGCTAATCGGCTCATAAAATCATCAAATCCCCAAGAAATACAATAAACATGTACCTATTTGTCGGGCAAACAATTTTATTCCTCTTCTCTAGCCTCCTTGCTATGACCTGTTCAATGTATATACATGTATGTGCATGCAATTTCAAACAATTTTCAATTCAGTTCAATATTTGAGTCAATTTGGCTACTTTTCTCTTATTGGTTTTATGGTTCCAATATGTTGACTAATCAAACAAATAATCAAATAACACAATTAGCAATCAATTAGTTGATTAGTTTTTCAAACATATAACTTCTATTTATAGCTAAAAATCATGTTTTTGATGCCAAGTCACAACAATAAATCCTATCTAGTTTTGGTTCTCACACTAGTCAATCGGAAATATATAGATATCACACCTTCGAAACTCGAACATAGATACTGATGATAATCGATTAGTCACCAGGATCATCTCCGGGCGACTAGAGTGTGATTCTATATCTATCCAGTATATTAAAACTTTGAATACACGCTAGCTAGGCGTATGCGCCAAATCTTTATATACTAGATTGTCCAAACACATTTAAAATAAAATATTCAAATACGTATAATACGATTTAAATTTCAAAACAAAATTTGTTTTCATTTTTATTTTAAAAATATACTCTTCACACTCATTCTAGGATACTACTGATCCCATCTCTAACGATTCATTCTCATTGGATAATACTAATCCAACCTCTGAAGAATTCTTTCGTTCGGTTCTAATGTGTCTTGTTCTCGAGCTTTGTAAACCAAAGATCTGATACCAAATATAAGAACCCGTAACTTCCCCGGTACGGAAAGGACAGATTGCTTTGAGGATAAGACAAACCAGAACACAAACAGAAGAACATTTCATTGCATATTACAACAATTTCATCAGATTACAAGAATATACAGAGTATAAACAAATATTATACATTTGATAATTATCAGAGATTTAAAGACATTACTGCAGTGGAAAAATAATACAAAACATAACTAAAAGGAATACACAGATACAGAGCTTTCTGAATATCACTTCAGCTATAAACCAGGATCCTGTGAATATTAATCTACAAAACCAAAACCACTAGCTGCCCGTGCGGAAAATAAGGGCAGCCAGAGTTTAGGTTAAAACAATAAACTCCAGATCAGTCATGTGACTGGTGTGAGAACTAAAACATTTATTAATCTTTATTTTTAAAGTTAGGTAAATCAAGGGACCACGCCGTATAACACGGAATGGGATTTTACCCCAAGAATACCAGTGCGTATAACAATAGCGCAATGCTAAATAAATAAAATGAAGCAATTATAAGACCCAGGTCCCATCACACAATGCAACGCAAGCCGGAGGATAGGGTTTTACCTTATAATAGCCAAAGAATGCTTGATACGCTAAATTTCCTCTTTTATTATTACTATAAGTGAAGAAAACAACTTCAAATATAAATGTATCAATCATAGGCGGCATCGGTACCATATATCATGTCGTCATACTAGTTCTACAATTAAAACCGCAAAATGTCGTATTTGGAAGTTGGATTTCCATCTGTGAACCGAGGCAAAAGATAGTCCTCACCGATTCGAGAGCCTCTAGTCCGCCCCTCAGGTCAGAGCTCGAGTGACCTTTGGATCGTCAGGGCCGGTCCACCGATGTGGATTAAACTTAAACCCTGGACACTGCGTTTCCCCGCCCTATGGGGCGTAAATGAGCCAAATGACTCCATCGGTTCGAGAATGACCGATATATCTGAGGCGCCTCGCATTCCAACAACCACATGAGTCAAACTCGTCAGGGCGTGTAAAACCACTGACGCCACTCCTAACTAGAAAGAAATGCATGCCCTCCCTGATGTCCTTTCCAGTTTTTGGTTCACACTGGGGTGTGAGGCTCGCGAATTAACGCTACACAAAGCAATGCCACAAAGGCCGTGCTTTGATCATCAACCACAAGACTTTGCTTTTCAACAGAAGCCTTGATCACTGCATCTCAGCATGCCACACAGGCAATTCACTCCATGCAACTGATGTCTATCAATCACACAGAATGAAATCCAATGTCAGACACACAGTCCATTTACAAGTCCGTTCTGGGTCTGAACGAAACCGGAGGCACCTTGTACCTCGCATATCCATCGATCTCCAAATACGTCTGGACGATCACCAACTGATTCCCTCCTCTTGGGTGTACAGCCAAATCAAGATCATCAATAATTATCCAAACGATGTGAAGACCTCCGGTCTTCAACCACCGTCTTCATCTTCGACTTATCGTCGTATCAGTTATTCAGAATGGGATAAACCCGGTCTTTCTGAATAACTTGCGTATTTTATAAACAAATGTTACACAAACACAACATACGCCTCATTCCAATTCAGAATATTCTTTTTTTCAAATACATGTTATTTGGGAAAGGTTCCCATTAATTTTATCAAAGATAAATTCTTTAAATTTTATTCTTTAATCTTCCTTTGAATATCATTTCAAACCATATTATGGTTTTCCAAACTAGTCGGGATTAGCAATCCTTACCGAAGTAATTATTTGGTTAATTTCCCAATCCCAACCTATTCATCCCATGGAGCAAAACTGGTTATACTCCATATCTAACACCACGATGTTATTGGTAAATTTAATTACCATTTCATGTTCAAATCTAATTAAAGATTTAACTATCGCTTAAAGAAAAACTGGTGATACTCCATTCTCGATCATTTCAATCTAATTAAACATTCGTTAAAACTCCACTTGGTTTTAATCTTCCCAAAAATCAATATTAATGATTATCTAACTTAGGAAATCATATCCTGTCTTTAACTGGGTTAAAGAACCAATGTCATTTAAAACATGGTTCACAATAAACCTAAAATCACATTCCATTCCATCAGCCCCTAACCGTAAATTAGAAAGTGAACAATTTCCTAAGTATTAACCCCGAAGGCCGAAACCAATATCAGATCAATACCCAGGAAACCATTCGACTTAACTAATCTCCAGTTAGTTTCTAATTTTCTTAACTCTATTGGATCTAAGAACAGTATTATTAAAGATACCATTCACGACAACCCAAATTCTCATTCTATTGTTAATCGGGTTAAAGAATAGATGTTATTTAAAACACCGTTCACGATAAACCCAAAAATCAATTTCAATTCAATTTCAATTAAATATTAATTAATTGGTATACTTCATTAAATCTAAATAAAAAGATTTAATCTTTTCTCAACTGGGTTCAAGAACAGTGTTAATGAAGACACCGTTCACGACAAACCCAAAATCCAATTCGATATTAAATACAAGGCTCTGAATAGAAAATATATTGGCTTATATTCAATATCGAATTCTGAAATCAACAAATATCATATTGGAAATAACGATATAAGTATATCTTTCTAATTTCCATAACCATATCTGTATAGTCACGAATTCCATCATTGAAATAACCTGAAGATAATTTCGATTCAATTCCATTCCAATTCATATATTGGAAATTCTAGTTATTTTTAAAACCATTTCAAATCCAATTTATTAAATTAAAAATATTGGATTATAATTCTAGTTCATAACTAGTTCATTTTGATAAAAATATATTTTTATCCTTTCAAATATGGAATTTTTCATCCCAGTTCTTCTCAAATCATTTATTGTGATTTTACACAAATTATCAATATTTTTAATAATTTTATCAAGGCTCGTATGGTCGATTTCCATAAACGGTCGTCGAACTGCACTTACAGCGACCTTTTCCAAATTTGATTTGGACATAATTCCAAACCCAACCATTAAATTTCAAATTTCTTATATTCTTTGGAAAGCTCTTTTCGATACGAACCCAACGGTCCCGGTTTCACGAGAATCCGACAGTCGGATCTCCCGTAACGTCAATTCGAAGTCAATGGTCGAAATTCGCGAACTGCCGCAGCGCGGCGCGTTCTATTCAGGCCATTAAATATATATAATATATATATTATATATATTTCGTCGATTTCCTTTCAAAACGTATTTTATAAATCGTTTTAAATTCGTTTTCAAAACGGTTTCAACTTCATATTCAATTTCAAATCAAAATTGAATATTCCATATCATTAATATATAAATGATAATATTTTCAAAACATTAGATTTTGAAACCACTTCATTTTCGATATTCATTATAAAAATGAATAAAATCGATATAAATATCGTTCGCGTCAAAATGGCGCATATCTAATCAACACGGCTTTTATTCAACACATGAATATTGTTTAAATATTTTATTCAACACACGAATGATTTCTTCAACACATGAATATTTATTTTATTCAACACATGAATTTTCTATTCAACATATGAATATTTATTTTATTCAGCACATGAATTCTTTTTTTGAATATTATTTTAAAATATCCTTTATTTTCTCCAAATTGGAATGAGACCCAATCAATTACCATATAAGGTTAATTATATGGATTCCATACAACACATGTATATACGACCAACGATAAACAATCAACCATCATCCAGAGTGCACCACACAACTGCATAAGCATTAATTATAAATAATTAACGCTTACATCAGCATGTCACTCAATCAATCGACATACAACAAAACAATTGGGACTAGTGTACGTCAAATGTCATCCCAACACCCGTGTGGGATGTCAACCAACAAAAACTGAATATTATTTGTGCAGTTGGGCGATGTGTAAAATTTATTGTCCCAATCAGTATCAATCAAATCGGTGTACATAAACAAATCATCTGATTTGTAAATAATTATTTTATTTTATTCATTTATCTAATAAAATGATATTTTTATTTACCTAACATATTCTTAGAAAATTTCGATGACATAATGGCGTGATACTAGAAACGGGATAAGGCCCAGCCTTATCCCCAGTCTAATAATGGCCTGCGCCATACACATTCCAATCTAATCAATTCCATTTCATTTCTCAAACCAAATTCAACCAATACATCTAATCAACCAAACCAAACAATCAAACAAGTCATCCATAGTGTGTGGACGACAGGTGTCGGGTGTTGCTAAGCACCGTCTGCATCCTTGTATATACTTTTAACTAGAAAATAAAATAAAGTGAGGAGTTCTCACCTTGGGGTTCCACTCCGTCGTTTCATTTCTGAATTTCTGAACCAATTGAATTCCTTTTTGATCTCAATCCGTTCCATCGCAATCTGTTTCACGCGGTATGCGTTAAAATCATATTTTTGCAACGCTCTCTAGATAATAAAAATTATATTTTTATTATGTTCTCATATATATAAAAATTGAATTTTTATATAAAAATCAAAGATTTATATAAAATAAAAATCTAAACTTTATATCATGAAAAATCTATTCTTTTCTATATTAAAAATTCAAACTTTCTGCTTTGAAAAATCTATTCTTTTTATTTTAAAAATTCGAACTTTCCACTTTGAAAAATCTATTCTTTTCTATATTAAAAATTCAAACTTTCTGCTTTGAAAAATCTGTTCTTTTTATTTTAAAAAATCCGAACTTTCCACTTTGAAAAATCTATACTTTTTATTTTAAAAATTCGAACTTTCCTATAACAAAAATCCTATCTTTTACTACGTAAAAATCCCATCTTTCACTACGTAAAAATCCCATCTTTTACTTCGCCTCAACACATATAAAAATCATATTGTCGATCCCATGATTATATGCATAAAAATTTACATTTTTAATACCTATAATCACGGACGTCGGAGTTGAAGAGTGGAGCAGCGACTGGAGGCAGTGCCGGGTCTGCATTGGCCGACGGTGGGTCCGGGCCGTGGTGGAGGGGGTCTTCTTGGCGGTTGGGGTAGGTTTCAGGCGTGGGGTCCTTAATTAGGGGGAGAGAAAGGAGAGAGAGAGGGTCGAGGGTGGTGCTGGAGCGGCGCAGAGCTGAGGGGTGGTGGAGCTGACCTACGCCGGCGGTCGGATTGTGGGCTGAGGCGGCGGGTCATCGGGGTTTTAGGGCTGGATTCTCGAAGTGAAGGGGAAGAGAAGAGGGAGGCGATGGAGCCAGGGGGTTGTGGCGGAAGGCGCCGTCGTCGGAGGTGGGTGGAGGCAGGAGCACGACGCGCGGTGGTGGGCTGGAGCAGCTTCTTCGTTCTTCGTGGGTGTTTTTTTCTAGATCTGAAGTATCGGTGAGAGAAAGGGGGTAATAAGATTTTATAATAATTTAATTATATTATTTAATTCCTCCAAAATTCACTTTTAATTTCGATCTCTAAACGAGACCCAACGACTGTCGCCCTTAGCTAATTACCCCCATTCCGAACACAATGGGATATGTTTCGTAAGCCAAATCGGCTGTTACGATCAGTTTTCGTCAAAATTAAAATATAAACCAGTATATATTTAATTTGAACGTATATTTTAAATTACCGGGGCCACATACTGACTTTAAAAATTCCCGAAAAATTATTTCTAGCTTCGTATTGATGATACAATCCTAACAAAAGTGGTTTCATCGAAAACGAAGGTCGTTTGCAAAATTTCTATTTTTAAGGGCTTTATATATATTATAAAATATATATATATTCCACAGCGACTTTTCTGAATTTTAAACTGGACGTAACTTTTCATTTCTAAAGTGAAATCTCAGTTTATTAACTTCGTTAGAAAGATATCATCAAACAGGTTCAAATATTTCTTGTTTCGTCCAATTCTGACTTATATTGAATTATGTATATTCATTTGAAATTCGAATTCGAATTTTTGAACTACCGCGCCATTTCAGGCTCGTTATATATTTAAAATAAATTTATTCGTTTTAACTTCGTCGAAAATAATTTTTTCGTCATTATTATTTAAAATAATTCGATTTTAATATTCAAAATTCTTTAAAACCGCCAAAATAAAATTTTTAAATTGGCTCAGAATTTCCGGATTGTTACACATCCTAAGAACCTCGAACCTTGGAATTAGGTTTTTGGAATTAATGAACGTTGTACATTATTGAATTGCTTCTTGCAATATTTCTACATTTGCCTATATCAGCTTTTTCGTAGTCCGACATGCTTTGTTGTATATTGCAACCTTGCGGTTCGTTGTCTCTTCTAACCGTGTTTGATATCATAGATCATCCTGTGCTAGAAAAACTTTGAATTTTTGCTTCACAACTATTTTCCCTGCGAATGGTTGTAGCTCAACCTTTCTTATATCTCATGTTGATACCGTTGATGGATACTAGCTTCAATTCTGAGAGAAATACTATCGCATTATAGGATTATGCCGTATTAGCATAGTTGCCTTTCAGTATCGTTTGTTTTCGGGTTTGAAGCAGAGTACCATCGGGTTCTTTGAGAGATATTCGATTAGAGCTTCGCAGTCAAGGAAGCTTTAATGTTGGAACACTCTAGGCTTTCATAGCCAAGGAATTCATTCTTACAAGAGATTGGTTTTGATCTATCTTGACCGATGTATCTACCCTTTCTTCTCCTCGGGACCGGTTAATGTTTAACTAATCTAACCTTAAAGGCTGCTTTTAATTGACGTATCAAGTTGTATCGATTTTGTCACAATTTCCAAATGCCCTTCTTTGAAGGTAAAGTCCTTTTGACGAGCTTTTGAGGATGGACCTTCATTGTTTGTGCACTTTGGCTTATATATCTCTGAGTATATATTTGCCTTTTTACTGAGTACAAATCGGGTTTTTGTTTACTGCAATGTCGTGGTGAGCCCGTGATATATCTTCCGAACATTGTCCAATTATTAGTATGGTCATGTTACCCTTTTTATTATATGTTGTCACGAATTGCGCTAAGTGGACGCAAACAATTTTGTTGAACTTCCATGATTTGGATTGTCGCACTAGGAGCTTCTAATTTGTTGGCCAAATTATTTTCCTTTTATCGGATCATTTAGAGCTTCTGAGCAGGCCAACGTATCCAGGAAACTCGGATTTAGTAGCGAACTATGTTCTTGAGTCTTTGAAGGCTGTTGATGAGCAACGTAAGACTAAGAAATTTCTTATCACCTAAGGGTTTCTCCGTGAATTCGGACTACTTGCACCAATTCGATCTTTTCTCCCTCGAGGAATTCTTTCTGCTTTCCGTTGTATGCCCAAAGCATCGGATGCCCCAGGCCTCTGACGGAGGTGCTGCATTGGAAAATTCCATCGGAGAGTTTGTATCGAAAAAGTGTTTGGATCCTGCTATGCCTATGAGCTTTGTTAAGACTTGCTTTTGTGATATAGTGATGGAAATGTGTTCTGCTTGTTGTGCTTTTTTGTTTAGCATTCCACACCTGTTTCCTTTTCATGCTCACAACACAAATTTTAAATTGTAAGTCATCTGTTATTGAATGCTTTGCATTATTATAATGATTTCGTGATACTTTTGGCGAGTTGGTTTTTCAGGCCGATCTTGACCAGTTTTGTCGGATTTCTTTGATTTTAACCAAGGCAATTTTTGAGTTTTTTAGGGACAAATTCCTTTATGCTCATTGCAGTATCAGGGTTATCAATTTTTCCTTTGTCATTTCAAAGTTTCGCTTTGTTGGTCAAGTTGGTCCTTACCAATGTTGAACCTTTAACTTCAAAGTTGTGACGAATTTGTGGTATGTGTTAAGAAGTGAACAATGTTGAATCTCTTAATACAGTTAATGCGGTGGTAATGCCCCCATACCAAAATATGTCACAGGCTTTAAATATTAGGTGTGGCATTGTGTGTCCGACTTCATGTGGAATTCCTTGATCGTGTGCTTTTGCCATTATTGGCTTTTTGACATGTGATTAAAAGCTTCCAATTTGGTCGGCCCTACTCATGCCTTTTTATAGAGATGAACTCTGTTTTGGTGCCCCTGCTTGTGAGGTCTTATATTTTCTATGTTCAATCATATTTCTCGCTAGCCTGGCGATCCGGGCCCTTCGGAGATTAGATTTGAACATTTTCCCCTGGAGAGGTTTTATTTTTCATTCGTTTGAAAAGGTATTTGTAAACCCTTTATTCGTTGTGACTGAATGACTCAGCCATTTGTAGAATTTGTAGGGCGCCTCCGAAAAGGTCTTTGGGTCCGTCACTAACCTAATTTGGAAGACCCGACTTATGATCGGATGCCCCAGTAGGGGTCTTTTGAAGTCCGTCAGTAACTGGATTTGGAAGACCCAGAACAATAGCTTGATTTGAAAGATCCAGCACCTGATCGGACGCCTCTGGAGAGGTCTTTTATAACCCAATGTTTGTATCGCTATCCAGCCATGTATTGATGGCTTCGACGATCAATCAAGTGCCCGTCAGGGAGGTCTTTGGTTTTGAAGGCCCAGTATGTGTCGCAACTGAACCATGTATTAATGGTATTGGCGATTGACTGGGTGCCCCTCGGGGAGGACTTTGGGTTAAAGGCCCAGTATTTGATCGCAATTCGGCCATATATTAATGGCATCGACGATCGACTGGGTGTCCCTCGGGGAGGTCTTTGGTTTATAAGTTGCGTTGTTCCACGGGGCAGACGCCAGTTCATTTATCGGGTTTTACCAAGATTTGTTAGAACTAGGGCCTGAGACCTTGCAATTAAGAAGGTGCCCCTTCGGTTGAATTTACAACTTTGTTGGTTATCTGAACATTGCATCATTTGACCGTTCGGCTCCTGGGTTTATGATGGTGTCCATGATTTGACCAAGCTCCTTCAACCTTGGTACGGTTTGCTGTGCCCTAGGAACCAGGTAGTTTCCGAAGTTCGAATTGGATATACGCCCCCATTTTTACAACTAGATGCCCTCTTATAAGTTTTGCCATGCGGTGCTACACGCTATTGTATCGTTCCATGTGACAGGCACTGGATTTTAATTAGATGCTCGTTTTAATGAGCGATCGTGATTATAAAACCAGTGGTCTGAACCTCGCCTCTCGTGAGGTACTTCCTTTGATGGATAATGAAATAGGTGACGCCTGAGTTATCATGATTTGAATGCATGGCAAGAATTGCATGACTTTACCAGTTCGTGGTGGGGCAAGGTTCATTTGAGTAATCTGCAACATTCATTCGATCATTAGTGATTCTTTTTCAATTTTTTTAATGGAAACTTCACAAATATAAGATCGATATGAGAATACATTAGTAACAAAGTTGGTATCACGTTACAACCCCTTCCTTTTACCACTGGAGGTTTACGATTATAAGGAAATATATGGGTTTTCCCCTTGGATGCGAAGAGTGCATTTTGCCGAGAAATGTCACAATTGGTCACCAGGCCATAGTTATGGAATCTAAATTCCATAACAGTGTTTAAAGTGTAATTCTCATTTGATAATACTTGATTGATCTTGAGGGGATCATGCTAGTTAAGTTCAGACACTCCTGTCCTGACCATTTCCAATTTCATGATGAAATCTCCGACTCTCAAAGTCTTTGGTTGGATTTTTATGTGGAAATGTCTGGCTATCACTGGATGAATAGATGCCACTATATCTGCAGGGATTGCTGAAACTGTAGAGCTATGTTCCAGAGTATCCGAGTGACTTTCCATTTTCTTCCAGGTTTAGTTAAGCGGGAATTGCTTGCCATGGTAGCGATTTTTGGTGTCGCTACATTCCATGGTCGAGTCTTGCTCCCTTGATCTGGTTGGTTGACGAAAGCACTTTAGCATCTTTTGCTTTGTTAGCTTATAGGTAGAACTGTTCTTTGAACCTTTTTGGTTGGATCAGGGAACTAGTCTATGTACTTATGTGGCGGCTTCGTGAACTATAATGACGCAGAGCCTTCTAGGTAGAGAGAAAGGTATGTACATTTCTTTCGTCCATTGCCTTAGCTGTATTTATTTATTACCCATAACTGAATAGGAAACAGTCTGGTTCGATAAGGCTGTTGTATGCTGGTAGGATAAGATGAGTGAGCTCCTCTGGACACTATGCTTGAGGGACCCTTTCGACGAATGGAGTTCTACTAGGAGAGCAGTCCCATTCCTTTCAATCGTCATCGCAAGCTTGATCCTTTTTCATGATATGATTCATCATGTCCGTGATACACTCTTCAGCGCCGTGTTGTTCCGTGGGACCAATCTCGATTTCATTACCGGATCGTTACCTTGGCGATATATCATGGTTCAAGAATCGAGGAAGTGCCCCTTGTGCGAGACTAGCAACATTTCAAGTATTTCGATCAAAATGACTTCTAGTATGTGGATTGGTGCCTTTGACGTTGGCTCCATCTTCGTCCAAGTCCTCTCCTTCACGCTGGTTGTTGCTTTGTTCACCAGAGAAGACCTATTCCGTGATTCAGATTCAAACCAGTTCGGATTTTTAAATATAAGTTTTCCCTCCTCCAGATCTGATTCGAAGGTTGTTGCGAGCCCTCTTTCATGCCTGGTCTGATTCAAAAATCATCGTGAGTTTCTTCTTCTTTCTGGATCTGGAATCAGATTGAGCTTTTAGCTTTTGCCTATGGCTCTTGAGATTTGACTCGAGTGTGCAAGAGTTTGCCAGATTCGAGATGGATTTATCGAAGCTTTGAAGCGGTTTGCAATTGCAGCGCTGCTTGGTTATACTTGTAATGAGTTCATCATAGCTCTTCTAGATCTAAAGCTCCATCGCTGAACTGGATTTTCATCACATCAAACCGATCTGAGGCTTTTTACTCCACGGATTTGCTTCATACCAAATTGGTCATTCACAAATTACTGGTAAAATAAAGTATGGAACGATTAGATTCAACATTGATCCATGTTTTAGCAAGGTATTGGCTGGAATATCATTTGCTGTTGATGATGTTTGTATTTCTCAAACTTTGTATTTTTTTGTTTTAGTACTCGGCTCTTGCCGGAATTGAATTCAATTGTAGAACTTGGGCTTTTGATTGTATTGAGATGCTTGCAACACGTTCAATGAAATTATTGTTTGAATCTGTCCATATGTGCCACACTTTAATCTCGATACTTGGCGAATCGTTAGACAATTGGTGATGCAGAGCCCGAGATTTATTCATATTGGAATTCAATCTTAATTTTTAAGCTTTGAGTTCAAGACTTGGCTTCAAATAACTCCAGAAGCGTTAAGCTCTTTGGCCGCAGATTCTAACCTTACACTTACAAGCTTATTGAAATATATCGGAATACCTGAACAAAGATTTTTGCATTGAATTTGTTCACGACCATTCTATGTAGCAGTGTCAGTCTGTATGAGTAGATCGAGCTTTTATGTGCACTTCATACCATTCGTTGCTGACTGTATTTTGCGCTTTCTGAATTGGTTTCGAATTCTGTCCAGCACGCTCCTGATAAGCTGCTTTGATTCACATTATCCACCTTGCTAATGTTAGTTTGAAATAGATGATGCAAAGCTTCCTCATATATGTATGCCGGTTGGACAAGCTTTGAAATGCTTTATTTGTGACATGAGAATAATGGCATGAATAGGGCAATACGTATGGTGGAGACTTGATTATATCATCGTGCGCGGCATGAATGATTCGGAAAAGGTTCTGAATTTTGAAGCAAGGCTCTTAACCTTGTGGTCGGGGGTTCGAGCCCCATGGTGGGTGCCAAATGTTGATCTCAAAATTGGAATCAACACCAAGGGTGTGAAATCACACTTCACCAATTATGGTTGGAAATTAAAGGAGCCGCAATCACAAAATAAACGGATAGAAAACAAATAAGAGACACAAGATTTTTATAGTGGTTCGATTCGAGATTTTTATAGTGGTTCGATTCACTATGAATCTACATCCACTTTTAAATCACTTCTCATTACGGAATTTTGCTTTACAATGTTCATGAAATCTCTCATACATCCATTTCTCACTTCCCTCACTTTTTATGATCTAACTACGCTTTAATTTGGAAAGGAATTGTTGAGATTTCTATCTTCATGATGGAGAATATATGAGTTGTCGATCTCTTTAGCATGTAGGTACTTCTCCTTGCTTTCATGATGAAGTTTGAGCTAGATCTGGATTTATAGAGAAAGTTAATAGCGATTAAAGAGCTCTAGAATTGATCTAGATCGGCTTTGAATGGAGAATCGAATTGATTTGATCTTCATGTTGTTAGAGGATGATCAAGCAAACTTAGGAAGCCATTAATGATATTTTGAAGATTTAGAGAAGTGTAAGAATGATTTAGGCAGCTCTTCGGGGTCAAGAAAATCCCCCCCTTGAATTGTGGAGCAAAGGGCTATTTATAGAAGAAGTTTGAAGGTAATGGCAGTATTGTAATTAAGGGGTGCAAAGTTGGATCGGGCGTTAACATGGATCGGGCGGTAATTTGGTTCGGGTGCAAAGTTGGATCGGGTGGAAATTATTTACAGAAATGCCACCACTTTTGTCAACACACCGATCCAAACTTATTTGAAGGTACCGATCCCGTTCGGTGCCTTTAGCACAGATCTAGAAGCATTTCTATGGTGCCGAGCCACTTTATTCTCCAACATACTGATCCAAACTTTATGGAAAGCACAGTACCGCTCCATTGTCTGACAATGCCCCCGCCTTTTTCTAATGTCTCGATCCAGTTTATAAACCAACGCACCGATCCATTTTCCTCTGATATGACCGATCCACGTGGCAAGTTTTTGACTGAATTTCCTTAATTGTTATCCAACCTGTATCTGTTAACGCTTGTTTATATCCATGTATCAACACTGAAATGATGCAACATATATTTCCCAGTTGAAGCCGATCCAAATTATTGTGTGCTGACGTTGCTCACTTTGCAGAATTACCATTGTTTCATTTTTTAGAATCGATCCCTGCGTGTATATCTTAGATACTGACCCAATACATAATAGCTTGGTATTGAACCCTTCTATCTTGATGCCAGCTCAGAACATTATTTAAGGTACTGGTCCAACACGTTAAACACATGCAGTTGCCTTATGCATGAAAACATAGCTGATCTGTTCTAGAGCAAGGCGCCACCCCTTGTACTGATTCATTATTTACTCCTGGTCCACGTGTATTCGTGCTCTATTACATGCCGATCCACATGTTGTGTACATGAACCAATCCATTGTTGGCACAATCACTTTCCCTCATCGCTACACTTTCATGTAAGTGTATCACATATATACCGTATAAGACTTGCAACGCCATCTCATTTAATTTAACGAAGCAGATATGAATTGGCTTCGTGGATCCGTTGCATTTTAGCTCATGTGTGCATTTCATGTATTATTTGGCCAACCAGTCCATTTATCAAATATAAGATGGCTGATCGTTCTTGAAAAATATGCCGACCCAGTGTAGTGACTGATCCGGTGCTTTAGTAGGGTTAACATTTGCCCCTCGAAGCTTGTATTTTTTGCTTGCGAGAAATGCGGGCTTCGAAACAAACATTGTTGTCAATATATTTTGCATTGATATCCAGTTGTAGCTTTTTGTCTTTTTGTAGTAAACCATGCTTTGAATTCATATACTTCATGTCACTTATTCTGTAATTAGAACAAGCACCTATGAAATCTTGGACTTATAATTCACTATCGGTCGTCCATATCGATAGCGGATTAGCTAATCATCAGAAAATGAATTACAACGAATTTTATTTCGAATTGAATACAGTATCTGCATAGAATTATCTTATTTCCACAGTTTATAACCCGTCAAATATTATCTGCACAAATACGATATTCAAATTTAAATCCGCTTTAATGCTTGAAATCAACTAATTGGCTAAGGTCGACTGTGGATTACAAACATTATCATTTTAATGACTTATATGATGGTGTAAGGTATTTCACATTTGAGAAATACTTATCTACGATTTATTTTCTGCTTTTACTTGGAGAAGTTCCAAATTTTCGTGCCTTTATCTGGGAAGTACTTATCCTTTATTACGGGATAAACTTTTACGGCTCTGCATTTGCGTGCTTTGTAGGCCAGTTCTGTCATCGGAAACTTTATTGGATGCCCCAGTCTGTCTTTTATCATGCATAAACTTTGAATTGAAATCAACACTATTTACATGATCATATTAACTTGATTATATCGTTCAGTCATGCTTGACCATCATGTTAGTTTGAGCATGTGTATTATTTGAAGATTTTCTTGTATTTGGGCCTTTGTGCGTCATTGGTTTTTCTGTATTGCTAAACTTTGTTTGATTCGATTCCAAGGGCTTTGCTTGACACCTGATTCTGGCTTGCAATAGTCTGATTCCAGATTTTGGCAACCTTGTATAGCAGCTTTACTGTAATCTGTACTTAAATGCTGCAAGCTTCCAATTTGAAGTAGTTGTGTCTTTTAATTATTTGTGGAAGTCAAATTAGAGATCATGATTGAGCTTTTATGCCCTCAAGCCTTATTGAATTACTAGTTTGCTAGAGTAAGCTCGGAATCAGCTTTGGACATTCAATGTTGTAGATGGATTCACAAAATATTCTTACATACCAATATGTACTTCAGAATCTGCAGTCTACTTTTGATATCGAGTTGCTTTAGATCTGGTAAACATATGTTTGTTGCTTCGAGATTCAATCATAACTTTTTATATGCTCTGAACTCCCTCATGCCAACATGTTACCCGAGCTTTAACTTAATGGACACTTCGAGGCTTTAGGTTGGTGAAAGCGTAGAAAATCCAGGTTGCTTTGGTGACTGGACTCATCAAGTTCGAGCTACTCTGGCTTTTGACTTGACGGTTGAGCCTATACGCTTTGTACCATCGGATAGAAGACTAGTTGACATTCTGGAAGATAGATCACTTCTGCTTAGACTAAACCTTATATGAGTTTCCGAGGTAGAACAGTTACAGCTTCCGGGTTACGAGTGAATCAAATTTTCATTATCCCATATTCGCCGGAGGGATGTCATTTGACTATTTGTCCTTTGGCGTTGTTGCAGTAGCTTGCTTGGACTCAGAAGTCTCAGTTTGAATTTTCAGATAACTCCTGAACAAGCCAATGGTACATGCTGGCTCAGTTTCATTGGAGGGTTTCTCTTGGCGTAACTGACTTTTTGAGAACCTATAATGAAAAGCTTTGACGCACATTTGGCGGCAAATTCATTGTCGATTGCTCAAGACGACAACAGGTTAGTCCAGTAAAAGGAGATAAATCACGAGAAATATTCATATATTTTAATGTGTTATCAATGTGAAGCTGCTTTTATTTAGTAGTTTATGACTTGGTAGACACAGTTCACACAGATAATACACTTAATTTGCTTATCGATAACACTTGAGATTCGCCAGTCTCGGTTTTGGACTGCCAATTCTATGTATTATCCTTTAATTTATTATTGTAATAGATTCAATATTTATGGAATGCGTGTACCTGACAATTTGTCTGATGGAATTCCGAATTTGGCCTGTCTTGTTCAATTATTAGTGATGCCCCAGTTAGCTTGACTCGTATTCTTAGCCAATCCTTTTGGGTGGTCAAAACTGTAGGATTTTTTGTAAACTAAGTAGCTTATGTGCATCACTTAATAAATTGAGCCAGGCCAGCATTTTATATAGTGCTTTTGCAGCATCCATCCTGAGAACCTCGAACCTTGGAATTAGGAATTAGGGTTTTGGAATTAATGAACTTGTACATTATTGAATTGCTTCTTGCATTATTTCTACATTTGCCTATATCAGCTTTTTCATAGTCCGACATGCTTTGTTGTATATTGCAACCTTGCGGTATCGTTGTCTATTCTAACCGTGTTTGATATCATAGATCATCCTGGGCTAGACAAACTTTGAATTTTTGCTTCACAACTGTTTGCCCTTCGAATGGTTGTTGCTTAACCTTTCTTATATCTCATGTTGATACCGTTGATGGATACTAACTTCAATTCTGAGAGAAATACTATCGCATTATGGGATTATGCCATATTAGCGTAGTTACCTTTCAGTATCGTTTGTTTTCGGGTTTGAAGCAGAGTACCATCGGGTTCTTTGAGAGATATTCGATTAGAGCTTCGCAGTCAAGGAAGCTTTCATGTTGGAACACTCTAGGCTTTCTTAGCCAAGGAATTCATTCTTACAAGAGATTGGTTTTGATCTATCTTGACCGATGTATCTACCCTTTCTTCTCTTCGTGACCGGTCAATGTTTAACTAATCGAACCTTCAAGGCTGCTTTTCATTGACGTATCAAGTCGTATCGATTTTGTCACAATTTTCAAATGCCCTTCTTTGAAGGTAAAGTCCTTTTGACGAGCTTCTAAGGATGGACCTTCCGTTGTTTGTGCACTTTGGCTTATATATCTCTGAGTTTATATTTGCCTTTTTTACGAGTACAAATCGGGTTGTTGTTTACTGCAATGTCGTGGTGAGCCCGTGATATATCTTCCGGACATTGTCCAATTCTTAGTATGGTCATGTTACCCTTTTTATTATAAGTCGTCACGAATTGCACTAAGTGGATGCAATCAATTTTGCCGAACTTCCATGATTTGGATTGTCGCACTAGGAGCTTCTAATTTGTTGGCCAAATTATTTTGCTTTCATCGGATCATTTAGAACTTCTGAGCATGCCAACGTATCCAGGAAACTCGGATTTAGTAGCAAACTATGTTCTTGAGTCTTTGAAGGATGTTGATGAGCAACGTAAGACTAAGAAATTTCTTATCACCTAAGGGTTTCTCCGTGAATTCGGACTACTTGCACCAATTCGATCTTTTCTCTCTCGAGGAATTCTTTCTGCTTTCCGCTGTATGCCCGAAGCATCGGATGCCATAGGCCTCTGACGGAGGTGCTGCATTGTAAAATTTCGTCGGAGAGTTTGTATCGAAAAAGTGTTTGGATCCTGCTATGCCTTTGAGCTTTTTTAAGACTTGCTTTTGTGATGTTGTGATGGAAATGTGTTCTACTTGTTGTGGTTTTTTGTTTAGCATTCCACACCTGTTTCCTTTTCATGCTCACAACACAAATTTTAAATTGTAAGTCATCTGTTATTGAATGCTTTGCATTATTATAATGATTTCGTGATACTTTTGGCGAGTTGGTTTTTCAGGCCGATCTTGACCAGTTTTGTCGGATTTCTTTGATTTTGACCAAGGCAATTTTTGAGATTTTATGGATGACTACCTTTATGCTCATTAGAGTATCAGGGTTATCAATTTTTCCTTTATCATTTTAAAGTTTCGCTTTGTTGGTCAAGTTGGTCCTTACCAATGTTGAACCTTTAACTTCAAAGTTGTGACGAATTTGTGGTATGTGTTAAGAAGTGAACATTACTAAATCTCTTAATGCAGTTAATGCGGTGGTAATGCCCCCATACTAAAATCTGTCATAGGCTTTAAAGATTAGGTGTGGCATTGTGTGTCCGACTTCATGTGGAATTCCTTGATCGTGTGCTTTTGCCATTATTGGCTTTTTGACATGATCATGATTAAAAGCTTCCAATTTTGTCGGCCCTACTCATGCCTTTTTATAGAGATGAACTCTGTTTTGGTGCCACTGCTTGAGAGGTCTTATATTTTCTATGTTCAATCATATTTCTCGCTAGCTTGGTGATCCGGGCCCTTCGGAGATTAGATTTGAACATTTTCCCCCGGAGAGGTCTTATTTTTCGTTCGTTTGAAGAGGTATTTGTAAACCCTTTATTCGTTGTGACTGAATGACTCAGCCATTTGTAGAATTTGTAGGGCGACTCCGAAAAGGTCTTTGGGTCCATCACTAACCGAATTTGGAAGACCCGGCTTATGCTCGGATGCCCCAGTAGGGGTCTTTTGAAGTCCGTTAGTAACTGGATTTGGAAGACCCAGAATCAATAGCTTGATTTGAAAGATCCAGCATCTGATCAGACGCCTCAGGAGAGGTCCTCGATAACCCAGTGTTTGTATCGCTATCCAGGCATGTATTGATGGCTTCGACGATCAATCGAGTGCCCCTCGGGGAGGTCTTTGGTTTTGAAGGCCCAGTATGTGTCGCAACTGAACCATGTATCAATGGTATTGGCGATTGACTGGGTGCCCCTCGGGGAGGACTTTGGTTTAACGACCCAGTATTTGATCGCAATCCGGCCATGTATTAATGGCGTCGACGGTCGACTGGGTGCCCCTCGGGGAGGTCTTTGGTTTATAAGTTGCGTTGTTCCACGGGGCAGACGCCAGTTCATTTATCGGGTTTTACCACGATTTGTTAGAACTAGGGTCTGAGACCTTGCAATTAAGAAGGTGCCCCTTCGGTGGAATTTACAACTTTGTTGGTTATCTGAACGTTGCATCATTTGACCGTTTGACTCCTGGGTTTATGATGGTGTCCATGATTTGACCAAGCTCCTTCAACCTTGGTACGGTTTGCTGTGCCCTAGGAACCGGGTAGTTTCAGATTCTTCGAAGTTCGAATTGGATATATGCCCCCATCTTTACAAGTGGATGCCCTCTTATAAGTTTTGCCATGCGGTGCTACACGCTATTGCATCGTTCCATGTGACAGGCACTGGATTTTAACTAGATGCTCGTTTTAATGAGCGATCGTGATTATAAAACCAGTGGATATGCTATGGTGGAAAAAAACATAAAATTTAGATTGCTATTTTTTGAAATAAAAATAAAAAAAATAAAACTAGTAGATATGCTATGGTGGAAAAAAAACATAAAAACTACAATATTTACCTCAGGCTTATTTTGCGAAAATGTATCAAGATAGAGCTTATATTCTGATAAGAAAAACAGTAGATTCAGACCCGTACAAATATTTAGAATTTGGTATCAAAGATGACAACAACAGCAGCAAAGCACAAAAAATAATGGGTGAGATCTGGAAGCGAGAGTCACACCAACCATTAAAATGCGTTACAACAAAAACCAAAACTTGAAACTCTCATTCCAATCAGGACAGTTCCGTATATATTGAAATTTGATATGCCGATGAAGTGAATAATATAAATATGAGTTTGTCCCTTTTGATTCCAAAAGGATTCCCAAAGGATAAGTTTGTTCCGGCGTGTTGGATCAGAATAGTTGGAATAGAAAGTTATATTTTTATAGAAGTTATAATCTTAAAAGTTCAAACTTGCAAATATCTTGTGTGAGAAGAACCTATAGATTAGACCAAAGGTCAACAATATAGTGTAACGACCCGTGTTTTTGGCACTCGAATATGTAATTTAATTTATTTAATTTAAATATTATATTTGGAATATCGATGGAATTAATATCTAATTTGTTATTTAAACAAAGTTCGACGTTATATATTTATATAATATAAATCGAGCCTGAAATGGCGCTGCAGTTCGCAATATAGAGTTTTGAACTTCAACCGAGAATACAGGATTCAATATAAGTCGGATTTCTGTGAAACAAGAAACGTTGGAACCGTATTGACGATAATTTTCATATGAAAGAGAAAAACCCAGATTTTGTGTTGTAGATTGTAAGTTATGGCCAAAACAAAATTTGAAATAAACGCTGTGGAAATCGTTATTTAAAATATCGATCTTTAAAAAGGCCGTTTTGCAAACGGACTCAGATTTCGATGAAATCAGTTTCATTAGAACCGTATCGTTAAATTATTGTACGGTGGTGAATTGCGTGGAAAACCGATGTCGTATGTGATCACAATGGCCGTAAACGCCGTTCAAATTCTCTAACGCGTAATTAAATAAATAAAAGGACATTTGAGTGTAACTCGAGCAGACGATCGAATTAGGCCGCGAAACCAGTTCCGTTGAGTTCGTATCGTCGATTAGAGTCAGGATAGGCATATAGTTTGTTATTTTTAGAAATCGAGAAATTTGGCGTTAAAAAGGGTAGGGCGGTTCGGGGTAAAAACAGCTTACCGGGCAAACAGTCTCAGAATGCAACGAAATTAGTGCCATTGGGTTCGTATCGAAAAGTTATTGTCGATGTTCGCAGTTTCAAGTGGATCTGATTTATCTGGTGACCGTGGAAAAATTAAACGTGTGTTCATTTCCGGTTTCATAAAGGAAATTTTTTCATATGACCTCGGATTTCGACGAAACTTGTCCCATTGGGTCCAGAATACCTTTATATACCAAGATTTAGCCTTTTTATCAGAAAGCGGAGATCGTATGAAATTGTTTTGAGGTGTCACTTCATCGTGAAGCTTCATAAAATAATATATATATTTAAAACTTTTAACACCTTTCCCAGCCAAGTCGTTTTTTTCTTTTCATTTTTCGTGCTGGACCAATAAAAGCAATTCCTTGCCGACCAAATTTTCATCACTTGCCGACAAAGTATTTTCTTGAACTTCTCCCACTGTAACCCTATAAGCTAAGAACGTGCTATCATATAATACAGAGCCTATACCCCAATTCCTTGCTCCCCACGTCCTGATTCCCTATAAAACCCCTGCTCCGTTCATTTTCTTTCCTTCACTCCAGAATCTTTCAGTGAATCTGAAAACTTTTAATACAATAACGTTCAGCTTCGAAGGGGCCATCAACCTGACGGTGATGATGAAGTTTCGTTCATCCTAGTGGTCGGAAACCTGTCATGAAGTAGTCTCGTTTGTGGGGCTTTTGAGGGCGGATGAGGGCACCTGGTGGCAAGCGGTTGAAGGTCGAGACTGGAGACGTTGCGCCGCTTCTGATGGCGCCGTTCGATCGATCTCCGGCAGTCGAGGGGAGGAGCGTAGGGACTGAAGCGGTGAGGACGAGGAGTTATGTGGGTTCGTTTGTATGGAAAATGGGGTAAGGAGTGGGTGATGTCTGCATGGGGACTGGGAGCGAAGGGGTAGGAGAAATAGGGGAGAGTGTGTACGTGGAGAGGAGTTTTGTGAGTAGGAAGGTGTTTAAAACATGGCAAGTAAAGGATGACTGGCGGTCTCGAAATCAGGAATGAAGGGATGAAGGTGAACAGTACAAATTTATGCATGCCTAATTACAATTTGAATATACTTGATTATATTTAATGGTGTATCCTATATGATAACGTGACATGCAATTTTCTATTTATATGCCATAACCCAATTTTACAGTACGCATAATCCTAGTTTTAAAGTGACTAATCAATATTATTACCGTGCCTAACTGTTCGGTTGATGATAGTAGGAAACGTGGTCATCAGAAGAAGTAAAACATACTGATATGAGATTTAATGTAGGATACGTATATTTTAAATGAAATTGATGGGAGTCAAACATTTAGTTAATAACATAATTACTTTAAAGGTTTTAAAAATATTAAGTGAGCACCGTAATAAATTTATATATTGGTTTTACAGTGACGGAATTTGATGAAACGGTTGACGATGGGACCATATCATCTGACGTAACCTTACGAGGACAGATTGGACAGAATTGAAACAACTGAGATCTTCAGTTAAATTAAATGCTGATTTAATTTAACTGAAACCAACCGTTTTAGCAACGACGGAATCAAGGTGAGTTAAACTCACTCAGTATTTTTCCCATTTATATTTTATATAAATTGGGTTTTTATTTTGTGTGCAGTGCTTGCCAATGGTTGACTGTTTTTCTAGTTATATATTTATCTGTGGATTTAACTGATGAAATTAAACTGTGTTTAATTTCAGTGAAATACCAAATCGTTATTTTTAACGATTGGTTCCAATAAAGGTAACTTACCTTATTGGTCACGTTTATTTATAAACGTGTTTTAAATTGTTGAACTGATTGAATTGCTTGTGGTTGATGTTGAATGGTTGCTATTTAGTGTTGTCAGTTGAACAAAACTGAATGATCTTAATTGAGATAACCGTTGTGATTTCAGGGAAGAACAGGTTGGAGGGATCCAACCGGATTCCTCAAATGTATTATTTATTTTCATATGCTCATATATGAACTGATCTGTTTGTGTGATTGATTTGATGGTTGATTATTGACTGGATATTCAACATCTGTTTGGTTCAAACCAATGGGCGATATTGGTTAAGTATTTGGCAGAGTATGGCCTTTAAAAATCAATCGGGTTACAGATATTGATTCACCGTCAGGTGAATCGATAGAGATGCAGTTATAAAATTTATTTTATAACTGGAAATAGAATTTTGGAATATACTATTTTGAATAAAAGTTATATAAAGAGAAATAAACGAATAGTTTACTTATTTAAGACTTTAATTTATTATTAAGTGATTTTAGAAAGTTAATCAGATTGATAAGTACGGAAATAAGAAATAAGCCGAATGGTTTAGCTTGGGTAATTATTTGATCAAGCAATTATTAGTCTGATTAATGATAATTTAGAAAAGTACCTTTTAAATGAAAAGGCATTTAAAAGTAATCAAATTGAAGTGAAATACAATTGAATGGCGAAAGGAATTCATGAATAGGTTTTATTTTAAAACCTAAGTTTTATAACGAAGTTATAAAAGGAATTTTAAGCGAGAATGAGAGCTTGAATTAAATATTACTTAATCATTTGAATTAAGTCGAAGGAGATTTCGATAAAAGGGTTTAAGATGAACCAAAACATATAAATGAGTTTCAAAGTGTTAAGACGTTAATTTTACATTAACGTTATTTGAAAATGAGATCAAGTAACAAGGGAGTTTTGAAATGAGATTTCAAAAGTGGGAAATGGTTAAATATATTTAAAGGAAGATTGGTAAAGGTGAAATTGGGTTAAGGAACTAGGTCATGGGGGGGTATAACCAAATCCGAGTTGAAATGGAATTGGTTTTGAGATTTGAATAGAATATTGGGTTTTGATTACAACTATTATTTATCTGAAGATATAAATGCTGTTGATCAAGGTCTGAGAGGTAGTCAAAATACCCCAACTTGCACAACATCGGGATTATCTGAAGATAGTATTAGTTGGTAATCGTAAGAGACGTTAGTAGATATGTTTTGAAACCTAAACAGCGATTTTAGCGCTGTTGTTATAATATATGTTTTGTAAATCTAATATAGCGATTGTAGCGCTTTTGCTATAGTAAATGGGTTGTAAACCTAAACAGCGATTATAGCGCTGTTGTTTTGTAAATCTAAATAGTAATTATAACGCTATTGTTATAACATATGTGCTATAAATTTCTTTGTTAAAAACTAATGGATTTCCGAATTTAAAAGAAGATTTGAAGGAAGAATTAAGTGGGAAATTGAATATAGTTATTCGAGATAGAATTAGCCAAACATAATTATACGGTTGAGTTGCCATTTCGTACGACTGCTAGCGTAATTCGCATGGCTGCAGATAGCCTACGGCGGTCGGATGTTTCCTGAGGAAATCAGGCGTAACCATTGTGATCGCTGCGATCTAGGGTCAAGCGAATGGAGTTAAGTCGAATATTAGTTAATCGATTAAAGTTAAATCAAAAATTAGAGTTATTCAAATATCGTATTTTTGAATATTTAAAAGAGTTAGAAGTTTTAATTTAACAAAGGTAAATCAGTTTTGTTAGGGGCCAAGTGATGCTGAATACTGAACCAGTGAACTCATTGGAGTGTCATGTTTGAAACACTGTTTATTTTGATAGTTAAATCACCGACTATCAAATCTGTCCAATGCGATTGTTGGTATGGAAAGACCGGGATCAAATTTATATTCGAAAACCATTCCGACCAACAAAATACGTGGAGATATCAGAAGATGATCGAGATGGTGCTGTGAAGACCGTGGGTTTTCACAAACGGAAGAACCACTAATATTCTCTGCTTGGCAAGCAGAGGTAAACTGTGATTCTGTCGTGGTTGGAATCTACGGGTTGCAAGGACTACTCGCTACTGATCCATGGGGTGATTCCTATATTGGATGCGGTAGGAGAGTGCCTTCGGTTCATCCTGTTCCTGGATGACGTATATGGACGAATGTCTGACAGAGTATTTCCGAAGGATCACGTACGTTGATTTCTTCAAACGTGCTATGGTTGTTGGCGGAGAATTGCCGCTCTCTTAGCTTCCAGCTATAGTATTTTTGTGGATATCAATTAGTGATATCTGATGGATTTGACGATGTGGCATTCAAAGTGAATGATGACCAGGTGTTCAAAGGTAAATCTAAACCTCAAGCCTCATCAACCGGGAAATGACAAAAATCGGGCAGGCAGCATGGTTATGTGGGTCGCTCCCATTAGGGTGTATAATCACCTATCTAGAGAAAATCCTATTGTTTCTTAAATCTATGTTTCGATGCTGTCCCTTTTCGGGAGACGGTTGCTGATCCCAACCGTCGGTGGTATACATTCGATACACTCAAGCGAAATGAGTGGTCGGTCATGTGAGGGCCGGGTTGCAAGACGTTCTTGTTGAACCCAGTGTATTCGTCTCTAAAGATACACTATCGGCAGGTGGTCCCATACCTTGTCAAGGTCGGAATCCAATCTCCAATAAGCGCCTGCGGGTTTTTGATTGTATACTATATATGTGGAGCGTGAGATGCAAGCGTTCCACTAGTTTTCTATTTACTTGTGTTTAGACATTATTATATTATCAGACAAGATATTGGTTTCAAACTGTTTTGGGTTATCGTAAGGTAAAAACCGTCCGTGTTTATGTGTGGATTTGGTCTTACGATTATCCTTTTCTTTTGAAAAGGTTTTGAACTTTAAAATCATGATTGGATGATTTACCCTTAATACTGTGCGAGTTTATCTCACTCTGGTTCACCAGACTGACCCGGTATTTTGCAAATGCTCGGGTTAGGCCGGGTTGTACAGGTTCAGGTTATCGACTGCTATGAAGAGACGAGCTGGAAGAGTCCAGACGTATGATATTACTACTATTCCGCTGTGTGTTGTATATGGGAACAGGCTATTATAACTGTCCCATGGTTTGATGTGCTCTGATACTGTAAGTATTTTAAAGCTTTCAATAAAGATTATTTCTGTATTATATTTTGTTCCGCTGCGATGTGAGACTCTGTGTGGTGTTTCTTCTTCTTCTTCTATTCAATATTTCTACCTTATCTATTCTCACCCTCTAACTTCTTTCTATTAATGATCTGGAATGTTCGATGTCTGAATGGTCAACACGGTAGTTTGATGTTGATTTTCGGAGTCGAAAATCCCAGTTCGTTACAGTGGTATCAGAGCTTAAGGTTAAGTAATTACCTTGGCTCTGTGGTGTAACTCAGTAGAGATGGGGTTAGTAATACCCTAGACTGAGTTTGAGTGTATATATATGAGCGCGTATTTGTAAATTGTTATAAAAATTGTCTTATATTGTGTTGATTGGTTTGTCGAGTAGTTTATGAATTCTGGTCGATACAGTAATGCAAACTGTGTCGATAAGTGTTTCTAAACTCTTGAACAGAATAATTCGACACAGTATGTTTTTGAAAGAGGGTAGATGAAATAATTTACCCAAATTATATTTTAATATAAAAGGATGATTAATATTTGAAGTATTATAGTATATTGGATGTGTTGGTTGATTATAATTGAGATGGTTGTATAAATAACCAATTGGAATTCGTATAATATAAAAGCAGATTTATTGAATCTGGAATTAAAATCAGAATTGGAATTAAAATTCCTTAAAGTGGGAAAGATGATTGCAAATGAACTTGAATTGAATATATGAGAATTTTAAAATCCTGGGAGATTTTAATTTTGTTACAAGCATTGAATAGGGTATTTTGAAATGGATTTCAAAATGAAAGTGTTTAGAACTGGTTTTGAAAGTGACATAGTATTGAACTCACTTCGATAGCTGGAAAATAGATTCCGATGATGATCCGGACATCATCGGTGTTCATTTTCGAGTGGTAAGTGACGGATTATTACCAAAGATTTTGTTTTGAATTGCTTTGAGAAAAACAAGTTGTTTTGGATCCTGAAAGGAATATTTGACTTTGGAAAGAGCTGAACTGTTTAAAAACTCTCAGGGAAATTGTTTGAACAAAAACAAAATTAAATAGAAATTTGTGAAAACAAATATGAATTGAATTGAAGCCAATCGGGATATGATATATCAAGTCGAATCAGATTTTGAATTGGGAGACAGGAATCTGAAAAGGTATTGGATTGGTAAGTTAAGAGTTGGAATTGATAATGGATGGAATTTGAGTTAAGAATGGGATTTGGCTTGGATGCGTGAAGGATTTGGTTTTAGGGATAAAACTGGAATTTTGTTTGGGAATGCATTTGTATATTCTGACAGGGAAGCAGATGGAAAGGATATAATGATATGCCCGACAAAAAGGTACACATTTATTTTTATATGGGTTTGGAGGTTTATGAGGCTATTTAGCAAGCCGCTTGGCTGTTTCATTTTCTTTTGAATTGGAAAAGGCCTAGAAAGGCGAGTTGGAGTTGTACCGATTGAGCCGTACAGAGGTGGTGCTGGCGAAATTTTTCGGAAATTTAAAGTGTTAGAAAATTTTCGATATTTTTGAAAATATTTATTCACTGTATTGAATTGGTTTCTAATTTAATATAAAAATTAGATTTGAAATTAATGAGTTTATAACGTTCTTTCTTACCTTAGCAATTTCGAGGACGAAATTATTTTAAAGGGGGAAGAATGTAACGACCCGTGTTTTTGGCACTCGAATATGTAATTTAATTTATTTAATTTAAATATTATATTTGGAATATCGATGGAATTAATATCTAATTCGTTATTTAAACAAAGTTCGACGTTATATATTTATATAATATAAATCGAGCCTGAAATGGCGCTGCAGTTCGCAATATAGAGTTTTGAACTTCAACCGAGAATACAGGATTCGATATAAGTCGGATTTCTGTGAAACAAGAAACGTTGGAACCGTATTGACGATAATTTTCATATGAAAGAGAAAAACCCAGATTTCGTGTTGTAGATTGTAAGTTATGGCCAAAACAAAATTTGAAATAAACGCTGTGGAAATCGTTATTTAAAATATCGATCTTTAAAATGGCCGTTTTGCAAACGGACTTAGATTTCGATGAAATCAGTTTCATTAGAACCGTATCGTTAAATTATTGTACGGTGGTGAATTGCGTGGAAAACCGATGTCGTATGTGATCACAATGGCCATAAACGCCGTTCAAATTCTCTAACGCGTAATTAAATAAATAAAAGGACATTTGAGTGTAACTCGAGCAGACGATCGAATTAGGCCGCGAAACCAGTTCCGTTGAGTTCGTATCGTCGATTAGAGTCAGGATAGGCATATAGTTTGTTATTTTTAGAAATCGAGAAATTTGGCGTTAAAAAGGGTAGGGCGGTTCGGGGTAAAAATAGCTTACCGGGCAAACAGTCTCAGAATGCGACGAAATTAGTGCCATTGGGTTCGTATCGAAAAGTTATTGTCGATGTTTGCAGTTTCAAGTGGATCTGATTTATCTGGCGACCGTGGAAAAATTAAACGTGTGTTCATTTCCGGTTTCATAAAGGAAATTTTTTCATATGACCTCGGATTTCGACGAAACTTGTCCCATTGGGTCCAGAATACCTTTTTATACCAAGATTTAGCCTTTTTATCAGAAAGCGGAGATCGTATGAAATTGTTTTGAGGTGTCACTTCATCGTGAAGCTTCATAAAATAATATATATATTTAAAACTTTTAACACCTTTCCCAGCCAAGTCGTTTTTTTCTTTTCATTTTTCGTGCTGGACCAATAAAAGCAATTCCTTGCCGACCAAATTTTCATCACTTGCCGACAAAGTATTTTCTTGAACTTCTCCCACTGTAACCCTATAAGCTAAGAACGTGCTATCATATAATACAGAGCCTATACCCCAATTCCTTGCTCCCCACGTCCTGATTCCCTATAAAACCCCTGCTCCGTTCATTTTTTTTTCTTCACTCCAGAATCTTTCAGTGAATCTGAAAACTTTTAATACAATAACGTTCAGCTTCGAAGGGGCCATCAACCTGACGGTGATGATGAAGTTTCGTTCATCCTAGTGGTCGGAAACCTGTCATGAAGTAGTCTCGTTTGTGGGGCTTTTGAGGGCGGACGAGGGCACCTGGTGGCAAGCGGTTGAAGGGCGAGACTGGAGACGTTGCGCCGCTTCTGATGGCGCCGTTCGATCGATCTCCGGCAGTCGAGGGGAGGAGCGTAGGGACTGAAGCGGTGAGGACGAGGAGTTATGTGGGTTCGTTTGTATGGAAAATGGGGTAAGGAGTGGGTGATGTCTGCATGGGGACTGGGAGCGAAGGGGTAGGAGAAATAGGGGAGAGTGTGTACGTGGAGAGGAGTTTTGTGAGTAGGAAGGTGTTTAAAACATGGCAAGTAAAGGATGACTGGCGGTCTCGAAATCAGGAATGAAGGGATGAAGGTGAACAGTACAAATTTATGCATGCCTAATTACAATTTGAATATACTTGATTATATTTAATGGTGTATCCTATATGATAACGTGACATGAAATTTTCTATTTATATGCCATAACCCAATTTTACAGTACGCATAATCCTAGTTTTAAAGTGACTAATCAATATTATTACCGTGCCTAACTGTTCGGTTGATGATAGTAGGAAACGTGGTCATCAGAAGAAGTAAAACATACTGATATGAGATTTAATGTAGGATACGTATATTTTAAATGAAATTGATGGGAGTCAAACATTTAGTTAATAACATAATTACTTTAAAGGTTTTAAAAATATTAAGTGAGCACCGTAATAAATTTATATATTGGTTTTACAGTGACGGAATTTGATGAAACGGTTGACGATGGGACCATATCATCTGACGTAACCTTACGAGGACAGATTGGACAGAATTGAAACAACTGAGATCTTCAGTTAAATTAAATGCTGATTTAATTTAACTGAAACCAACCGTTTTAGCAACGACGGAATCAAGGTGAGTTAAACTCACTCAGTATTTTTCCCATTTATATTTTATATAAATTGGGTTTTTATTTTGTGTGCAGTGCTTGCCAATGGTTGACTGTTTTTCTAGTTATATATTTATCTGTGGATTTAACTGATGAAATTAAACTGTGTTTAATTTCAGTGAAATACCAAATCGTTATTTTTAACGATTGGTTCCAATAAAGGTAACTTACCTTATTGGTCACGTTTATTTATAAACGTATTTTAAATTGTTGAACTGATTGAATTGCTTGTGGTTGATGTTGAATGGTTGCTATTTAGTGTTGTCAGTTGAACAAAACTGAATGATCTTAATTGAGATAACCGTTGTGATTTCAGGGAAGAATAGGTTGGAGGGATCCAACCGGATTCCTCAAATGTATTATTTATTTTCATATGCTCATATATGAACTGATCTGTTTGTGTGATTGATTTGATGGTTGATTATTGACTGGATATTCAACATCTGTTTGGTTTAAACCAATGGGCGATATTGGTTAAGTATTTGGCAGAGTATGGCCTTTAAAAATCAATCAGGTTACAGATATTGATTCACCGTCAGGTGAATCGATAGAGATGCAGTTATAAAATTTATTTTATAACTAGAAATAGAATTTTGGAATATACTATTTTGAATAAAAGTTATATAAAGAGAAATAAACGAATAGTTTACTTATTTAAGACTTTGATTTATTATTAAGTGATTTTAGAAAGTTAATCAGATTGATAAGTACGGAAATAAGAAATAAGCCGAATGGTTTAGCTTGGGTAATTATTTGATCAAGCAATTATTAGTCTGATTAATGATAATTTAGAAAAGTACCTTTTAAATGAAAAGGCATTTAAAAGTAATCAAATTGAAGTGAAATACAATTGAATGGCGAAAGGAATTCATGAATAGGTTTTATTTTAAAACCTAAGTTTTATAACGAAGTTATAAAAGGAATTTTAAGCGAGAATGAGAGCTTGAATTAAATATTACTTAATCATTTGAATTAAGTCGAAGGAGATTTCGATAAAAGGGTTTAAGATGAACCAAAACATATAAATGAGTTTCAAAGTGTTAAGACGTTAATTTTACATTAACGTTATTTGAAAATGAGATCAAGTAACAAGGGAGTTTTGAAATGAGATTTCAAAAGTGGGAAATGGTTAAATATATTTAAAGGAAGATTGGTAAAGGTGAAATTGGGTTAAGGAACTAGGTCATGGGGGGGTATAACCAAATCCGAGTTGAAATGGAATTGGTTTTGAGATTTGAATAGAATATTGGATTTGATTACAACTATTATTTATTTGAAGATATAAATGCTGTTGATCAAGGTCTGAGAGGTAGTCAAAATACCCCAACTTGAACAACATCGGGATTATCTGAAGATAGTATTAGTTGGTAATCGTAAGAGACGTTAGTAGATATGTTTTGAAACCTAAACAGCGATTTTAGCGCTGTTGTTATAATATATGTTTTGTAAATCTAATATAGCGATTGTAGTGCTTTTGCTATAGTAAATGAGTTGTAAACCTAAACAGCGATTATAGCGCTGTTGTTTTGTAAATCTAAATAGTAATTATAACGCTATTGTTATAACATATGTGCTATAAATTTCTTTGTTAAAAACTAATGGATTTCCGAATTTAAAAGAAGATTTGAAGGAAGAATTAAGTGGGAAATTGAATATAGTTATTCGAGATAGAATTAGCCAAACATAATTATACGGCTGAGTTGCCATTTCGTACGACTGCTAGCGTAATTCGCAGGGCTGCAGATAGCCTACGGCGGTCGGATGTTTCCTGAGGGAATCAGGCGTAACCATTGTGATCGCTGCGATCTAGGGTCAAGCGAATGGAGTTAAGTCGAATATTAGTTAATCGATTAAAGTTAAATCAAAAATTAGAGTTATTCAAATATCGTATTTTTGAATATTTAAAAGAGTTAGAAGTTTTAATTTAACAAAGGTAAATCAGTTTTGTTAGGGGCCAAGTGATGCTGAATACTGAACCAGTGAACTCATTGGAGTGTCATGTTTGAAACACTGTTTATTTTGATAGTTAAATCACCGACTATCAAATCTGTCCAATGCGATTGTTGGTATGGAAAGACCGGGATCAAATTTATATTCGAAAACCATTCCGACCAACAAAATACGTGGAGATATCAGAAGATGATCGAGATGGTGCTGTGAAGACCGTGGGTTTTCACAAACGGAAGAACCACTAATATTCTCTGCCTGGCAAGCAGAGGTAAACTGTGATTCTGTCGTGGTTGGAATCTACGGGTTGCAAGGACTACTCGCTACTGATCCATGGGGTGATTCCTATATTGGATGCGGTAGGAGAGTGCCTTCGGTTCATCCTGTTCCTGGATGACGTATATGGACGAATGTCTGACAGAGTATTTCCGAAGGATCACGTACGTTGATTTCTTCAAACGTGCTATGGTTGTTGGCGGAGAATTGCCGCTCTCTTAGCTTCCAGCTAGAGTATTTTTGTGGATATCAATTAGTGATGTCTGATGGATTTGACGATGTGGCATTCAAAGTGAATGATGACCAGGTGTTCAAAGGTAAATCTAAACCTCAAGCCTCATCAACCGGGAAATGACAAAAATCGGGCAGGCAGCATGGTTATGTGGGTCGCTCCCATTAGGGTGTATAATCACCTATCTAGAGAAAATCCTATTGTTTCTTAAATCTATGTTTCGATGCTGTCCCTTTTCGGGAGACGGTTGCTGATCCCAACCGTCGGTGGTATACATTCGATACACTCAAGCGAAATGAGTGGTCGGTCATGTGAGGGCCGGGTTGCAAGACGTTCTTGTTGAACCCAGTGTATTCGTCTCTAGAGATACACTATCGGTAGGTGGTCCCATACCTTGTCAAGGTCGGAATCCAATCTCCAATAAGCGCCTGCGGGTTTTTGATTGTATACTATATATGTGGAGCGTGAGATGCAAGCGTTCCACTAGTTTTCTATTTACTTGTGTTTAGACATTATTGTAATATCAGACAAGATATTGGTTTCAAACTGTTTTGGGTTATCGTAAGGTAAAAACCGTCCGTGTTTATGTGTGGATTTGGTCTTACGATTATCCTTTTCTTTTGAAAAGGTTTTGAACTTTAAAATCATGATTGGATGATTTACCCTTAATACTGTGCGAGTTTATCTCACTCTGGTTCACCAGACTGGCCCGGTGTTTTGCAAATGCTCGGGTTAGGCCGGGTTGTACAGGTTCAGGTTATCGACTGCTATGAAGTGACGAGCTGGAAGAGTCCAGACGTATGATATTACTACTATTCCGCTGTGTGTTGTATATGGGAACAGGCTATTATAACTGTCCCATGGTATGATTTGCTCTGATACTGTAAGTATTTTAAAGCTTTCAATAAAGATTATTTCTGTATTATATTTTGTTCCGCTGCGATGTGAGACTCTGTGTGGTGTTTCTTCTTCTTCTTCTATTCAATATTTCTACCTTATCTATTCTCACCCTCTAACTTCTTTCTATTAATGATCTGGAATGTTCGATGTCTGAATGGTCAACACGGTAGTTTGATGTTGATTTTCGGAGTCGAAAATCCCAGTTCGTTACATATAGTAACGGTAATAATCAAAGTACAAAAATATAATAAACGAAATAAAAAGTAATCCATGCCAAATTCATAGCAACGCCAAATAAATGTCTTAAGTACTGAAGCGATCAATTCGACAAAAAAAATGTGAAGGAAATGCACCAACACGACTTATACGGGGTTCAAAATATGCAACGATTGGGGATTAGGATAAAAGGAATTGGTAATTGAATAACTGCAGATTTAGGTAGCATTTGATTTGTGAACTGGGCAGTTAAAGTTCGCGTCTGCGTCTGACGCGTCCACAGTGGGGCCCACATTTTTGCCCCTTCAAGACGAACGGTTGAAAAGGTGGCTCTCGCGTCCGACCCAAATTTTTCAGAACAGCCAATCCCTTCCCCCTCCATCTATATATTTGGCCATTTCTGTCCCCTTTCTTCACCAAAAAAGCCACAAACCCGAAAATATTTGCTCCAATCAGCGTCTACTCGTTGATCGTTTCAGGTTTTTGCTATTATTTTTGTTTTTTTCAGTTTCATAACTCCCATATACATTTTATTCGTATTTTTTTGTGTTTTTTTTAACAGAATGGAAGTCAGTCAATCTTCTTCTACCCGTTCCATTGTCGAATGGAACAACGATATGACCAACGCGTTCATTGATGTGTGCATGCAACATCTCAGTTCTCGTGCACATAATATTGGAGGATGGTACCAACTAGTCGCTACGGCGTTCAATGAACGAACCAGATTAGACAACAATGTCGGTCAGATGAAGAACAAATTCGATAACATGAAAAGAGATTGGGCTCTGTGGAACAGACTGCTACAGTTTGGTGGAGGGGCGAGGGACAAGCAGTTGGATACCGTCTCAGGATCGGACGAGTGGTGGGCGACGACGCCAATAGGGGCGCGTAAGTACAAGAGTGTGCCCCCGGGGCGATTCAGGGAGTTGGACTCCATGTTTGTGTATGATGATGTGTTGTAATGGATGTGTTGTAGTGGTTGTGTTGTAATCCGTATTTCAATTCAGTAATTTTCTGCAATTTGTATTCTGCATTCTATTATTCCGTTCGATAATATACACACACAAAAACACAAACATAAATGAAAGTGTCGATAGACGACTTTAGGTAGGATCAGTAATATGGATGTGCAGAATGTATGTGATATACTAACTTGTATATTTACAATAGTTATGCAAATAAATATTTAATAAAGATAGATCTCACAGTAGCAATATCACAGATAAGTAAATGCAGTAATAGAAAAATCACACCAGGGATTTTTATACTGGTTCAGAGCACCGTCCTATGTCCAGTCCCAGATCTCCTATCTGGAATTTCACTAAACACTATCCTCACTTAACCCGGAGGAAAACAGGTTCACAACACCCGAGCAGCCGAACGGGATTTCACGCCTCTATCAACACGAGGACTTCACAACTCGCCTCTTACAACACCGAGGACTTCAAACAAGATATAAACTTGTAGTTTGACAATGTGTGTTCTTAATAACACGAATTTGTCAATTCTTGTACAACCTTCCTATAATCTTATCCTCAAATATGATTTTGATATTATGAAGATTTGGAAGATGATATCGTTGTTTGAATCTAAAGAATAATATATAGATTCAAGGATTCAAATAACGATATATGAGAATAGTGAGCTTTTGAATGCTTTTAGAGAGTAAGAATGAAATCAGCACTTAGATAGAAAGAATAGAAAAAATTGTTGTAATTAAAATGATGATTTCATGTTGTTTATATAGAGGATGGAGAGTTGTAATCATTGGTGAAGAGAAGCAACGAATAGAGATGATTTTTGGTGAAAAGAAAGGATCATAACCATTGATGAAATAGGGTGTCTATTCGAAAAGATGGCTTCAGTTCGTAGACCAGTGGACTGGTAAAAAATGACCAGTAGACTGGTATTTGAATATATATACGTTATATATATGTGTGCACATTCATTGTGCATTCTGCATAGAAACAGTCGACCGCCTATATATAAACCGGTCGACTGGTTTCTGTTAGTATGCACAATGAATGTGTATACATGTATACACATATATATATATATATTCAAACCATATAGGTATATGATTATTTGAGGATAGATTTTAACATATTTAACTAAACTAACACTCTAAATAATCAACCTCTAACATTGAATACCATCGAATCTCTTCATTTTGTCGATCTTGAATTTCTCCTTGTCATTGATCAAAAAACCTTGAATTCCTTGACTCAACATTCTCCCCCTTTTTGATTGATGACATTATAGATCTGAAAGAGTTTGTTACTCCCCCTGAAATACATACTTAAAAAAATATCTGCAAAACACATTGTTAGTAACATTTATCTCCCTCTTTGTCATCGACAAAAAGGAATAGAGATTACACAAATTATAAAAGCACAATATGTATTCAATATTGTAGCATATAATACAACCCAAGCATACCAAAAGCAATCAAGTACCTAAAGTATTAAGACGTACACACCCAAAATAAATATGACACTATTTATATACAAGTGCCGGTTTTAAGTCTTGCATAAAAATTAAAACATACTATCATAAAACGCGAATCAAAATAAGCTAGTGAGGTGGAGAATCGGATTACGTATATTCCAAATCGATTGCTTTACTTTGTCCTTCATCCTTGTCTCCTTCCACTTCTTCGTCTTCGTTGGTTCCTTCTTCTTCCTCCTCGGTCTCATAAGTCCCGTGACCACGTCCAGCATTGTTTCCTGAAGATGTGCTTTCCTCAGATGTTGACCATGTAAATGTAGGAGGCATGGGACGTTTTCCCGGGTCTTGTATTTGAGCAGAGGAAGATGACGATGCACAAGAAATTGCATTCCAGATAGTACCAAAGAAAGACTTAAGCTTGGAGAATCATTTATCGAGCTTTGTATCAAAAAGGTCGAGTTTGGTGTCGGTTCGTTTAAGTCTAGCTTCTAGAAGGAATTGGTTTCATGCAATTTGTGCAAGCGAGTCCTTAGTTGACGACGAAGGTTCAAGAAGCTTGACTTCTTCGGGCTTAGGTTTGGGAATCGTAGAAGAAGTGGTCTCTTGAGGACGTTGTTGTTGGTGTTGCTCAAAAGGAATGATAGTCATACAAGGTTCGGGTAGCCTCATTCTTTTTCGAGTTGCCTTATCAATGCACTTAGGCTTGGAGATTTTAGATTCACAAGATTTTACTCCACAATCGAGTAATAGCTGCATAATATATTCATTGTAAAATAAGTGTGGCCTTGTGCGGTCATTCACAAGCAGGATCTCGTCGAAAATCATGTTTATCCAATTTATCTCGATATCTCCATAGATCGCATAAAGTGCCTTGAAATTTTCTTTATAAACAACATCAAAATTACCAACCCTTGGAAATAAAGATTGTGTAAGAACGTGATGTATAACTCGAGCCGTGGGTCGTAAATTAATCGCCTTGGTACTCGTTTTATGATCCTCGATAAAAAGATGACTGATTCTATCACGAGTGTGAACTGTACAGAAATCAGAAGAAAATTCTTGACCACTATTAGGCGAATCGAGAACCATGGCCATTCTTTCCTTCAAAATGAAAACATGATGACCACAAACTACGGACCAAAGACAATTTTCTGCATTCTCTGGTTTAAATTTCTGTAGTTTAAGGTTAGCATAGAACAACCTAATCATAATATGATTAATTTCTATGTTGTTCTTGTCAAAGGAAAGGAGAGACCTAATACGAGCCTTTACCAACAGTTCTTCAACATTATAGAGGATAAAAGCATGGAGATGTATGAAAGAACCTTCATGGATGGTGTAATCCTTCATGGCATTCCATCGTCTCACAGTAATAGGATCCATGAGCCATTGTTTGATGTTAGAATCTATGGGTTGGAGTGGAGTGGAGGATGATTTCTTGGGTTTCTTTTGAGGAGGTGCCATTGAAATAAAAAGAAATTGATTTGGGGGTTTTGCTTTTTCAAAAGTTTGAGAGGAAGGGGTTAAATAAATAAAGAGTGAAAGGGTGTAATATAAACCGACGTGATGTTTGAGGGGAAATATTCAGGAAAACTCGTGATAGGTCGACCGTTATTTTTGGACCGGTCGACTGGTTCCTGGGTAATTATGTTCCAGAGAACTTTGCCGGTCGACCGTTGGATTAAAAACGGTCGACTGGTTCCTGGGGGTAATAAATTCCAGAGAACATTACCGGTCGACCGGTGGAATATGAACGGTCGACTTGTGTACTTTTGAGTTGAAAAGAGAAAATTTCCAGAGAGTTGAACGGTCGACCGGTAATTTTCAGGCGGTCGACCGGTTCAACAAAAATAAACATTTCCAGAGACTTTATCAGTCGACTGGTCTATTCCTGACGGTCGACCGTTCCTGTATATGCTTGTTTTTCTGGTTTTCTGAGAATATTAAAAATATATAACTTTAATTTATTTCAACTCAACATGAATTTTGAATGAAGATCATGAAAACAAATACAGAAATAAGAATTAAAACCAAAAAATTATTTTGCAACATAAACGTTTAAAAACAATATAACTTAATGAGAGGTAGATGACTTGTCTTCGGATATTTCTTTAATATTCGAAACTCTCGGCGTCCATAGCGACCAATTTTCTCTTGATCCTTCATTTCTCGCATAATTACGGTCCCATGAGTTAGGACTTCGAGATGTAGATGGAGGGTGTGGCATTGGCATTGGTTCGTGTGCCCCATGTCTATCCGTGCTACAGAAAAATGACGCCGTTCGTTCTAAGAGAGTTAAACGGTCAGATGTGAGATTTTGTTCATAATGCAATTGACGCTGGAGATCCATCTGATGTATCTGGTAGTGATGAATTTCATTGATCTTCTCTCTCGTACCCGGAGAACAAAATAGTGCTTTCTTAGCTCGTTTGGGTTTGGGTGTATGCCTAAGAGTATGCGAACATTCCGGTATGCTCTTCGGTGTTTCCAGAGAGTAGTACTCCTCCGGTTCGGAGCTAGTGACCGAGATGTGAGATCGTTGAGCACATTCATCACATATGTGTGCCATTATATAAGAATATATGAACTTGTGTATGAATGTTAAACTAGACACTAAGAATGTGATGCAGAAAACAATAAGGAGTATGTATTTATAGCTTTTACGAAGTAGGAAGTAATGGATGGAAAGCATTCAGAGAATATGAACCACTAAAAGTTTGTAAAGCTCAAAATGAATTGCTAATAATAGTAAAAGACTATTAAGTAGCTAAGTTAAAAACAAATGAATGTAACGGCTAGAGAAGAACTCAACAGTGTATATGTATATTTATATATATTATACACCAAGTTCGATTCTAGAAATCAAGCTGAGCTCTCTACGTAAAGAGATAAAGCTAGATTCGAGTAGAGGCTTGATAAAAATGTCTGCTAATTGGTTGTCATTCTGGACATATTCGAGACATATTGTTCCTTTTTCAATATTATCTCTTAAGAAATGATGTCAAATATCAATATGCTTTGTTCGGGAATGATTGACTGGGTTTTTTGATAAATTTATTGCGCTTGTGTTATCACAGTATATGATGGAGTTTGATAAATGAATATCAAAATCTTGAAGTGTTTGTTGCATATATAAAACTTGAGTACAAGCTAGTGCTGCTGATATGTATTCAGCTTCACATGTCGAGAGCGAAACACATTGTTTCTTACTAAACCAAGAGACAAGTGATTTTCCAATAAAATGGCACGTACCACTTGTACTCTTTCTATCCGTGTGAGAGCCACCGAAATCAGCATCGCTATATGACACTAATTCAAATGGACAATCTTTTGGGTAGAAAAGACCAAAATGTTTGGTTTTATTAAGATATCGTATAATACGTTTTACACCTCGTAAATGTGACTCTTTAGGATTAGCTTGAAACCTTGCACACAAACAAACACTCATCATAATATCAGGACGACTTGCTGTAAGATACAGGAGAGAACCGATCATGCTTCGATATAATTTCTGGTCAACATTCTTACCAAGTTCATCTTTTTCAAGATGTGTGGTCGTACTCATAGGAGTTGGTTTACCAGAGGTATTTTCTAGACCGAAGCGTTTAACGAGATTTCCGCAGTATTTTTCTTGACTGATAAAAATACCGTTAGAAAGCTGTTTGATTTGAAGACCAAGGAAATATGATAGTTCTCCCATATGAGACATTTCAAATTCTTTGGTCATAATATTTGCAAACTCTTTGCAAAGTTTGTCGTTTGTAGAACCGAAGATAATGTCGTCTACATATATTTGGATAACTAATATATCTTTTCGAGAATGTTTAATGAATAGAGTCTGATCAACTTTACCAATTTGAAATCCAGAATCGATAAGATAGCTTCTTAACCGTTCATACCAAGCACGAGGTGCTTGTTTCAACCCATATAAAGCTTTCTTAAGTTTATATACGTGATCAGGATATTTCTCATGTACGAACAAATGAGGTTGTTCGACATATACAATCTCTTTGATAAACCCTTTTAAAAATGCACTTTTGACATCCATTTGATAAAGTTTAAAATCATGATGACAAGCAAAGGATAGTAAGATTCGAATAGCTTCTAATCGAGCTACAGGAGCAAAGGTTTCTTTATAATCGATACCTACTTCCTGATTATATCCTTGTGCTACTAATCTTGCTTTATTTCTGGTTATATTTCCTTGTTCGTCAGCCTTATTTTTATAGACCCATTTCGTACTAATGACTGACTGATCAGTCAGTCTTTGAACAAGTTCCCAAACATCATTGCGCTCGAACTGATTTAGTTCTCCTTGCATGACAATGATCCAGTAATCATCAGTAGCAGCTTCTTTCGGATTCTTAGGTTCGATATTTGAAAGAAACGCGACATGACCCATTTGATTTAGTTGACTTCTTGTTCTAATTTGTGATGTTACTTCTCCAATAACATTTTGAACTGGATGATCTCTTAGAATTCTCGGAGGAGATCTAAATCTTGGTGGAGAAGGTATCACAACAGGTTGAGGGATATCGTCAACAATTTCTGAGTCAGAGTCGTTATTTGTGATGACAGGATTATCAGTGACTATGGTTTCTTCGTCATCTGATATGATATGAGATGATTTAAAGAATTCATCAAAAGAAACATGAAGTGATTCTTCAATAGTTTTAGTTCTCTTGTTAAATATACGATAGGCCTTGCTTCGTTCCAAGTATCCGACAAATATACGTTCATCGGATTTGGAATCAAATTTTCCAAGACGGTCTTTCGTATTTAAAATAAAGCATTTAGAACCGAAAACTTTGAAATATGAGATATTTGGTTTTCTTGGATTAAATAGCTCATAGGATGTATTCTTGGTCAGAGGTCGAATGGATATACGATTCAAAACATAACATGCAGTTGCAACAGCTTCTGCCCAAAAATGTTTTGGTAGAGTGGATCCATTTAATAATGTTCTTGCATATTCTTGTAAAGTCCGATTTTTCCGTTCTACAACTCCGTTTTGTTGTGGAGTTCTAGGAAACGAAAAATTATGATTTTTACCTTTCTTTGTGCAAAAATGTTCAAAATCATTATTTCGAACTCTCCGTCATGATCACTTCTTATGTTTTTAATCTTAAGCCCTTTTGATTTTTGAATTCTTTTGACGAAGGATGTGAAATGTTTGAAAGTGTCACTTTTGTTTTTCAAGAAACTTACCCATGTATAACGAGAGTAATCGTCAACAATTACAAACACATACCGATTATGGTTTATTGACTGAACCTGTATTGGTCCAAATAAATCCATATGTAATAGCTCCAATGGTTTTAACGTTGATATGACTTTCTTGGATTTGAAAGACAATTTAATCAATTTTCCTAATTGACATGCATCACCAAGATTATCAACCTTAAAGCTTATTTTGGGTAGTCCTTTAACTAGATCATTTTTGGCTAGCTTGTCAATAGTTCTGAAGTTTATGTGACAGAAACGTTTGTGCCATAGCCATGGATCAATATCATTTGCTACAAGACACATATCTGAATTATGATTGGTATTCATATTCAGAATATAGATGTTTCTGTCTCTATGTCCTTCAAAGGCTATATTTCGATCTTTATCTAAAATACTACATTTATTGTCCGAAAATGAAATGATAAAACCTTTGTCGCACAATTGACTGATACTTAGTAAATTATGTTTCAAATTCCTAACTAGCATGACATTAGTAATAAGAGGTAAGTTAGATGTACCGTAATTGCTCACATCGCCTTTGCCGATGATATAGCCTTTTGAATTATCTCTAAAAGTGACTGAGCCACCATCCGAATAAGTGATATTTGTTAATAAGCTCTTATCTCCAGTCATATGCTTCGAGCAACCACTGTCTAGTATCCACTTTCCTCTTTTCTTAAGTGGGACCTGCAAAAAATAAAATTAAGTCCATGGTACCCACCTTTTTATAGGGTCCTAAGAGTTAGGTCTTAAGAGTCCAAACCCATACGGGTCCGGTATCCCCTTTATACAGATAATTTGGATTATGATGCACAAAACTCAAAAAAATTTGAATGTACTTGTTCCTAATTAAATTGTTATTTGTTTTAGGAACCCACATTTTTATAGATTTGACATTCTTCTTTTGAAATTTCACAATCGGTTTTGGTTTGGAATATAATAAACTAAGATTTTTCTTAGCTTTCGTTTCTTGTACTACCTTATTTTTCCTTTTTCTTTTACCAAGATGTTTCTTGATAACTTTTTTTCTTATATCCCAACCCTTGCTTATTTGTACCAGATTGTGAACTCTTAATAATTTTTGTCAAATTTTCTCGACCTTTGTTAAAGTTAGAAACATTTTGAGTAATGTCGTCTAACTTTGTTTGTAAACTGGCTTTTACAAGGTCTAACATTTTGACTTTTGCTTTAAGTTCACGACTTTCAGTAGTAAGAGCATCATTTTTCTCTTTCTGAGTTTCAATTTCTTGACTCAAAAGAGATAGTTGAGAATCAATATTAGATGATGATTCTTGAGCTTTTCAAGTTCTTCCTCTAATATTTTCTTCTCGTCTTTTAACATATCTCGTTCAAATTCTGCTCTACTTAAATCAGCTTGAACTTGCTTGCATTGTCGTTTTACATTTTTAAATTTATATATTAACTCAGCATTTATATCAAGAACTTCTTCAAAAGTTGGAATTTGTACCTCATCTTCTTTAGCCATAAAGCATACATTAGCTTGTTCATTGTCTGAGTCACTTTCACTATCAGATGAAGATGAGTCTGAATCATCCCATGTCACTGAGAATGCCCGTTTCTTCGACTTGTCCTTTTTGTGTTTGAACTTTTCATTTTCTGTCTTCTTCTTTTGTTCTGGACAATCCTTTTGCATGTGTCCCTTCTTATGACAGTTAAAGCATTCTACATTTGATGATGATGGTTTATTTGATTCGAACCTCTTTCTGTTGTATCGACTAGCTTTTCATTGCTTTAAGAATTTCTTGGATCCTTTTGCAATGAATGCTAGATCCTCATCTTCGGAATCTGAGACGTCTTCATCTTTCTCAGCATGAAAAGCTACATTTATCTTTTCTTCTTTTTGTTCTTTTCGAGTCTGCAAGTTAGCTTCATAGGACATAAGATTTCCTATCAATTCATCTGGCTTCATGGTGGAAAGATAATTAGCTTCTTCTATTGCTAATACTTTTCCTTCACATTCATTAGTCAGTGAATGTAGGACTGTTGAAACTACATCAAAATCAGAATATTTTTGACCTAAACTGATAAGTGCATGATGAATGGTTTGAAACCTTGAATACATCTCATTGATTGTTTCATTCGGCTTCATTTTGAAATTTTGAAATTGACTTTTCAACAAAGCTATTTTTGCTTGTTTAACCTTGTTAGTACCTTCATGAGTGGTTTTTAGCGTTTGCCAAATTTGATATGCAGAGGTATAGATACAAACACCGTTATATTCGTTTTGATCTAATGCACAAAACAACATATTTATTGCTTTTGCATTTACAGCAGCTGCGGTTTTCTCAGCAGCCGTCCATTCTGCATACTCAGTTGTTGGATTGACTATTTCTTTTTAAGTAGCATTCCAAGCATCATAGCTAGTTGATTGCATATAAAAAGCCATACGAGTTGCCCAATAACTATAGTTAAGACCATTAAAGAAAGGAGGTCTTTGTGTTGATTGACCTTCCGTGTAAGTGGTGTTACTAGTGCTTGCATTATTTGCCATATTACTAGAATATATCAAATAACTGTGGTACGGTTATGAGATGACCTTGCTCTGATACCAATTGAAAGTGTCGATAGACGACTTTAGGTAGGATCAGTAATATGGATGTGCGGAATGTATGTGATATACTAACTTGTATATTTACAATAGTTATGCAAATAAATATTTAATAAAGAAAGATCTCACAGTAGCAATATCACAGATAAGTAAATGCAGTAATAGAAAAATCACACCATGGATTTTTATACTCGTTCGGAGCACCGTCCTACGTCCAGTCTCAGATCTCCTATCTGGAATTTCACTAAACAGTATCCTCACTTAACCCTGAGGAAAACAAGTTCACAACACCCGAGCAGCCAAACGGGATTTCATACCTCTATCAACACGAGGACTTCACAACTCGCCTCTTACAACACCGAGGACTTCAAACAAGATATAAACTTGTAGTTAGACAATGTGTGTTCTTAATAACACGAATTTGTCAATTCTTGTACAACCTTCCTATAATCTTATCCTCAAATATGATTTTGATATTATGAAGATTTGGAAGATGATATCGTTGTTTGAATCTAAAGAATAATATATAGATTCAAGGATTCAAATAACGATATATGAGAATAGTGAGCTTTTGAATGCTTTTAGAGAGTAAGAATGAAATCAGCACTTAGATAGAAAGAATAGAAAGAATTGTTGTAATTAAAATGATGATTTCATGTTGTTTATATAGAGGATGGAGAGTTGTAATCATTGGTGAAGAGAAGCAACGAATATAGATGATTTTTGGTGAAAAGAAAGGATCATAACCATTGATGAAATATGGTGTCTATTCGAAAAGATGGCTTCAGTTCGTAGACCAGTGGACTGGTAAAAAATGACCAGTAGACTGGTATTTGAATATATATACGTTATATATATGTGTGCACGTTCATTGTGCATTCTGCACAGAAACGGTCGACCGCCTATATATAAACCGTTCGACCGGTTTCTGTTAGTATGCACAATGAATGCGTATACATGTATACACACACACACACACACACACACACACACACACACATATATATATATATATATATATATATATATTCAAACCATATAGGTATATGATTATTTGAGGATAGATTTTAACATATATAACTAAACTAACACTCTAAATAATTAACCTCTAACATTGAATACCATCGAATCTCTTCTTTTTGTCGATCTTGAATTTCTCCTTGTCATTGACCAAAACACCTTGAATTCCTTGACTCAACAATAAACATAAACAATAAAATGATATAAACAAAAACAATTAAAAATTATAATTTGCCCCTTTCGTAAAAAAAACACATTCTTCGTTCGCAACAATTCACCTTCAAATGCTCTTTTCAAATGCCCTTTTCTATTCAAAATGAAACGGACACTTTACTAATATGAGAAGGTGTGAGTTGAAATCTTTGTACCTTCGGGAAATTATTCATTGTACCTTTAGCCACTTAATCAAAACTAGTGTCCATGGCCATGCTTCTAATTTCTTCTTCACCAAACAAACTCCTCAACTTTTTGTTCAAGTAACCCCTTTAAATATATTTCCGTTTAACTCCGTCAATTTTCTCGTAGTTACCTCTTACACATGGTTCTCTCCACCCTCCGCTCCCTGCTGCCGCCTCTTGCCCCACTTGAAAAGGCCACCCCAACTCTACCCAAAATTCACTTCCAACGACAATACCACCATCTCAAAAATTCCACTCCGCTTAAGCCTAGTGGGCACTTGAAGGCTACGAGCCAGAAAATCGAGAAGGTTGTAGAAATCAAAGGAAGTGGCAAAGGTGAAACATTTAAGAAGTGGGAGGACAAAACTGAGATCGAGAAGGAGGCGTGGCGGTTGTTGAACAAGGCGGTAGTGAACTACTGCGGTTCCCCAGTGGGCACAGTCGCGGCTGACGATGATGTGACGTCGGGAAGTGAGAATAAGTTGAATTACGATCAGGTTTTTATTGGGGATTTTGTACCTTCTGCAATTGCGTTTTTGTTGAGGGGGGAAAGTGAAATTGTCAGGAATTTCTTGTTGCATACTCGTGCAGCTACAGGTAAAAAGCTTCCCAATTTTGTATTTTTTTATTTTATCGTAGTTGGACAAAGCTATAATTTTGTTTGTAACAAATAGCAAATATACTACAAGCATAGAAGAAAATGCTAACACTTGAAGTGTCAACCACTATAGGTATAATTGTATAGGTTCTCTGAAAGAAGTTAGAATAACACCATATTCAGGTTTGATGTTATGTTAATTAGATTTTATTGTTGTCAATGAATAATTAGAGCTGGGAGAAGACTGTAGACTGCTATAGCCCAGGACAAGGATTGATGCCAGCTAGTTTTAAAGTTAGATCAGTGCCATTGGATGGTGGTAATGAAGCATTTGAGGAAATATTTGATCCTGATTTTCGAGAATTAGCAATTGGGCGTGTTGCTCCAGTTGATTCTGGTGAGTATACTTAAAATTTTATAAGTATTTGCATAATATTGTAAATTCCTGGTAAGGAGCTTTATTAACTGTAATTTATTTGCCGGGGACTATTTGCAGTTGTCTGTTGTAACAAAGCGGTACATCGAAAGTTTCAGTTCTTGGCTTCTTCATAACAATGGCACCTTGAACAAATAAAGAACAGAATGAAAATGTTACTCTGTCTCTGCTGATTTGTACACACCGTCGTACTGAAGGTTGAAATTTTTATCGAGTACTCAAAAATTTAGGAATAAGCAGCTCTTTCTTTTTATGTGTTTGTTGCTATTCATAGTAATGATGTTTATATATGAAGACTTCTAAGTGAATCTTTGAAGTTATTTGTTTAATTTGGGCAATGCTAGAATGAGCTTACATGCTTTGGTTAATCTCAATAACGTGTGTAATCTTGCATTGGAACCATCAATCCCATATCGGAGTTAACCTTTTCTGTTCTTCTAACAACTAATTGAATATTATAAACAATCATTACACGTAAATAGCCTGGAATACAGAATAATAGTATTTTCTGTGCTGACAGGATTGTGGTGGATTATATTGCTGAGAGCTTATGGAAAGATAACGGGAGATTATGCATTGCAGGAAAGAGTTGATGTTCAAACAGGCATCAAACTGATACTGAAACTTTGTTTATCAGATGGTTTTGATATGTTCCCTACTTTGCTAGTGACCGATGGATCTTGTATGATAGATCGAAGGATGGGGATTCATGGTCATCCTCTTGAGATTCAAGTGAGTTTGTATGTTGTGTCATTTTGTTTTTTGAATGCATACTAGAGTTGATTGTTTACTTGATATAAATGATTTAGCAGAATTGAACAGTATAACCATGTGCAAGAACATCCAAACATAGCATACATTATTGTTTAAGATCAGTCTTGAGAAAACTGTGGTGTTTATTTTTCAACTTTGTGACGTTTAACCCCATTTTGTAGTGTTACACGTTTATCAAAGCCACATAACTCATTTGGCGTCCCTTGGTTACATTCTATATTAGACCAGCATAAAAAAATGCAACCAAATAATTATCATCGTGAATGAATAAATCTGTGGTTAGTTTTGATTGCTGAAGCTTTAAACACACATATACATGCACGTACATGTGCATGCACATGTATACATTCTTACTGGCTGCCTTAACATATGTATGTATTCTCTCTTCAGAATGAGTTAAAATAAGCCATTCTCTTTGTGTTATGTTTATATTGAAAATATGCTAATACCATGTCCCGCGTCTATTTGAAATCCATATGTATTCCAGCAGCTACTGTTAAATGCTTCTTATGGACCTTAGCTTTTACTTTTGTAAACTCCTTTTCCTTAGAACTACAGTTTGTCATGGCGGCATTACCTTGTTGCAGTTTATAACTACAATTCTTATGGATAAATGTTTAAAAAGTTGAGATTTTTGGTATATGGCATGTGCAAGGCACCAACATATAAAAAATTCTTATAAAATTTAAAATTTCTATGTAGTTTAGACAGTTTTTTTTTTTTTTTTTTTTTTTTTTTTTTTTTTTTTTTTTTTTTTTTTTTTTTTTGAAAAGTGATATTTGTATTGGATTGGAGTTTAGAGTGATCTTATTTACAATCCAAAATTTTCAGTTGTAAATATATTTTATTTTTTGTTCTTTGTGGGATTCGAACTTCTGGTCTGATGTTTGTATGTAAGGGTACTTTAAAAACTTCACATGATCAGACGAAAAGTTTGTGTTTCTATTTCAAACATTAATAAAGATTTTTATTTTTTACCTAGACTGGTATTAACCGAAACAGAAATTTTTGTAGGCTCTATTTTACTCTGCACTACGATGCGCACGAGAAATTATCACAATCAATGATGCATCAAAAGACATGGTTCGTGCTATTAACAACAGGCTCAGTGCATTGTCATTCCATATCAGAGAGTACTACTGGGTAGACATGAAGAAAATCAATGAAATATACCGTTACAAAACTGAAGAATATTCTCATGATGCAATTAACAAATTCAACATCTACCCTGACCAAATTCCTTCGTGGCTAGTAGATTGGATACCTGAAAAAGGAGGTTATCTTATAGGAAATCTGCAGCCAGCTCACATGGATTTTAGATTCTTTTCTCTAGGAAATTTATGGGCAGTTGTCTCGTCTCTTACTACCCCAAAACAAGCTGAAGGTATTATCAATCTAATAGAGGATAAATGGGATGACATTGTGGCAAATATGCCTATGAAAATATGCTTTCCAGCTCTGGAGTATGAAGAATGGTGTATTATCACTGGCAGTGACCCAAAGAACACGTGAGTATCTCAAACTCTAGATTTTTTTGACTTATATAGTTTCAAGTATTGTCAAGTTAGTGTATAAAGCAGTTAATATGTTGTGATGATGTTGTCCTGACTTCTTACGTGTTGCTAGTTGAGAATAATGACAACAAGGACAAATTTTAGAATTAGTTTGCTGACAAACTTATTGCCAGAATAGGATTTGTTGAAAGATGCAAAAATAGGCATGTTTTTCATCATTTCAGCTTCTGGTATAGAACATTTAGAAAATATGTATATGTATTTTTTATATATGAAAATAATATATGTATATGCGCACGTTAAAAGTGTGCATGTACAAAATGAATATATGTGCATGTGCACTTTTAGACTAAGCTTGTACAAATTCCGACCTAGTGATACAAATGGATACTTTTAAATGCGGATAGTGTCATATATGTATCCACATCCGAAACTATTTTCGGATATCCGCATCTGCGGTTACAAATTGATGTCGGATTATTATTCTATCCATTAACGACCGATAAATCATATCAAGAAGCATAAATTGAAAATTTTCAGTTTAATATAAAATGTTTTCGGTCTCATTGGTTATTAATGTATTAAAAATAAACAAGTGTGATGATAATAAATAGTTTTGAGTAGTCAATATGCATTTCGTGCATATAATATAAACTTCTAACTTAATAAAACAATAAATAAATATTATTCATCATACTAAAATACACATAACTTAACCTATAATCTTGAAGAAGAAGAAAAAACCAAATGGATAATTTTGTCGCATTCGTTTTTTTAAGATATCAGATATCTATTCGTTTTTCGGTTAAAGTTTCTCGTGATTCACACATGTACTTTTTTTTATTGTTATGCAAACTCTATTTAAAGCAAGTGCAACTTATACTTTGTTTTTGAATGACGCAAACTTTGTTAATTAATTTTTATATGAGTTGAAGTTGCATGTGGGATTCATTCATTGTCGCTACGACCAATGATGGAGCAAGTATCATGCACACTTGCTTTCTTAGTATTTCTCCCAATATATAAATCTATTATTTGAAAATGTCATGATATGATTTGTAAGTAATGATTATTATAGCTCTTGATCCTATGTGGTAAGCTATGTGTGCGCAGGGCCGACCCTAGAGGTAGGCCTGTGAGGCAACCAAATGGAGCAACCCTCCTTGGTAGAGGTGAGCAAATGGTTGGTTCGATTTGAACCGATCAAAATTTTGGAAACCGAAATAACCATCCAAAAATCATAAACCAAACCAAACTAAAAAAAATAAAACCGTAACCAACCAAATCGATAATATGTGGTTTGGTTGGTTTACCTTAAATTTATTTTGTTCTTTTAGGTGTAGAGATAATATAAGATTAAAACAATTAATTGAGTACATATAAAAGGTGGAACCCAATGCACGAGGCTTTCCGTTCAAGAACGGACTCTGAGGAGATCGATAGTACGCAGCTTTCCCTCGCACTGCGAAGAGGCTGTTTCCGGATTTGATCCTGGGCGCCCAGGTTAGGAGTGTAAATCGGTCGGACCGAACCGGACGGAGGTGTGTTCAGTTTATGTCCTAAAAAAAAATCGGACCGAACACGGATCGGACCAAATTTTTTCTCGGACAAATTTCATTGTCCTAATTCGTGTCCTAAATAAAATCGGTCGGACACGGACACGGGCGGACTAGGTCGGACTCGGTCGGACATGACTATTTATATTATATTTTGTACATTTTACTATTTTTTTCTCAACTATACGCTAAATTTCAAGTAATTCGGACGAATTCGGACGAGCTCGGACCGGACATGATTTTTTCTCGTACAAATCTTGTTGTCCTAACTCGTGTCCTAAATGAAAATCGGACGGACTCGGATGAACGTATTTCGGTCACGGACACGAACGGACGTCGGACATTCGGACAAAATTTACAGCCCTAGCCCAGGTCACTAGCCAAGTGACCTTACCGTTGCACCAAGGTTCCACTAATTAATTGAGTACATATGATGCAACTATTTTCAAAAACAAACTTATCTTCAAAAAATATTAATACCAATTGAAAGAAGAAAAAAATACTGAAATGTTGTAAATAATAGTATTGTTAGTGGTAATTTTTTAACTTTAAAATAAATAAATTTTTATATTGGTTTAATTGGTTGGTTTGGTTTTTAAATATTAAAAACCTAAACCAACCAATGAACCAAAATAATTTGAAAACAAAAAACAAAAACCAACCAATTAGCTAGAAAAATCAAACCAAACTAATCAAACTTAACTGGTTTGGTTGGTTAATTTGATTTTAACCCATAAATGCTCACCCTTACTCCTCGGTTAGGCAAGCATCGACAAAGGGAAAGCCAATCTGAGCGATAGCAGTTTTAAAAAACAAGTTGTTACATGAATCGAAAGCAGAAGCAAACTTTGCTGTGTTGGTTATGTCTTTTGGGGTAACAGTTGGGAGGTCAAGGGTTTGATCTAGGTCCTTCGAATTTATCTTTTTATTACTGCCTTTTTGTAAGAATAAAGGAAACTAGCTAGGTCAACCACTCTCTTAGGGTCGACATTGTGTATGCTGAGAAGCAATGGGTCACACAACAAATTGGTCCAAGAGCCACAAAGCTGGATAACCTTTTTCTGCTTGATAATAACAATGTGTAAGGTTGATTATGAAGAATAAATGAACTGTGCACCTTAAAGTGGGTTTCTGCTCTATCCTTGTAGGACTTGTTCTGTAATTTTGTGTACTATCGAGTATATAGATGAAAATAGCGGGTTCATATATATGCTATATGAAGTGTTATAGGTTGGTGCCTGGTGAAGTATATATTTGAAATAAATTCTTGTAGACGATATGTTGTAGAAATGTACGTAGTTGGCCATCTAACATGGTAATAATCCTAGGATTGGTCAATTGGTTGTTACATGTTAGACCACCATTGATATGTGAATGTTTTGGTTAAAGTGGAAGGTGATTATTTTGGATAACTGATAGTATGCAAAGCAAATACATCATTAATGTCTATGTTCTTTTAAGCCTTTTAATGTATAGATTGATATTTATGTTTCTGAAAAAAGAAAACAATGTACCTTAATCGCCATCCTTAATACGTAATTAAGCATGGTAAAGCTTCTTTTCTCTCCTACTGAGATACTCGAAGCCGCCTGGTCCAAACATTTAACACATTGCCGCCCTTTCCTCCACTCAGTCCTTCCCCCGGCCCCAGGAAATCACGAAAATCAGTAAACCATCACCTTCATGCAAGCTAAAACGAATGGCAACAAACCCATCCGCCTCCTGCTATCACGATACCACGTCCACAGCTTCTCACTTCCAAGTTTCAAACACCCCATCACCAACTTTCCTGCCGCATTGTTAATTTCTTCCCACCGCACCGCGACACTCCAGTATTCCACACCATCCTCCTCACCAGTTCACACCGCACCTCCACTACTCATCACCGAAGACCACCTCGACATCCTTGCTAGCACCTACCCCTTCGCACCAGCTCCATCCCTCACTTGTTGTTCGAAAAAGATTGATCAGCAGGGAGCTTGAATCTCAAGCCAAAAAGGGTGGTGAAGTTCTTGCCGAAAATATTAGTTTTTATTTTTATTTTTATTTTATTTTTTATTTTTTTGGTCAAAGCTCGCGTGTGATTTAATTGTTTCAGCAGTTTTTTCGAAAGTGTACGAAGATACATAGCAATAGCAACACGTGTATATATATATATATGTATGTATGTGTGTGTGTCCAAATCAATTTCAGAAAAGGTCGCTATGAATGCAGTTTGGTGGTCGATATTGAAAACCGACTGTTATGGAAAAAATATGTAAAATCATAGTAAATGATTTGAAAAGATTTTAGATGAAAAAATCCAAGTTTGAAAAGATAAAAATATATTTTTATCGAAATGAACTAGTTAATAACTAGAATAATAATCCAATGTTTTTAAATAATAAATTGGATTGAAAATGGGTTTTAAAATAACCAGAATTTTTCCAACGTATGAATTGAAATGGTTTTGAATGGAAATAAATGATAGGAATATGCAGAGAATTAAAGCTAGAAATGAAAGAAAAAGCAACAAACACACCAAATTTATAGTGGTTCGGCGTTAAAGAGCCTACGTCCACTTTATATGACTTTGATTATACGTTTGAATGCAAGTATAATCACAATATTCTATTAACTTCACTTTTACAACAGTGATTCTCTCAACAATTTCGAAATATTTCTGATTAGAAATAATGATGGTTTGATAATGGTGGAATCAGAGCTCTCAGTTGCCAAAAGATCCTCAAAAATGCCAAGTACCGGGCTATTTATAGGTAATTTCTGCAGGCGGTTCGTGAAGACACGTGGCACCAATTCCGAGGATCTCGGACTCGTTCGTGGCTTGATGGAGAAATGGTCAACATGGTAGTTATGGACATGTGTCACAAGATCCTTGAGATGCGGCTCGTGGATGACCAAGTCATGGTCTCCATTCCTTGAAAAAATGGGTCGGCTCGTGGTCCTTCATTGCAAGTGGATCATATAGCATCTTTCATGAACGGGTCATGGGGTATTGATTAACATATAAATGTGTTTATTTTATGCTCTTATATCTTACCTTTTGTATATAAATAAATATTACTTGGGTGTTATTTTGTCACTTTTACAGATATGCCAACTAAACCACATGCAACCATAAAAATAGAAAATAAAGATCAAAATGCTGTGTATATACATATGAAGATCTGCAGATGAAGACTTCTCATTGTGTTTCTTTTGGAGTTAAGATATGTCCATCTTTGATAGAAGAAATCTCCTGAAATCTTATCTCCGTTCAATTAGTCACATGTCAAACAAGGAAGATATGAGAGGAATAATTGCTGATTAATATGGAGGAATAATTGCTGATTAATATGGGAGGAATAATTCTTAATTAAGATTGGAAAGAATAATTGCTAATTAAGAGTCCTGTATATGCATAGATTGGATTAGGGTTTTAGGTTGGCTATCTATCCCCTATAAATATCTATGTAATCTTATTGTAAATTTTTATCCTGGAATCAATAAAGTTTTCTTCTTTTTTCTCTTTTCTGCATTTTCTACTTTTTCTTAGCAATTAGTGTTACGCAATTAGATTTGGTAGGACACTATTTGTATTTTTCACTTATTTTCATTAGTGATTTACCGTTTGATTAGATTCAGCGGCAATCCTAATTTATTTTCTGTTAGTTATTTTACCTTGCAATGTTAATTTATGCTTTTTATTGCTTTCCTAGGTCAAATCGGATTTGATTGGATTCAGATCTGATTCATAGTTTTATTTTCTTTTTAATTGAAAATTGTGATTTGATCGTCGGTTCAATTAGATTTGTTCTGAATCAAATTACAGTTTCAATTTTTATTGTTTTTCAACCCAACTCCAAGCTTTATCTAACTCGCCCAAGAAATTATCTAAATAATTTGATTTAATTTGCCTCCCTATGATTCGACCTGCATATTACACGATCTGTGCGCTTGTAGTTATTATTTTAAAATTCACGCTTTTCTATTACGTAGAAAGCGTTGATCAGGTATCTTCCACGAACGAGTCGTGGAGCACCCACCACGAGCGGTCGTGGAATTGGGTCAGGAGTGGGTTTCTAAACTCCACGAGCCGTGGTGCATTAGTGTTGAGTTTGGGTATACAATTCTTCATCTTATTTAACTATGAATATTTGTACTTCTTGGTGGCTTGATCAAAAAACTACCCAACATTTTGCCCCCTCGAAGTACGTTTTATCAAGGATAGAACATGCTTCGAAATTATTGAACTATCTTTTCTTGAAACGGCAAGAGTCAACAGTCGTATTTGTCCATAAAGTCGTGATGTTTCAAAAGACCATGTCCTTTGATGAGTATAAATACATCTCTGAATTTCCAATTTATTTTCCTATTTATTGGTTGACTCCGATTTTCAAAGTGCACCGCTAGCGATCCTTCAGGTAAATCCCAAATTTCCATGAACAATTTTGAAGAGATTCACTACACCTGTAGATGAAAAATCTTAACTTTTCAACTCGGTAGTCATCCCAAAGTCTTTGTCATCGAGTCGTATTGTGGTCAATGTCTCCTGGGGTGGTGTGTGTGTCACGAATCGACGTCGGCTGGCCTTGCGCGAGCAACGATGGGCTCATTTGAGCGCTCGTGGCCCATCGGGCCAGGCCGATCTGCCTATATTGAAGGGGGAAACCAAGAGTCTCTATAAAGGCTATATAAGCCGGTTGACCATCCCTTTTCTTATCTTTCTTTTTCACTTTAACCGCCGTTAAACCTACCTTTTACAGATCCGAAACGCTAGCTCCAGAATTCCCCAATTCGGCCGACTTTGTTCTTCAAATTCATAAGTAATAGGGTCTATAATTTAATAGCTTTTAATCACTATGTTTTAGTCCTTAATTGTGAGGAAATCGATCATCTTCGCTCCGCCAGCCATCGTCACTCTTCCCCGCTGCAGTCTTCACCTCCTTTACCTCAGGATTTGAATCACGGTGGATATAGTATTCCTTCTATGTGTTCAAATCTGTTGTTTGATTGTACTTAGATGTTGCCAGAGATTCCAACGCAAGGTGTAACGACCAGGAAAAAGTAGATCTTGGTTATCCGATATACAACACATATCGAACATCCAAGGATCGAAAAATACCGGTAGTTAATGAAAGAAATTAGAGGGTGAGAAAGATAAGATAGAAACTTAGAATAGAAGAAGAAGAAAAACACAACATCAGAGTAACACGAACCTCACAACGGAACAAATAACATATAATATATATAACATAACTTTCAAATATAAATCTATACTTGAATATACATCATTATCAAAGTACAACACTTACAACACAGCGGAAATAAACAATAGCTATATGATCCTGAAGCCTCCTGCTCCAACTCTTCAAGTATCTGTAAATCCCGACAACTTGACTGCCCGTACAAAATTGGGCACCTAAGAGTTTAGGGAAAACAAACAAAATAAACTCCGGGTCAGTCATGGGACTGGTATGAGTAAAACAGTTTGAGCCATTAAACGATATCTCATAAGACCACGCCGTATAACGGAACGGGTTTATCCCTTATGAGAATCCAAAATAATCTTTATATCAAAACTCATTTGATATTATAGTAATGTCTATCGACCACAATATAATAATCATCTAGCAGAAACGCTTTCATCTCACGTTCTACATATATAGTATACAATCAAAACCGCAAGCACGTATTGGGTAATGGATTTTCAACTAGGACAAGGTATGAAACCACCTTTCGCTACCTCTAGAGAGGAATACACTGGGTTCAACAAGAACATCTTGCAACCCGGCCACACATGACCGACCACTCATTTCGCTTGAGTGTATCGAATGTATATCACCAACGGTTGGGATCAGCAACCGTTTCTCGAATGGGACAACATCAACAATAGATTTTTAAAAGTAAATGAAACTCTAGGTCAGGTGATTATACACCCTAATAGGTGCGACCTACATAGCCATGTTGCCTGCTCGATTTTTGTCATTTCTGGATGTGAGACTAGAGGCCACGCTTATTTTTGACAGATCACACGTTTATTCACTTTGAATGTCATATCGTCATACCCGCCAAATCATAAATTGATTTCCCCAAAAATACCATGGGTATACAGCTAAGAGAAACGAATTCCTCCGCCACCAAACGTAAATACGTTTGAAGAGATCAACTTACGCGATCTATTAAATATACTCTGTCAGTCATTCTTCCATACAGGTCATCCTGGGACTGGACAAACCGAAGGAACTATTCAGTACAACCATCTTAGGCAATCTTTACCTTATATTTATACAACAACCCTTGCACTTTACTCTGTCTTCAATTATCTTTGGCATATATGATTCGCAACGCTTATGCCAATACGGAGTGGTTCTTCGGATAATAATCCTACTGGTCTCTCCATATTAATAACGTTAAAATGGTCAAAAACTCCGATAGTCGGTGAGTTAACTATCAAAGAAAAACACGTGTGCAAACAACGATATTATTTCCAAATGGAAATTTTATCGATCAATCATCATTGAACATTTATCTCTTTAGTTCATTAATTTACTTATCTCCCGTTTCCATATATTCTAAATTCTTATTTTCTATTATCAGAAAACATTTCTGATTCTTATTTGGAAAACATTTCCAAAACTCCTTCGCTGGATTTAAACAGATGTTTAAATCAAACATCGCCATGCCAACTCAAACCATTTACTAAATTCACTTAACCATCATTCACTATGAAACCTTACCATTCCTTAGTTAAGAAGGAAGTCTATCAAGTTGGGGTATAATTACCTCTCAGACCTTAACTGAACAACGTTTTAACTTCGAAATAGTCAAAGTTTATCTTTTAAACCTTTAACACTTCTTTACGTCTCTCTCGGATTCAATTTAAGAATCCACTTCTTTATTGGAAAACATTGGTTATAACGATAACGTTATAATCCCTACTTTCGAATTATCTAACTTCAAATTATAACTTCCATTTATTACTTAATTCGAATAATTAAACAAACGCTAATTCATTAATATATTCTCTTGATTAAAAAACCGTAAAGTATAAGTACTTTCGCGAATTCAATATAATCGAATTCGACGTACAACTCTCTTTCGAGTAATCTTTATTTGATTAACTCTTCTTCGAATAACCTATATTCGATTATCTCTCTTCGAATAACTTATATTCGATAACTCTCTTCGAATAACTTATATTTGATTAACTCACTTCGAATAACTTATATTCGATTAACTCACTTCGAGTAACTTATATTCGATTTCTTTCTTTCGAATACGCTATATTCGATAATCTCCTTTCGATTAAACTAAAATCGATTAACTCCTTTAACTCTATTCGAATAAACTATATTCGATTAACTCCTTTAACTCTATTCGAATAAACTATATTCGATTAACTCCTTTGGATTTACTCATTTGGATTAACTCGGTTTGATTAACTCATCTTGACTAACTTAAATTAATTAACTCGGCTTATTTAACTCAACTTATTTAACTCCTATCGAATAACTAATATTCGATTAACTTATATTCGAATAACTAATATTCGATTAACTCGACTGGACGGACCATATTCGATTTACTCGACTCGACGAACTTAACTCGACTAACTCGACTCGATTAACTCGACTTGACTAACTCGACTCGACTAACTCGACTCGACTAGCCATATTCGACTAACTCGATTAACTTGGTTTGACTTACTCGATTCGATTAACTTGGTTTGACTTACTCGATTCGATTAACTTGGTATGACTTACTCGATTCGATTAACTTGGTTTGACTTACTCAATTCGATTAACTCCTTTCGAATAACTACATTCGACTAACTCCTTTCGATTAACTATAATCGACTAATTCGACTCGACTAACCATGTTCGTTTAACTTGACTAACTCTACTATCTTTCGAATACCATATTCGATTTACTAACTTTCGAATACCATATTCGATTTACTCGTTTCGAATAACTAAATTCGATTAACTCCTTCGAATACTAAATTCGATTTAACTCCTTCGAATACTAAATTCGATTAACTCCTTCGAATACTAAATTCGATTAACTCCTTCGAATACTAAATTCGATTAACTCCTTCGAATACTAAATTCGATTAACTCCTTCGAATACTAAATTCGATTAACTCCTTCGAATACTAAAATCGATTAACTCCTTCGAATACTAAATTCGATTAACTCCTTTATTTTTCCCAATAAATATTCTTTTATTCTATTTATTTTCTAAATAATTTCCCTTTTTATCTTTATTTATTTTCTAAAAAATAAATTCCTTTTCAATTCTATTTGTAAATGTTTACAAATATTTCCCTTTCTATTTCATTTGTAAATGTTTTACAAATATTTTGTAAATGTTTTACAAATATTTCTTTTATGATTTGTTTAACAAATATTTTGCTTTCTATTTGTTTTACAAATATTTCTCTTACGATTTGTTTTATTTATTTTCTAAATAAAAGATCCTTTTATATTTCTATTTATTTAACAAATCAATATCCCTTTATCATATCTTATTTATTTTCCCAATAAACGTTTCTTATATGATCTTTATTTATTATCCCAATAAATATCCCTCTTTATAAAATCCTTTGATTTTATAAATAATTCCCTTTTATAAAATCCCTTGATTTTATAAATATTTTCCTTTTATAAATTCTCATTCATTTTATAAACCAATAGCCCTTTTATAAAATCCTTTGATTTTATAAATAAATTTCCTTTTTAATTCTTCTTTGATTTTATAAAGTATTTTCTTTTAAAAATCCTTTCTTTATATATATAAAATCCATTGATTTTATATAAATAATTTATTTTCAAAATACACTTTGAAAATCCCCTTTTTACATCCCAGTATTTTTTACGGTATTTAAAATACCAAATAACAGTGATCGATATCATTCAACACACATAATCCAGAACAGATTATATATCACATCATATATTACAATACATGAACAGAACAGTATTATAAATATTGAGGAGTCCAGTTGGACCCCTCCAACCTGTTTCCCTGCATCACAGATGTTAAACAACATGAATATAAAATATTCTGATAAATAGAATCAATATTCGATTTAACGATATATATCGTTATCTATATTTTCAGCCAATACACAAACAATTCAACCAAACAGTTAACACGCAACAATCAACATATAATTATCAGTTTTAAGAATACATTATAAAAATATAACTATTCAGAGTTGGTGAATTTTACTCACATTGGCAGTTCATCGTTAAAGAACGATAAACTGTTGTTTGATTTGAATCAAACAATTTATTTCTCCATAAATTGTAACGAGCTCCGATGGACTTCCAGTTAGTTCCATGTTGTAGTGTCCGTCCCTACGATCCCAACGTGACCAGTTTCGCTGAATTTCATTACCGTATGACAAAGTTATGTTAATTAGAAGTTAATGGACATTTACTTAAATAAAAACTTGGATTTAATTAAAAAAAGGGCCTCAACCTTTTCCTTCAGCCCATCAAAAATTCCTTAAAGCCCAAACCCGCTTTGGACTTCAACCCGTCTTCCCCAGCACCAAAAACCCTATCGCTCTAGTATACCTTCATCCCCATTTCCACCAATTTCAGGCTACCACCGATCCTCCTTTTCTTCATGAAATCAAAAAGTAAAATCACCACTGTTCTCCTCGCACCAGCCTCTTCACCATCGTCCCCACTAGCCCCAACTCGGCATCACCTTTCTCATCGCGGTTTCAACAGCAGGTCGCGACATCCACGAAAATCCATCGACCCCTTTATACTCAGAATCCATCAACACTTCGCCACAAGCTGCTCCTCGTCGCTACGAACTCGGATTTAACATCCATTCCATGATTCATTGCTTACACCTCTCGAAAAGTATAACCCTAGTCTTCACGGTGATAAAACCATCGACGGAAAAACACGTCGAATTCCACAAAATTGGTACCAACGCGAAGAGAAACTGAAGAGAAATCCACCGATATTTGTTTTAGATTTTATAGGAATTTATTTGTATTATTCTTTGATTTTTACTTTGATTTTCTTTCTTGCGTTTTTGGGTTTCAGGAAAAAAAAGTTGGCGGCTGAGAGAACGATTTTATAGGGGATCATATTTTGTTGTGTGGTTGAAAACATGAATGGGTGGCTCGTTTAGGTTCACAAACACTTAGGATATTTTAGTTTTTAATATCCATTTCGCCTTCTAAAATTCCGTGTGATCACACACGATACCTAAAACTCACGAAAATTGACATGTAGGTAGAGTTCGACATTACGGTCCCAACGAAATTGGTTTCATCGAATTCCGACTCCGTTTGCTCACACAGCGTATTTTTAACCGTCAGAATACTAACTGTTTTTCACATTAAAATCCCGTACGGCCACACACTAACTTCAAAAATCACGGAAATTGAAATCTAACAATAATTTAATATTACGAATCCAACAAAATTAGTTTCGTCGAATTCTGAGGTCGTTTGTAAAACTGGCTATTTTTATATCTCTAAATAACCCATTTAAATATTAAATATATTTAAAAACAATTAAATTAAATATTTATAAATAAATATTATCGTATATATTCACATACAATATCATACAGCTCTAGAATATTCCTATATGAATTTCTAACTCGATATTTCAAATCCCAATTAAATCGATATTCGATTTATAATGAAATTCCTTTTATAAATATAAATAAATCATTATAAATTATAAAGGAATTCCACAGCGACTTTTCTAAAATTTGATTTGGACATAAATCAAAATCTACACGACGAAATCCCGATTTTTCTCTTCCATTAGAAAAATATACTTCACCAGCTCCTAACGTTTCTCGTTACACAGAAATCCAATTTAAAACGGCTTCTGTATATTCAGTTGAAGTTCAAATCGCCAAATAACGAACTGCCGCGCCATTTCGAGCTCGATTATATTTAAAATATAATTTTACGTTCAAACTGCCGTTATTTAAATATATTCGTGAATATAATTCAACTCTAAACTGAATATATATTTTAAATTTCCCAATTCACACCATATCGCCATTTCAGCCAGTTCTGATTATTCCAAAATTAAATATATTATTCTATTCTTTATATTAATTAATTATTCAATATAATTTAATTAAACGGCCATTTAAATCTCTAAACTCCATTTATATAATTAAATAAATTAATTATTATCTCGTTGTAAATACGGGTCGTTACATTCTTCCCCCCTTAAAATAATTTCGTCCCCGAAATTGTTACGGTAGGAAACAAACCTTATTGACTGGTTAGAACTTATTTGTTCACTTCTTAACTTTAGTTCCACCGAACCATTTTAATTTCAATTAAATATTAATTAATTCTTATCAACGAAAATTTTCAAAAATCCTGAAAATTTTCTAACATCTTAACTTTTCAAAAAATTTCGCCAGCACCTCCTTTGTACTGGTCAATAACTCAAACTCCAACTCGCCTCTCTAGGCCTTCTCCAACCCAAAAGAAAATCAAACAGCCAAGCGCCTTGCCAATTCGGCTCATACATCTCATGCTTATTTTAAACTTGTACCTTTTTGTCGGGCATATCACTATGTCCTTTGCATCTGTTACCAATTCTGCAAATACCAATATCAATTCAATCCATTTATCCAAATCACTTGCTTATACCCAAATCAAATATCATTTCATACTCGAGTTTCATTCTCAATTCCCAATTCTTAACTCCATTATCCAATGACATTTCAAATTCAATTCTCACAAATCCAATTTGTCTCAGTATCATTCTAATTCAATTTCAGTTACCACTTAACTGATTTTCAATTCAATTTCTATTTACTTCTACAAATTCCTATTTAATTTGTTTTAAATTACACAATCTATTTCTGGGAGTTTTAAACAGCTTTGTTTTTCTCAAAAATCAAACTTCCTTTTTAGGATTCAAACCAACTTGTTTTTCTCAAAACAATTCAAAAGCAAAATCTTTGGTAGTAATCCGTCACTTATATACTCGAAAACGAACACTAATGATGTCGCGATTCATCATCAGGGTTATTTCCCAACTATCGAAGTGAGTTCAATACTATAACAATTTTAAAACTTATTTAAACACCTTCATTTTGAAATCACTTCCAAAATATCCTTCACAATGCTTGTAAACAATTTAAAATCTCCCAGGATTTTAAAATTCTCTTATACTCAATTCAATTCCATTTACAAACACCTTTTCAAATTCTAGGGTTTTAATTTCAATTCTGATTTTAATTTCATATTTAATCCATCTGATTTCACGTATTTCACTTATATGAATTCTGATTGGCTATTTACATAACCATTTCACATTTTTATAATCTTATTCGATTATAATAGTGACCAACACATCCGATATATTATAATCATTTCAATATAAATCCTTTATATCAAAATCTACTTTGGGTAAAATTATTTCATTTACCCTCTTTTCAAAACATACAGTGTCAGCTCATCGTATTCGAGTGTTTATAAATCCCTACCGATACAGTGGATCAAACTAATCGACCAGAACCCATAAACAACTCAACCAACAAAGCTCCACAATATAAAATCATTTTATATTGGATAACAAATATGTTCACTCGTGTATATACACTCAACTCAATCTAGGGTATTACTAACCTCATCTCTACTGAGTCACGCCACAGAGCCAAGGTAATAACTTAACCTTAAGCTCTAATACCAACTGTAACGACCCGAAAAAAGTCGATCTTGGTTATCCGATATACAACACATATCGAACATCCAAGGATCGAAAAATACCAGTAGTTAATGAAAGAAATTAGAGGGTGAGAAATATAAGATAGAAACTTAGAATAGAAGAAGAAGAAAAGCACAACATCAGAGTAACACGAACCTCACAGCGGAACGAATAACATATAATATATATAACATACTTTGAAATATAAATCTGTACTTGAATATACATCATTATCAAAGTACAACACTTACAACACATCGGAAATGAACAATAGCTATATGATCCTGAAGCCTCCTGCTCCAACTCTTCAAGTATCTGTAAATCCCGACTACTTGACTGCTCGTACTGTAACGTCCCGTATTTTTGGGCGGTCAAATATTTAATCTATTTATTTATTTTAAATTGGAATATTAATGGTTTTCGAAAATAAACGATAAACGTTCATTATAAAAGATCTTATATAGACTTTGAATATCGTTTGACCTTGAATTTTTAAATAGTGAGTTTAGAATATAGACTGGGTTAATTTGAAGCTATGATAGTCCAGTTGGAAATATACGATAACCATAATTAAAAGCACATTATTCTATCTTTAATCTAATAGGTAAGATCGGAAACCACAATTTATTAATGGTCATTGCTTAATTAAAACACTGAGGATGTTTGCCATATAGTTATAAATGCATATGTAACAATATATATATATATATATATATATATATATATATGTGTGTGTGTGTGTGTGTGTGTAAATATATATATATATATGACTAGAGTATAGATATGTTCCAGTGTATGGATCCACCATGTATTCACATTAAATACCGAACTTAAAGAAAGAGAAAATATAAGGAAAAAGAAAATTAGTTAAAACAATAAACATATTTAATTAGCACTGGTTGACAACATTCATTAAGAAAATACACTAAGATGTTCCACTATTCAAATTACCAATAAGAACATTACATACACGTTATTAATGAATACAATGTTTTTTTACAATAAACTTGCCACTGTCTTCTAATCTGGAGAAATACCAGAGAGATGTGCTTGAACATACTTGTTACTGGAATTCTCATCCTCGTTTATGGAATGTATTCTTGTTTGTAGAATTCAACGGCAACTTGATTGAATGACTGTTGTCATCTCTAAGTCCAATATTTTTTCCACTGGGATACACAAGCGTTTGTTGTAAACATGTATCCATTGATCAACAATCAATATCAAAAAAAGAAAGAGAGTGATATAAGAAATAGCTCGAACAGCTAATTGAATAGCTAAAAATCAGTGAACAAATATACATCATCAAATTTACAAGATCGAACAGCAGGAAATATCATGTATGGTCACTGTTCCATACATGAAAATAAAAAAAATCTATAATGAAATCTCCTCATAACATCATGCCTTTATCACCGTGAAATCAACCTGAAAAGAAAGAAGAAACAACTATGAGTAGCTAATAGGTAAATAGATTTCAAGTTGTAAAGAAGAAAAAAATTAGAGACAATGAATTAATAGTGAAATAACAAATATGAAACATTGATTTAACAACTCAAGAAAAACAATAGGGTACACCGTTATGAACAACTAAGAATTTATATATAGCTGAATTCCCAATGCTAAAGTACAAAACAGAAAATAGGAACAACCATAAAATTTTTACGATAAATTTTTAAAATTGAACTGATGATATGTATTCAGTAAATGAAAGCTGTTCTGCTATAGGTACATAGCATGACTCAAATCAACTAGGGAATAGCTACAGCTAAGTATAGGCCTCAATCTATAAAACTGAACCAAGATTTCAAACGGGAAAATTGACAATACAAATCAAAAATATACTGTCACAAAATCCACATAGGAACAACTCGAGATGGGTATATTTCTGATCAGGGAAAACACATGAAATCCATCACAAAAACCGCATTGTTCACTGTCAAACCCCACACAGAGGCCAAACATCAATCACGAAATAGTTCAACTATACATCTCTGAAATAAACAGGGGAAAATCAACTAGGATTTAGGTACAACTAAGTCTCTACTAGGATATAACGATTCGTGAATCACTGAATCCTTCCTAGTATTAATACACGGTGGGTTCAACCACAAACGAAAGCAACTCAGTTCAGAATGAACAAAAATTCAAAACTATAGAACATCAAAACAGAGAAATCAAAACTGAAATCAAAAATAATTCTCGAAGTACTTAGCTTTCTGGGATGAGAGGCTCGGCCTATTTCTGCACGAGCGGCGGAGGATCTGGGTTTCGATCATGGAACGGTGGTGGGGATCTGGACGTCGGCCATGGGAGGGTTTCTGTTTTTTTTTGTGGCGGCGAAAGGATTATTTGAGGGTTTGAAGAATGAAGGATGAAGGATGAAGGGATCCGATTGTTTAAGAAAGGAAAATGGGTGCGGGCCTGTTCGAGTGGGCAGAACAAAGTTATGGTATGGCCCAAATTTATTTTTATACACTAAGTTTGGTTTAAAGTTTAAACTTAAATAAGGTTCCTTAGTTAATTTACTTAAGGGATTTCTAATTAATAGAAATTAATGCTAATTAATGAAATTTAAAACCTTCTCATACTGTTACTTAGTTAGTCAAGTTGATCGTGTGAAACTTTATTAGTCATTTATAATTAAGTTATTAATTAAAGGTGATTAAGGTTTATTTTAACTAAATTACGTAAACCTTAAACGAAATTAATTATTTAAAACATAGCGGGTTAAGTATGGGTTAGGGTTTGCAAAATGGAATTAGTTATTTAATCTATAATTAAGGGTTGGTGAATTTACTTTAAATCATTAATATTCAAACATGGGCAGAATCGGGCAAATCAACTTGTGTTACAATCATGGAAACAAGCAGAATTTTATGGAACAAATCTAGGCGGAGTTGGAGAAAGTGACAAATACAGTTAAATTAAAACGACTGTTTAATTTAACTGTAACCAGACCAGTCCAGAAATAAATGGGATCAGATCAAGATGAGTTAAACTCACTCAGTTACTTCCCACTTATATTTTATAAGTTGGGTTTTAATTTTTGTGTGCTATGGCTGCTAATGATTGACTGGTTGGTGATATCTATTTTGAACTGATGAAATTAAACGTCGTTTAATTTCAATGATATCCAAATCATTATTTTTAACGATTGGTTCAAATTGAGGTAAGCTACCTTATTGGTCACGTTTATAAAATAAACGTGTTGTTTTGATTGATTGTTGTGGTTGACATTGAATTGTCGTTATAAACTGTTATTAGACCATTATTGAATTGTTTTGATTTGATGGTTGAATATTGACCTGAAATTCACCATTTGTTTGGTTTAAACCAATGGGTATTATTGGTTGAGTGATTGGCAGTACATGGCCTGTGAATTCACCGTTTTATAAATATCAGCCTACCGTCAAGTAAATCGACGAGTTAAAGTTATAATTTTTTTTTATAACTAAGAATAGATTTTTAAATCTATTATATTGAATTAAAGTTTGTAAAAAGAAAATAATTATTTATTATTTATTAATTGAGTTTATAAGTGGTTTTTAAATGATTTTATAAATGAAATTAAAGGGTTATATAGAACCATGTTTTATAAACGAAATTATAAAAAAAAGAATTGAGGTGTAAAGGATTAATAAATTTTACTTAATAAAGGAATTAAGTGAGATTTATGGAATAAGACTTTAAGAGAAAGGCTTAAAGGTGATGTGGTAAGCAATAGGATTTTAACAAAAATCCAAGTGATAAGAAGTATCGATTAGAAAGGTAAAGAGAAACGTGAAGGTTTATAAAATAATTTTCTTAATCAATGGATAGGAATTTATGGTTATACTCGAAATGGAGGATTCAAAAGATAATGAGTTGCTAAGGGGAGTGTATTTGAGATCAGAATAAATATCTGTTTGGGTTACAACTGATGTTATCTGAAGGTAAGACCGTTGTTGATCAAGGTCTGAGAGGTAAATAAATACCCCAACTTGAACGACTTCATGAATATCTTAGGATGATATTAGTGTGTAATGGGAAAGTTAAAATGGTATTTCCGAGATTTAAGGAAATTGGGAAAGTAAAGTTTTCGGAATAATTTATACTAAGGGGATAATAGTTGGTTATTTTCAAGTAATAAAATAAAAGAGATTTCAAAATGTTGTTTCATTTGAAATAAGATGAGTCGTTTTCCAAATATGGTTAATTAGAAATGAAATAAGTAAATGGGTTTGAAACGATTGCCGAATAAAGAATTGAGTATGATTATTGAATATTTTCTTAGATATGAAAGTGATGACCTTACGTTAAATATGTTATATTTGAAATATTAAAACGGTATAGAATTTAAGATTAATTATCATTAATCGTTTTTAATTAAAAGGGCCAAGTGGCGTTGAATACCCAACCAGTGAACCCATTGGATTTTCATGATTGAATCACTGATTATTTTGATAGTTAAATCACCGACTATCAAATCTGTCCAATATGATTGCTGGTGCGGAAAGTCCGGGATCGAATTTATATTCGAAAACCATTCCGATCAACAAATACGTGATGATATCAAGAGATGAGCGAGATGGAGCATTGAAGACCATGGATCTTCATAAACGGAAGAACCGCTAAGAATCTCTAGGATTGCAACCAGAGATAAACTGTGGTTCTGTCGTGGTTGGGATCTACAGGTTGCAAGGACTACTCGCTACTGATCTGTAGGGTAATCCCTGGGATGCAGTAGGAGGGTGCCTTCGGTTCATCCTGTTCCTAGATGACTTGTATGAACGAATGTCTGACAGAGTATTTCCAAAGGAGATTACGTACGTTGATTTCTTCAAACGTACCATAGTTGATATCGGAGAAATGGTTTTCTCTAGCCAAATAACTAGAGTATTTTTGTGGATGTCAATTAGTGATATCCAGAGGATCTGACGATGTGGCATTCAAAGTGAATGGTGGCCAAATGTTCGGAAAGGAATTCTAGACTCAAGCCCTCATCAGCCGGGAAATGACAAAAATCGGGCAGGCAGCATGGCTATGTGGGTCGCTCCCATTAGGGTGTATGATCACCTATCTAGAGGAATTCCATTTGTTTCTTTAATTTATATTCGATGATGTCCCTTTCCGGGAGGCGGTTGCTGATCCCAACCGTCGGTGATATACATTCGATACACTCAAGCGAAATGATTTGTCGGTCATGTGTGGGCCGGGTTGCAAGACGTTCTTGTTCAACCCAGTGTATTTGTCTCTAGAGATACACAATCGGCAGGTGGTCCCATACCTTGTCAAGGTCGAAATCCAATCTCCAATAAGAGCCCGCGGTTTTGATTGTATATTAAATATGTGGAGTGTGAGATGCAAGCGTTCCACTAGATTGTTATTTACTTGTATTTAGACATTATTATAATATCAGAAAAGATATTGGTTTCAAAACTGTTTTGGGTTATCGTAAGATAAAAACCGTCCGTGTTTATGTGTGGATTCAGTCTTACGATTATCGTTTTCTTTGAAAAGATTTTGAACTTTAAAATCATGATTGGATGATTTACCTTTAATACTGTGCGTGTTTATCTCACTCTGGTTCACCAAACTGACCCGGTATTTTGTAAATGCTCGGGTTATCCCGGGTTTGCAGGTTCAGGTTATTGAACACTATGAAAGGCGTGCTGGAGAAGTCCAGACATATTTAGTGTTATTCCGCTGTGTGTATAAGGGCAGAGTATGATAACTGTCCAGGTGTGTTGATGTACTCTGATGATTGTAAGTTTTATTTAAAGCTCTCAATAAAGATTTATTTCTATATTGTATTTTGTTCCGCTGCAATGTGAGACTCTGCGTTGTGTTCTTCTTCTTCTTCTATTCTAATATTTCTTTCTTTCTTATCTCACCCTCTAATTTCTTTCATGAACAATCCGGTGTTCTCGGTGTTTGAAAGGTCGGCATGAGATACAGTAAAGGTATTTATGTCGATTTTCAGGACTAAATCTTGGGTCGTTACAGTGGTATCAGAGCTATTGATTTAGAATAACCTTGGCTCTGTGATGTAACTCGATAAAGATGGGGTTAGTAATACCCTAGATCGAGATTGAGTGTATATATATGAGAGCGTAATTGAAAATTTTATATACAAAGGTTTTGTATTGTGGTTATTGACTGGTTCGAGTGTTGAGAAGCATTGGACTGGTAAATGAATACAGTATTGTTTTGCCAAGAGGGTAAATGAAATAATTTTACCCAACTTATATTTTTATAGAAAAGAAAATAATTTTCTCAATTTATTGAGGTATTGGTCTATTTGATGTGTTTTTCGATTTGGGTAAATTCAATTTGATTAAGGATTTGAATTTGAACTTAGCTTGGCTAAGTGGAATTGAATTAAGAATGATATTGAAATATAATAAAACGAATCTGGAATTTGGGGATTGATGATAAATAAATAGTAATCGATTGGATACTCAAACATGTCAACCAGAGTAAATATTAATATTGAATAGTTAATAAAAGGTGGTTGATTTGGTTAAGTTGTTGTTGTGCATTAAATGATTGGTGGTAAGTTCAGTTGAATATAAATCCATGAACGATTTAATGTAAGAATTAAGTGGATTTCTTTTGATTTAGCGGATTTTATAAAAGTCAATGGGTTAGAAGCATTTCTTCTACCTAAGCAATTTCGAGGACGAAATTATTTTAAGGGGGGAAGAATGTAACATCCCGTATTTTTGGGCGATCAAATATTTAATCTATTTATTTATTTTAAATTGGAATATTAATGGTTTTCGAAAATAAACGATAGACGTTCATTATAAAAGACCTTATATAGACTTTGAATATCGTTTGACCTTGAATTTTTAAATAGTGAGTTTAGAATATAGACTGGGTTAATTTGAAGCTATGATAGTCCAGTTGGAAATATACGATAACCATAATTAAAAGCACATTATTCTATCTTTAATCTAATAGGTAAAATCGGAAACCACAGTTTATTAATGGTCATTGCTTAATTAAAACATTGAGGATGTTTGCCATATAGTTATAAATGCATATGTAACAATATATATACATATATATATATATATGTAAATATATATATATATATATATATGACTAGAGTATAGATATGTTCCAGTGTATGGATCCACCATGTATTCACATTAAATACCGAACTTAAAGAAAGGGAAAATATAAGGAAAAAGAAAATTAGTTAAAACAATAAACATATTTAATTAGCACTGGTTGACAACATTCATTAAGAAAATACACTAAGATGTTCCACTATTCAAATTACCAATAAGAACATTACATACACGTTATTAATGAATACAATATTTTTTTACAATAAACTTGCCACTGTCTTCTAATCTGGAGAAATACCAGAGAGATGTGCTTGAACATACTTGTTACTGGAATTCTCATCCTCGTTTATGGAATGTATTCTTGTTTGTAGAATTCAACGGCAACTGGATTGAATGACTGCTGTCATCTCTAAGTCCAATATTTTTTCCATTGGGATACACAAGCGTTTGTTGTAAACATGTATCCATTGATCACCAATCAATATCAAAAAAAGAAAGAGAGTGATATAAGAAATAGCTCGAACAGCTAATTGAATAGCTAAAAATCAGTGAACAAATATACATCATCAAATTTACAAGATCGAACAGCAGGAAATATCATGTATGGTCACAGTTCCATACATGAAAATTAAAAAAAATCTATAATGAAATCTCCTCATAACATCATGCCTTTATCACCGTGAAATCAACCTGAAAAGAAAGAAGAAACAGCTATGAGTAGCTAATAGGTAAATAGATTTCAAGTTGTAAAGAAGAAAAAATTAGAGACAGTGAATTAATAGTGAAATAACAAATATGAAACATTGATTTAACAACTCAAGAAAAACAATAGGGTACACAGTTATGAACAGCTAAGAATCTATATATAGCTGAATTCCCAATGCTGAAGTACAAAACAGAAAATAGGAACAACCATAAAAATTTTACGATATATTTTTAAAATCGAACTGATGATATGTATTCAGTAAATGAAAGCTGTTCTGCTATAGGTACATAGCATGACTCAAATCAACTAGGGAATAGCTACAACTAAGTATAGGCCTCAATCTATAAAACTGAACCAAGATTTCAAACGGGAAAATTGACAATACAAATCAAAAATACACTGTCACAAAATCCACATAGGAACAACTCGAGATGGGTATATTTCTAATCAGGGAAAACACATGAAATCCATCACAAAAACCGCATTGTTCACTGTCAAACCCCACGCAGAGGCCAAACATCAATCATGAAATAGTTCGACTATACATCTCTGAAATAAACAGGGGAAAATCAACTAGGATTTAGGTACAACTAAGTCTCTACTAGGATATAACGATTCGTGAATCACTGAATCCTTCCTAGCATTAATACACGGTGGGTTCAACCACAAACGAAAGCAACTCAGTTCAGAATGAACAAAAATTCAAAACTATAGAACATCAAAACAGAGAAATCAAAACTGAAATCAAAAATAATTCTCAAAGTACTTAGCTTTCTGGGATGAGAGGCTCGGCCTAGTTCTGCACGAGCGGCGGAGGATCTGGGTTTCGATCGTGGAACGATGGAGGGGATCTGGACGTCGGCCATGGGAGGGTTTATGTTTCTTTTTTTGTGGCGGCGGAAGGATTATTTGAGGGTTTGAAGAATGAAGGATGAAGGGATCTGATTGTTTAAGAAAGGAAAATGGGTGCGGGCCTGTTCGAGTGGGCTGAACAAAGTTATGGTATGGCCCAAATTTATTTTTATACACTAAGTTTGGTTTAAAATTTAAACTTAAATAAGGTTCCTTAGTTAATTTACTTAAGGGATTTCTAATTAACAGAAATTAAAGCTAATTAATGAAATTTAAAACCTTCTCATACTGTTACTTAGTTAGTCAAGTTGATCGTGTGAAACTTTATTAGTCATTTATAGTTAAGTTATTAATTAAAGGTGATTAAGGTTTATTTTAACTAAATTATGTAAACCTTAAACGAAATTAATTATTTAATACATAGCGGGTTAAGTATGGGTTAGGGTTTGCAAAATGGAATTAGTTATTAATCTATAGTTAAGGGTTGGTGAATTTACTTTAAATCATTAATGTTCTAACATGGGCAGAATCGGGCAAATCAACTTGTGTTACAATCATGGAAACAAGCAGAATTTTATGGAACAAATCTAGGCGGGGCTGGAGATATTGAGAATTACAGTTAAATTAAAACGACTTTTTAATTTTAACTGTAACCAGACCAGTCCAGAAATAAATGGGACCAGATCAAGGTGAGTTAAACCCACTCAGTTACTTCCCACTTATATTTTATAAGTTGGGTTTTAATTTTTGTGTGCTATGGCTGCTAATGATTGACTGGTTGGTGATATCTATTTTGAACTGATGAATTTTAACGTCGTTTAATTTCAATGATATCCAAATCATTATTTTTAACGATTGGTTCCAATTGAGGTAAGTTACCTTATTGGTCACGTTTATAAAATAAACGTGTTGTTTTGATTGATTGTTGTGGTTGACATTGAATTGTCGTTATAAACTGTTATTAGACCATTATTGAATTGTTTTGATTTGATGGTTGAATATTGACCTGAAATTCACCATTTGTTTGGTTTAAACCAATGGGTATTATTGGTTGAGTGATTGGCAGTACATGGCCTGTGAATTCACCGTTTTATAATCACAACCTACCGTCAGGTAAATCGACGAGTTAAAGTTATAAAATTTGTTTTTATAACTGAGATTAGATTTTTAAATCTATTGTATTGAATTAATGTTTGTAAAAAGAAAATAAATATTTATTATTTATTAATTGAGTTTATAAGTGGGTTTTAAATGATTTTATAAAGGAAATTAAAGGGTTATATAGAACCATGTTTTATAAACGAAATTATAAAAAAAGAATTGAGGTGTAAAGGATTAATAAATGTTACTTAATAAGGGAATTAAGTGAGATTTATGGAATAAGACTTTAAGAGAAAGGCTTAAAGGTGATGTGGTAAGCAATAGGATTTTAACAAAAATCCAAGTGATAAGAAGTATCGATTAGAAAGGTAAAGAGAAACGTGATGGTTTATAAAATAATTTTCTTAATCAATGGATAGGAATTTATGGTTATACTCGAAATGGAGGATTCAAAAGATAATAAGTTTTATCAATAAAATAGCTAAGGGGAGTGTATTTGAGATCAGAATAAATATCTGTTTGGGTAACAAATGATGTTATCTGAAGGTAAGACCGTTGTTGATCAAGGTCGGAGAGGTAAATAAATACCCCAACTTGAATGACTTCATGAATATTTTAGGATGATATTAGTGTGTAATGGGAAAGTTAAAATGGTATTTCCGATATTTAAGGAAATTGAGAAAGTAAAGTTTTGGGAATAATTTATACTAAGGGGATAATAGTTGGTTATTTTCAAGTGATAAAATAAAAGAGATTTCAAAATGTTGTTTCATTTGAAATAAGATGGGTTGTTTTCCAAATATGGTTAATTAGAAATGAAATAAGTAAATGGGTTTGAAACGATATCCGAATAAAGAATTGAGTATGATTATTGAATATTTTCTTAGATATGAAAGTGATGACCTTACGTTAAATATGTTATATTTGAAATATTGAAACGGTAAAGAATTTAAGATTAATTATCATTAATCGTTTTTAATTAAAAGGGCCAAGTGGCGTTGAATACCCAACCAGTGAACCCATTGGATTGTCATGATTGAAACACTGATTATTTTGATAGTTAAATCACCGACTATCAAATCTGTCCAATACGATTGCTGGTACAGAAAGACCGAGATCGAATTTATATTCGAAAACCATTCCTACCAACAAATACGTGATGATATCAAGAGATGAGCGAGATGGAGCATTGAAGACCGTGGATCTTCATAAACGGAAGAACCGCTAAGAATCTCTAAGATTGCAACCAGAGATAAACTGTGGTTCTGTCGTGGTTGGGATCTACGGGTTGCAAGGACTACTCGCTACTGATCTGTAGGGTGATCCCTGGTATGTAGTAGGAGGGTGCCTTTGGTTCATCCTGTTCCTGGATGACTTGTATGGACGAGTGTCTGACAGAGTATTTACGTTGATTTCTTCAAACGTACCATAGTTGATGGCGGAGAAATGGTTTTCTCTAGCCAAATAAATAAAGTATTTTTGTGGACGTCAATTAGTGATATCCAGAGGATCTGACGATATGGCATTCAAAGTGAATGGTGGCCAGATGTTCGGAAAGGAATTCTAGCCTCAAGCCTTCATCAGCCGGGAAATGACAAAAATCGGGCAGGCAACATGGCTATGTGTGTCTCTCCCATTAGGGTGTATGATCACCTATCAAGAGGAATTCCATTTGTTTCTTTAATCTATATTCGATGCTGTCCCTTTTCGGGAGGCGGTTGCTGATCCCAACCGTCGGTGATATACATTCGATATACTCAAGCGAAATGGGTGGTCGGTCATGTGTGGGCCGGGTTGCAAGACGTTCTTGTTGAACCCAGTGTATTCGTCTCTAGAGATACACAATCGGCAGGTGGTCCCATACCTTGTCAAGGTAGAAATCCAATCTCCAATAAGAGCCCGCGGTTTCGATCGTATATTATATATGTGGAGCGTGAGATGCAAGCGTTCCACTAGATTGTTATTTACTTGTATTTAGACATTATTGTAATATCAGAAAAGATATTGGTTTCAAAACTGTTTTGGGTTATCGTAAGGTAAAAACCGTCCGTGTTTATGTGTGGATTCGGTCTTACGATTATCCTTTTCATTGAAAAGATTTCGAACTTTAAAATCATGATTGGATGATTTACCCTTAATACTGTGCGAGTTTATCTCACTCTGGTTCACCAGACTGACCCGGTATTTTGTAAATGCTCGGGTTATCCCGGGTTTGCAGATTCGGGTTATTGAACACTACGAAAGGCGTGCTGGAGAAGTCCAGACATATTTAGTGTTATTCCGCTGTGTGTATAAGGGCAGAGTATGATAACTGTCCAGGTGTGTTGATGTACTCTTATGATTGTAAGTTTTATTTAAAGCTCTCAATAAAGATTTATTTCTATATTATATTTTGTTCATCTGCGATGTGAGACTCTGCATTGTGTTCTTCTTCTTATTCTATTCTAATATTTCTTTCTTTCTTATCTCACCCTCTAATTTCTTTCATGAACAATCCGGTGTTCTCGGTGTTTGAAAGGTCGGCATGAGATACAGTAAAGGTATTTATGTCTATTTTCAAGACCGAAAACCTTGGGTCGTTACACGTACAAAATTGGGCACCCAAGAGTTTAGGGAAAACAAACAAAATAAACTCCTGGTCAGTCATGGGACTGGTATGAGTAAAACATTTTAAAACAGTTTGAGCCATTAAACGATATCTCATAAGACCACGCCGTATAACAGAACGGGTTTTTCCCTTATGAGAATCCAAAATAATCTTTATATCAAAACTCATTTGATATTATAGTAATGCCTATCAACCACAATATAATAATCATCTAGCAGAAATGCTTTCATCTCACGTTCTACATATATAGTATACAATCAAAACCGCAAGCACGTATTGGGTAATGGATTTCCAACTAGGACAAGGTATGGAACCACCTTTCTCTAGTGTACCTCTAGAGAGGAATACACTAGGTTCAACAAGAACATCTTGCAACCCAGCCACACATGACCGACCACTCATTTCGCTTGAGTGTATCGAATGTATATCACCAACGGTTGGGATCAGCAACCGTATCCCGAATGGGACAACATCAACAATAGATTTTTAGAAGTAAATGAAACTCTAGATTAGGTGATTATACACCCTAATAGGTGCGACATACATAGCTATGCTGCCTGCCCGATGTTTGTCATTTCCGGATGTGAGGCTAGAGGCCACACTTATCTTTGACAGATCACACGTTTATTCACTTTGAATGTCACATCGTCATACCCGCCAAATCACAAATTGATTTCCCTAAAAATACCACGGGTATACAGCTAAGAGAAACGAATTCCTCCGCCACCAAACGTAAATACGTTTGAAGAGATCAACTTACGCGATCTATTAAATATACTATGTCAGGCATTCTTCCATACAGGTCGTCCTGGGACTGGACAAACCGAAGGCACTATTCAGTACAACCATCTTAGGCAATCTTTACCTAAGATTTATCAACAGCCCTTGCAGTTTACTCCGTCTTCAATTATCTTTGGCATATATGATTCGCAACGGTTATGCCGATACTGAGTGGTTCTTCGGGTAATAATCCAACCGGTCTCTCCATATTAAGAACGTTAAAATGGTCGAAAACTTCGATAGTCGGTGAGTTAACTATCAAAGAAAAACAGGTGTGCAAACAACGATATTATTTCCAAATGGAAATTTTATCGATCAATCATCATTGAACATTTATCTCTTTAGTTCATTAATTTACTTATCTCCTGTTTCCATATATTCTAAATTCTTATTTTCTATTATTAGAAAACATTTCTGATTCTTATTTGGAAAACATTTACAAAACTCCTTTGCTGGATTTAAACAGATGTTTAAATGAAACATCGCCATGCCAACTCAAACCATTTACTAAATTCACTTAACCATCATTCACTATCAAACCTTACCATTCCTTAGTTAAGAAGGAAGTCTATCAAGTTGGGGTATAATTACCTCTCAGACCTTAACTGAACAACGTTTTAACTTCGAAATAGTCAAAGTTTATCTTTTAAACCTTTAACACTTCTTTACGTCTCTCTCGGATTCAATTTAAGAATCCACTTCTTTATTGAAAAACATTGGTTATAACGATAACGTTATAATCCCTACTTTCGAATTATCTAACTTCAAATTATAACTTCCATTTATTACTTAATTCGAATAATTAAACAAACGCTAATTCATTAATATATTCTCTTGATTAAAAAACCGGAAAGTATAAGTACTTTCCCGAATTCAATATAATCGAATTCGACGTATAACTCTCTTTCGAGTAATCTCTATTTGATTAACTCTTCTTCGAATAACCTATATCCGATTATCTCTCTTCGAATAACTTATATTCGATAACTCTCTTTGAATAACTTATATTCGATTAACTCACTTCGAATAACTTATATTCGATTAACTCACTTTGAATAACTTATATTCGATTTCTTTTTTTCGAATACGCTATATTCGATAATCTCCTTTCGATTAAACTAACATCGATTAACTCCTTTAACTCTATTCGAATAAACTATATTCGATTAAATCCTTTAACTCTATTCGAATAAACTATATTCGATTAACTCCTTTGGATTTACTCATTTGGATTAACTCGGTTTGATTAACTCGTCTTGACTAACTTAACTTGATTAACTCGGCTTATTTAACTCAACTTATTTAATCCTATTGAATAACTAATATTCGATTAACTTATATTTGAACAACTAATATTCGATTTACTCGACTGGACGGACCATATTCGATTTACTCGACTCGACGAACTTAACTCGACTAACTCGACTCGATTAACTCGACTTGACTAACTCGATTCGATTAACTCGACTCGACTAGCCATATTCGACTAACTCGACTAACTTGGTTTGACTAACTCGATTCGATTAACTTGGTTTGACTTACTCGATTCGGTTAACTTGGTTTGACTTACTCGATTCGATTAACTTGGTTTGACTTACTCGATTCGATTAACTTGGTTTGGCTTACTCGATTCGATTTACTCCTTTCGAATAACTACATTCGATTAACTCCTTTCGATTAACTATAATCGACTAACTCGACTCGACTACCCATGTTCGTTTAACTTGACTAAATCGAATACCATATTCAATTTACTAACTTTCGAATACCATATTCGATTTACTCGTTTCAAATAACTAAATTCGATTAACTCCTTCGAATACTAAATTCGATTTAACTCCTTCGAATACTAAATTCGATTAACTCCTTCGAATACTAAATTCGATTAACTCCTTCGAATACTAAATTCGATTAACTCCTTTATTTTTCCCAATAAATATTCTTTTATTCTATTTATTTTCTAAATAATTTCCCTTTTTATCTTTATTTATTTTCTAAATAAATAAATTCCTTTTCAATTCTATTTGTAAATGTTTTACAAATATTTCCCTTTCTATTTCATTTGTAAATGTTTTACAATTATTTCTTTTACGATTTGTTTAACAAATATTTTGCTTTCTATTTGTTTTACAAATATTTCTCTTACGATTTGTTTTATTTATTTTCTAAATAAAAGATCCTTTTATACTTCTATTTATTTAACAAATCAATATCCCTTTATCATATCTTATTTATTTTCCTAATAAATGTTTCTTATATGATCTTTATTTATTATCCAAATAAATATCCCTCTTTATAAAATCCTTTGATTTTATAAATAATTCCCTTTTATAAAATCCCCTGATTTTATAAATATTTTCCTTTTATAAATTCTCATTCAATTTATAAACCAATAGCCCTTTTTTAAAATCCTTTGATTTTATAAATAAATTTCCTTTTTAATTCTTTTTTAATTTCATAAAGTATTTTCTTTTAAAAAATCCTTTTTTTATATATATAAAATCCATTGATTTTATATAAATAATTTATTTTTAAAATACACTTTGAAAAGACCCTTTTTACATCTTAGTATTTCTTATGGTATTTAAAATACCAAATAACAGTGATCGATATCATTCAACACACATAATCCACAACAGATTATATATCACATCATATATTACAATACATGAACAGAAAAGTATTATAAATATTGAGGAGTCCAGTTGGACCCCTCCAACCTATTTCCCTGCATCACAGATGTTAAACAACATGAATATAAAATATTCTGATAAACAGAATCAATATTCGATTTAACGATATATAACTTAATCTATATTTTCAACCAATACACAAACAATTCAACCAAACAATTAACACACAGCAATCAACATATAATTATCAGTTCTAAGAATACGTTATAAAAATATAACTGTTCAGAGTTGGTGAGTTTTACTCACATTGGCAGTTCATCGCTAAAGAACGATAAAATGTTGTTTGATTTGAATCAAACAATTTATTTCGCCATAAATTGTAATGAGCTCCGACGGACTTCCAGTCAGTTCCATGTTGTAGTGTCCGTCCCTACGATCCCAATGTGACAAGTTTTGTTGAATTTCATTACCGTATGACAAAGTTATGTTAATTAGAAGTTAATGAACATTTACTTAAATAAAAATTTGGATTTAATTAAAAAAAGAGCCTCAACCTTTTCCTTCAGCCCATCAAAAATCCCTTAAAGCCCAAACCCGCTTTGGACTTCAACCCGTCTTCCCCAACACCAAAAACCTCGTCGCTCCAGTATTCCTTCATCCCCATTTCCACCAATTTTAGGCTACCACCGATCCTCCTCTTCTTCACAAAATCAAAAAGTAAAATCACCACTGTTCTCCTCGCACCAGCATCTTCACCATCGTCCCCACTAGCCCCAACTCGGCATCACCATTCTCATCGTGGTTTCAACAACAGGTCGCGACATCCACGAAAATCCATCGACCCCTTTATACTCAGAATCCACCAACACTTCGCCACAAGTTGCTCCTCGTCGCTACGAACTCGGATTTAACATCCATTCCATGATTCATTGCACCTCTCGAAAAGTATAACCCTAGTCTTCACAGCGGTAAAACCATCGACGGAAAAACACGTCGAATTCCACAAAACTGGTACCAACGCGAAGAGAAACTGAAGAGAAATCCACCGATATTTGTTTTAGATTTTATAGGAATTTATTTGTATTATTCTTTGATCTTTACTTTGATTTTCTTTCTTGCATTTTTTGGTTTTAGGAAAAAAAAGTTGGCGGTTGAGAGAACGATTTTATAGGGGATCATATTTTGTTGTGTGGTTGAAAACATGAATGGGTGGCTCGTTTAGGTTCACAAACACTTAGGATATTTTAGTTTTTAATATCCATTTCACGTTCTAAAAATCCGTGTGATCACACACGATACCTAAAAATCACGAAAATTGACATGTAGCTAAAGTTCGACATTACGGTCCCAACGAAACTGGTATCGTCGAATTCCGACTTCGTTTGCTCGCACCGTGTATTTTTAACCATCAGAATACTGACTGTTTTTCACATTAAAATCCCCTACGGCCACACACTAACTTCAAAAATCACGGAAATTGAAATCTAATAATAATTTATTATTACGAATCCAACAAAATTGGTTTCGTCGAATTCTGAGGTCGTTTGCAAAACTGGATATTTTTAAAGTTCTAAATAACCCATTTAAATATTAAATATATTTAAAAACAATTAAATTAAATATTTATAAATAAATAATATCGTATATATTCACATATGATATCATACAGCTCTAGAATATTCCTATATGAATTTCTAACTCGATATTTCAAATCCCAATTAAATCGATATTCGATTTATAATGAAATTCCTTTTATAAATATAAATAAATCGTTATAAATTATAAAGGAATTCCACAACGACTTTTCTAAAATTTGATTTGGACATAAATCAAAATCTACACGACGAAATCCTGATTTTTCTCTTCCATTTGAAAAATATGCTTCACCAGCTCCTAACGTTTCTCGTTTCACAGAAATCCGATTTAAAATGGCTTATGTATATTCAGTTGAAGTTCAAATCGCCAAATAGCGAACTGTCGCGCCATTTCAAGCTCGATTATATTTAAAATATAATTATACGTTCAAACTGTCATTATTTAAATATATTTGTGAATATAATTCAACTCTAAACTGAATATATATATTTTAAATTTCCCAATTCACACCATATCTCCATTTCAGCCAATTCTGATTATTCCAGAATTAAATATATTATTCTATTCTTTATATTAATTAATTATTCAATATAATTTAAGTAAACGGCCATTTAAATCTCTAAACTCTATTTAAATAATTAAATAAATTAATTATTATCTCGTTGTAAATACGAGTCGTTACACAAGGAGATTGCTTGTAAATTGGGAAAGTGAGAAAAGGAGTGAGCTACGGGCGCTCCGGTCGTGCAGTCAATGTGTTTGTGCATGGAGAAAGAGATTGGTAGAGGAGAAGACGAGTTACAGTGTGACGAGTCGTGGTGAGGAGGTAGGAGAAAATGCATGCTTCGAGTTGTGAAGAGGGGTTAAATGTCATAGCGGATCGCGGAGCATGGTAGTGGGCTTGCTCGTGAAAGGGGAGCGAGGCATCTATTCGTGAAAAGGGATGAGGCGTCGGTTCGTGGAGAAGGGTGGATAACCGGTTCATAAAGGAGAGTGGAGCGGGTCGTGGAAATACCTTGCGAACCGTATGGGGTGAGCCGATTCGGTGTTTAGCTGGGCACCTGACCACGAGCCCTCTCGCGATTGCGAACCGAACCTTTCTCAGTAGGTCAACCCCTGGCCACGAGCCGTCCTCTTTTCACGAGCTGGTTCTATTTCACGAGCCGCCTTGGAAGTCTTCATGGATCGACTTATCTTCAAGCCAACCCTCATTATACGACTATACTTGACTTTATAGCGTCAACTAAACAAACTCGTCAATTTATACTTCAACTAAAAAGTCAACTACACCCCGAATGAACCAACGAACAGTTAGGTTAGAGCCTTTGAGACAAACTTCTTTGAACTGAACTTAAATAGAGACTTAACTCAAAGACCTGCGACGGCTACTTATTCTTTCATTTGCTTTACTTCATGCTTTTCTTTTCAGTATTGCACATATTAACATACACTAGCACTTACAGATACACGGGGTTCACGGGTATTTATGCTCTAATTGCTTATATTTATTCACCAACACAGTAGACATGTCCGATAGACGCTCAGCGAGGATATCAGAGAAGAGTGTAGATCCAGAGTCATCAAGTTATTATAATCCTGTTGTACTTCCGTCGGATCCGGATTGGAGTAATTCTGGGTTTGACTATGAAACAGACATCGATGCAGAATCAACATCTTCTGAAAGCACATTGCTTGAGGATGAAGAGGATGATCGGGCTCCTGATGAGCTTGAGGGTGTTAAGAAATTAGACAAGCCGAGTGATTCCATAGCTTCCAAACTGGATGATATAAAGCTAAAGAAAATCTTCTTAAGACATGGGATCCCCTGGGATGATGTGTGAACCCCAGAGAAAGATGACAGACCCCATTTAGCTCCGGAAGGGTATATGGATATCAGTAAGGTTATGTGCTTGGTAGGTGCTATTCCTCCGTTTCCTCCGATTGTCATCGATCTCCTGAGACGAATACGCATTGCTCCCATGCAACTCCATCCCAATGCTTATGCTGCTCTGTATACCTTGTATATTTCATATGTAGAGATTCTATAGACCAAGTTTGTCTTCAAAGATTCGAACTTCTATTATTATTTCAAGCATCGTTCCACAGGGACCCCAAACTTTATTTTCTTCGAGTCGATTCCCTCCAAGAAGGTCTTGGCAGATGGACACAGTTACTTAGGCGATGCCAAATCCGAATGGTTCTACATAAAACATCAAGATGGATGTGCAAGGTGGCTACAATCAAGTAGGTTCTGAATCCTTCAGTGCACATTTCAACTACATAATTGAGGCGCTAATACTTTCCTTTTCTGTACAGTTCATCATTTCCAAAAACAAGAAGGTGAAGTATAAGAAGGTCATTTGTCCTGCCTTATAAAAAGCAACTCAGATTATTGCAGAATCAAGAAGTGTATAACCGATGAGAACCTTCACAAACACCGTCTTCTCGATGTAAGATTCGGGCTTGGTAAGGATACCAAGCTTCACAAGTATGTGCCCCCTACTCAGACGATTGGGGAATCTAGCAGCATGCCCCCAACCGAGGGGAATGTGACCACGGAAACTACAAAGACGACCGAGCTTCCTAAAAGTCCTTCGCCTATGGACGTCCAAGATGACGAAGAGATGAACATCTATAAAGGAGGTGAAGTTTGAGTTGACGAATCAAAGGATGTCTCAGTTTCCAAGGAGCAGTCTCCTCCGAAGACTCCACCACCAGCAGATCCTATAGCTCACGATTTGTTAACAGAGGAACAAATATTTGGGGATTTAAACAAGATCCCCTTGCTAGATAACATTTACACATCTGAAGATTTTGGAGCAGAACCATTCTTCCCTATCTCCGAGGAAGAAACCACTCCTATCAAAAAGAATGATACTATATAGACGAGCTTAGCTCTGGGCCCTGGTCTGTAAAAGGGGGAATCTCACGGGATACACACATCACATGCACCACATGTCACAATATTCATACACTGTATATACTCATGGTTCTTATACTTGCTTATCATTTTTGCAGGGAAGATGCCTCGTCGCCACTCCTATTCTCATCGTGAACTTCATGAGTGCATGCCCAGACTCAATCCTATAACTGAGCATGATCACAGTGATAGTCGGGAAAGGGATAGTCAAAGACACTATGAATCTCATCAGCCTTATCCCATGCGCTCTCGTACTACTTTGATGTAAGATCCCGGGAAGCACCATACTCTTCAAGTGCCACATGCGGGAGGCAGACAAATTTCCAAAGCTCTAACTCCCCCGAAAGTATACCTCCTCAGGGCAAATCTTCCAAGAAGCATCATGAACCCAAGGATAAGCACAAGGATCCGAGCAAGGGTTTGGAAAAAGAGATGTCAGCCCTTGTCCCCTCCGGTCAGCACGACCTAGATGTTACCACTACTCAAGAGATGGTCCTTACTTCTAAAAATAAGGCAAAGCTGGAGCGTTTGCAAAAGCAGTTCCCCGGCATTTATTTCAGGAAGATGCTCTTCATTCCAGACCTTGAACTAGTTTCTAACGATTGGGATACAGAAGTTGTTAACTGAGTAAGCCATGCAGCTACACAATATAGGGCAATGAAGAAGCATGCCAAGAAGCTTTCAGAGGTTATTCATCATTTGGAAATAGATGTGGCCAGAGCTAAAGAAAAGGCTGAACACGACATCAAGGCCAGAGACAAGGCTGGAAAATAACTCGAAGATACTCAAGCTCTTCTTGCTTTAGCTCAAAGAAATGCCGAAAATTATAAGACGCAATTGGAAGATGCGAAAAAATGTTATCCATCTTGAGCTTGATTCGAACAGCCAAGAGCGTATAGCTATGAAAAAGGATAGAAGAGCTCAAGTTGGTTAATACCGAGCTAAAGACATCATAGGACCGCTTCGCCGTGGAAAAGGATGCTTGGGAGAATGAAACGACTGGCTTAAAAGATAAACTTGCTCATGCTGAGGAGAGAGCAGCTCTTGCGGAAGGTCATGCCAACGAATCCCTCGAGTCCGCCTCGAATGCAACCGCCAAACGGGCCGCAGCTGAGCAAGAGATAGAAGGATTCGATGAACTATTAATGGACTTTTTTCGCTCAGGTCATTCGGACTAGAGACATTTCCTGGATCAAGAACTATCCCTCTACTTTAGTTGATGTATGGGATCATGTTGTTGAAAGCAAGAGGCAAAGCTTAAAGTTCGAGACTATCGATGAAGACCAGCTTATGCAGACCTTCCTCAGAGGTGAAGAGCCTGCGGTTTTAGCAGAAGCCAAATGTCAAATTAAGGAGTCCATGGAGGTGGAGAGGCTCAAGCTCAAAGGTAAGGACAAAATCGATGAGGCTTCAAGCTCAGCCATGGAGCTCAAAATTTCTGGGGCCGACGAGTATAACCCCGATGACCCGTTGATCTTTGAGATTCCCGTCCCTCTGCTTGCGGGGATTTCCACTGCAACTCCAGATGAGCAGTCGGCGGAAGGTATCTCCACATTCTCTCCACAATTTGTTAAAGCTGTCATAACTTGTCGTCGGATTGTGGAGCAAATAATTGAGAAGGCCACATTTTCCCCCAAATTAATAACAGTTGGTTCTCATAATGTAGGTGTTAAACCGGCCGAGGGGACTGTAGCAAAGCAAGCAGATGTCGAGAAAGCCACTGTACCATCAAGCCTTAAGGCCCCTGAAATCCCTAAACAAATTGAGGTTGAACCGACCGAGAAGGCTATTGTGCCATCAAGCACTGATGCTCCTAAGGATGCCGAAATCATTGGGGCCTTAAAGGACACTAACACTGATGACGGGAATGAAGAAGAGGATGTTACTATTACAGGGGAGACAAAGGATGATGATAATCTGACCTAAGCTGACATGAAGGCAAAGCAGGATGAGCAGCTGAGAATAAGGCCGAGGAAGAGCCTTTAAATGTGCATCCTCTCTCTTCAGCTGTTCCTGGATCCGGGCTGGTTATAAAGTTCTCCTCCAAGTCTATAACAACACAGCTCGCGTCACAGTCCTCTACTGTTTCACAAGATCCTCCTTCGGATAAGAAAAAGAGGAAAAACACGAGTCTAGCACTAACAAGGAGGAGCCTGAGAAGCAAAAGAAAGAGAAGAAACCGAAGCAGTCTCCAAAACCTAAGTACCTATTTACTTTTGCTTGTTTTAAGCTTCTCCTGGCCTTATGATGTAATTGTGAGAGTGGCCCTCACATTTTGGCCAGCTTGTATTTCTGCACTTTGTAAATGAAGTCTTGTTTCTTTCGTATTATGGTGTACCTGCAAGTTTATCATACTTAGTCACACATAAACATTCAGATCATAACTAAGTTAAAATCACATCATAAACCATTCTGGTATCAGAAAATTTAAAATTTCTTAATCGTATATTTGTATGATGTATATGTCCCCAATCAATCGTTAACGTGATGCCTGGCCAGGGCTTGTTGAGGATTGATTAGGATCGTATAAGTGTTGCCCCCCATGCCCGGAAATGGGGGGTTCAGGCTCATCTTTTATTCTTATTCCCGGCCATGCAGTAGGATAGGAACCCTTTAGTGGAATTTAACCAAAACGCCTTTATACTCTCGTGTCATATGCCCAGGATAGAGTTCAAACTCAGGTTTTAGTTTGCCCCCCAATCCTTTAGTGGGGTAGGAGTTTATTTGCAGCGCTCGGTCCCTGGCGCCTTTATACTCTCCCGTCGGATGCCAAGGGTAGAGTGGGGTTGAGACGGTCTTTTAATCATGGTGCACCTTCATGTCTCATGGACAATTCATTTCTTTGTCCTTATGATTTGGTAGAAGACTCTTTGAATTACGTGTTTTAGAATCGTCATGAGGTTTACAACAAATATTACAACCATGATAGCTCATGAAAAGAGCGAAAAAAAATGATGCGATAAAAATAAATGACACACGATGTTTTTATAGTGGTCCGATCAAATCGTGACCTACATCAACTTTATAATCTTTTGCTTATGTAACCAGACTGTTCTAGGCAAGTCGTGCCTTTTTACATGGTCCTAAAAAAAAGAAAAAAGAGTCAAAATGACAATTTCATGTCAAGTAATGACGCAGATGTTGGGCATTCCACACTCTGGGGATTTCATCTCCGTCCACGGTCGCTAGCTTGAAGGATCCATTATCCAGCCTCCGTAGGATGGCATACGGTCCTTCCCACTTCGGACCCAAATGGACTGGGGGTGAAAAGACACACTTTAGAACCAAGTCTCTGGGTTCAAAGGTTCGAGTTCGGACCTTCTAATTGTAATATCGGGCGACCTGTTACTTGTGCCTCAAGGCTCGCAGGTCCGCTTCGTCCCGATTTTCTTCGACCATATCCAGGGATTCGAGGAGCAATTTATTATTATTCATCGGGTCATAGTAGGTGATTCTATGGGATGGTACTTCTAATTCAATCGGGATGACCGCCTCAGATCCAAAAGCAAGGGAGAAGGGCATGTGCCCAGTAGCCAATTTATAAGTTGTTCTATAGGCCCACAGTGCCAAAGGTAGCTCGTCGACCCACATAGCTCTGGCCCGCTTCAATCACTTCTTCAGAATGGAATTGATTACTTTGTTTGCTGCTTCTACCTCTCCATTCGATTGTGCATGCGCCACGATGGTGTATCTTTTCTCGATATGATATTTCTGGCAGAAGTCCCGGAACTCGGCGCTATCAAATTGGGTCCCGTTATCTGTTATGATGACTTTCGGGATTCCAAATCGACATACGATGTTTCTGATGACAAAGTTTATCACTCGTTTGGTTGTGATCGTGGTTTGCGGTTCAGCTTCGACCCACTTTGTAAAGTAATCCACGACCACGATGGCAAATTTTGCTCTGCCCTTTGCAATGGGGAGGCTTCCGATAATGTCAATTCCCCAGACAGCGAAGGGCCACGGGCTCGTCATTGTCTTTAATCAGCTAGGAGGTGCCCTGGGGATCTTAGAAAATCTCTGGCATCTGTCGCAGCGCCGTGCATATTTAGCCGCATCTTTATTCATGGTAGGACAGAAGTAACCATATCGCAATATCTTCTTAGCCAATGTTTGGCCTCCAGTGTGGTCGCCACATTCACCTTCGTGTACTTCACTCAGTACCCGCTTGATGTCGTCATGGGCTATACACCGGAGGAGTGGCATCGAAAATCCTTGTCTATAGAGGACTTCGCCTTGCATGACATATCTAGAAGCTTTTCGAATAACAATGCGCCTTTCACTTTTCTTTGTTGGAAGCATTCCATTATTTAGGAAGTTCATTAGGGGTGTCATCCACGACTCCCTTTCCGATTCAGTTTCCAGTACCGAATCAATTTCCATCTGGTCGATACTTAGAGACTGCAATATTTCAATTGGGACCGTCTCTGTGTCCTCAGGACTGTCAGAAGTATCCAACTTAGCCAATTTATCTGCCTTTTGATTCTATGATCGGGGAATATGGGTTATGCTGTAGTCTTTAAAATTGTCCAGCAATTTTCTGACTTCTTTCAAATAAGATACAAATCTTGGACATTTGTCCTGAAAGTCCTCACTGACCTGGTTCACAACTATCTTGAAATCGCAAAAGATATCCAACCTTGTTATATTTAACTCCTTTGCAAGTTTTAGTCTGGCAATCATGGGCTTCGTACTCTGAATCATTGTTCATGGCATGTAACTCTAATCTGAGAGCATAGTATATTAATCATTCTTCAGGAGTAACCAACACGACTCCAGCACCAGATCGTCTATCGTTCTTGGCACCGTCGGTGTATAGCTTCTAGGTGTTGGGGTCAAATAGTTGTTTTGAGGGACCAACATGTTCGCTCACTACATCTTCCTCAGGAATAGTAAATTCTGCTATGAAGTTTGCCAATACTTGCCCCCTTATCGATCTTCAGGGCTAGAAATTCAAATCGAACTGACTTAACTCTATGCTCCACTTGAGTAGTCTTCCTAACGCCTCTGGCCTATGCAAGACTTGTCGGATTGGATGGTCAGTGTATATGGTAATGGGATGAGCTTGAAAGTAGTGGCGGAGCTTTCTAGATACGATCAGCAAGCTATACGCAAGCTTTTCTATCCTTGGGTAGTTTCGTTCTGCTGCCGCTAGCTTCTTACTCACGTAGTACATAGGTCTCTGGACTTTATCTTCTTCTCTTACCAAGGCTGAACTTATTGCGTGGGATGACACTGCCAAGTACACAAACAAATCCTCGTGGTCTACTGGCTTGGACAGTATTGGGGGTCTTTCTGGATGATTCGGCAAGTTCTGAAAAGCTTCCACACAATCGGGAGTCCATTTGAAATTGCGTTTTTCCTCGCTTTATCAAGTCGAATAATGGAATGCACTTATCTGTAGCTTTAGAAATAAACCTACTCAATGCGGCTACTTTTCCGGCGAGGTTATGCACATCCTTGATCTGCCTTGGTTCTTGAATATCCCTGATTGCTGCGATTCGATATGGGTTAATTATATTTCCACTTGAGCTGACGATAAAGCTCAAGAACTTTGCAGAGGCAAATCCAAATGAACATTTCAGAGGATTGAGTTTCATCCCTTATCGTCGAAGGAAATCAAACATTTCTACTAGGTCATCGGTATGGTCGGACAATTGTCTGGATTTTACTAGCATGTCATCAACATACACTTCCATTGTCTTTCCGATCTGATTGTAGAACATCTGATTTACTAGCCGTTGGTATGTTGCTCCGGCGTTTTTCAAGCCGAATGGCATACCACACAACAGTATAGCCCCAAATCTGTGATGAAGCTAGTATGGTCCTGATCCAGAACATGCATGGGAATCTGGTTATATCCTGAATATGCATCCATAAAGGATAGGAGTTCGTGACCTGCTGTTGAATCCACTAGCTGGTCGATCCTAGGAAGAGAAAAACTGTCCTTCGGGCAAGCCTTGTTCAAGTATGAAAAATCAATGCATGTACGCCACTTTCCGTTGGCCTTCTTTACTAAACCGGGGTTTGAGATCCATTCCGGGTAAGCCGAATCTCTAATGAATCCGTTGCTTCTCAACTTCTTCCTTCAAGGCAGCTGATCTTTCTGGGCTGAGCATTCGCCTCTTCTGCTTAACAGGCGGATGTTTTGGGTTGATACTCAATGAGTGGCTCATAATTGAGGGTGATATCCCGCACATGTTAGCATGGGTCCAAGCAAACACATCCTAGTTGGCCTTTAAAAAATCGGTCAATTCCTTTGCTCGAAGAGGGTCTAATTGGGATTCGATTTTCAAAACCTTCACTGGGTCATTATTGTCAATTGGGATTTCCACAGTTGTTTCATTGGGCGTCGCCATCCTGCCCCCAGGCTCTTCGTCCTCTCTGGGATATATGTCTTCGGGCAATTATCTGGGCGACTCCCTCGGGGTCGTCCCTCTTAATTGCTATGCTGACCCCTCCTTCATGGGAGAGAAAGGACCTTTGGTTTCTATATTTAGTCCTTTCATCAACATCTTCAATTCCGCCATATAACAGGCTCGTCCAGTGGTCTGGTCACCACTAATCACTCCCTCTCCACATCTGTTGGGAATTTCAGCAATAAGCACCAGGGCGTGATGCAGGCCCTGAATTCTACAAGGGCTGGTCGGCCCAAAAATGCATTATAGGGCGAGTCAATTTCGAAAACTACAAATGGGAGAATTCTCACTCTCCGGCGATCTCCTCCTCCCAGGGTCACTGACAATTCTACATATCCCATCGGAGCCGTCGAGGCCCCATTGAAGCTGCGTATCCATCCGTCATAGGGCTTTAAATCTTCGGCTTCGAGCTTCATCTGATCAAATGCTTTCTTAAATAGAATGTTAACTAAGCTTCCGTTGTCCACTAAGACTTTGTGGACTAAAGCAGGACCAATAGTCGCTTTGATCACTAAGGGGTCTTCGGTAGGGGAATGAACTCCATTACTATCTCTATCGCAGAATATGACATCGTCAAACATTGTTTTTTGTTGTTTTATCGAGGCGGTATCTTCGTGATTACTGCACCCCCTACTCCAATGTGCTTGGCTGCATTCACATATTGGTCCATCACCCTGAAACTGTGTCCAGCCGGGTGAGGCCCTCCAACTGTAGTGTTAATAACAATATTCTTTCCCTTCTGCTGAGCAGTGGGCCTAGAAGCAGGCTGGTTTTGATTCGGGGCATGTCCGGCTTTCCCCCTGTCTCTTGGAGCAACCTTGTATTCGTCTAACTTCCCTTATCTAAGCAATTTTTCAATAACGTCTCTCAAGTGATGGCAGTCGTTAGTAGAGTGACCATGAGTCTGATGGAAAAGGCAGAATTTTCCTGTTTCATGCTCTTTCTCTGTTGAATCTCTTGGTGGAGGCCTCTTATATTGGAGATCATTATAAGTGTCCAGGAAAATATTATCTAGTGTATCATTCAGTGGTGTAAAGTTCTCAAATGCTTTGAACCGAGGTCTCTTCTGTGAATCATTTCCCCGATTCTTCTTCCGACTGTCGTTCCCATTCTGGCGGCAACTACCTTGGTTCTTATTTCCAACATTGAACTCTACCTTTCCAGAACTATCTCTGGACTATTTGATGGCCACATTACTCTGTATATCTTCCTTATCAGCGGCTTTCCTCTTTCGATTAGCATACAACTCCTCTTGGCGCAGGCGGATATTAGCTTTCTCATAGAATATTTCCCTAGTGAGCGGCTGTTTCCCAGCTAAGTATCTGTCGAATTCCGTATATTTATCTACTCCATCAATTAAGGCCATCAGGACCGATTTTTCGTGAGGGTCTCTAACCTCCGTAACTACTAAGTTGAAGCGGTCTAGGTATGATCTTAGAGTTTCATCAGTGTTTTGCTTGATGAGTGATAGCTCAACGACGTTTTTGGACCTTTGAGTATGAAGTCGGAATTGATTTATGAATCTTTCATTCAATTCCTTGAAGCTGTAGGTCGATCGAGAAGGCAAGGGGTAAACCACATTAATGCCACATCCTCTAGAAAGATCGGGAATGCTTTGCACCTCACTGCATCGGGAGCGGTGGCAGTATTCATATACCATGAGTATCTCATTAAATGTCGGACCGGGTCCGTCCTGGCCGAATAACGGTTCATTATTGGCATGTTGAATCGTCTCGGAAATCAAACATCTAATATATCATCAGTGAATGGCGTATGACTGCGGTCTATACCCCAATCCTCATTTCTCTGTCCACGGCTGTCTGCCATGATCTGCCTTACCATTGCCTCAACGTCAGCATTAGTCAATGTGGATTCTGGATCAGCACTTCTTGCCCTCCGGGGACCCTTAATATCTCTTCGACGTACTGCCCCAAGTCTGGGGCCTGGGCAGAGCTTCCTTGCCCCTAGAGGCCATGGTCAATCATGCAGCGAGGGCCTGTAATGGTTGATTCTGAATAGGGTTATCGACGACTTGAGCCCTATGTAGTACTGTGGGTCCCTCTGTAGGTAACGGAGCAAGATTATTCATATTACGATTGCCATGTTCCAGATTAAGTGTCGTTTCTTCTTGAGAAGTTATACATCCAAATCGAAGCTGTTCCACATTCTCAGCCCTTTCTAATGGCCATCGTGGGGGCCTAGGAGGCTCTTCTGATGAGGATGAATAGTCGAGAGTAAAGCGATGAATCGGTAAAGGTGTCCTCTGCCTTCGAAGTTCATCGATTTTCCTACTCATCGCAGTCATGTTCTGTCATAACAAAGAACTCTCATGCCTTTGAGCTGCCAATTCGTCCTCTCCAACATATCGAGTACACGAGAAAGATCTCATTCTGTCACTGGAGCAGAGGCAAGTAGCTGGTCATCAGTATTCGCCGTCGGACGTAGAGCACTTGAGCCAGGTCGAGCCGAAGCGTCTACAGAGGTGGATTGGGTCATAGTATCCTTTCCGAGTCGAGTGGAGGTTCCTTGCTGAGGACGGTCCGTGACTTCCTCCGGTACATGGCTCGTGACCCCCCCTCCCACAACCGGCGCATGGTTCCCCCTTGAAGGCGGCTTGTGGTACCCCTTTGAATGTGGCTCGTAACTTGGTCTTTAGGACGGCTCGTGATCCCCTCCTGGGACCGGGTCGTGACCCCCTCATGGGTTCGGTTCGCCCCCTGCGAGCCGCGAGCTGGTGAGTCCACCTCGGCCTGTTCCTGACACTCTCTTCATTAGTTTCGTTCGCTCGAGAAGCTCGTGAATCCTTGGATTTCTTTGCGGCCATAACGTCTTGACTTTGCTGAAATCTTCGAAAATGAAACAGTGGAAATGCGGACTATTTTCTTCGAACTTGAAAATCCAAACAATAGAACAACAATCCGTCAGGTTGAGAATTCAATACCCAGTGAAAGCACCAAAATGTTACACCAAAAAATGGCTCTAACACCCTAGTTATCTTGATATGCAGAGAATTAAAGCTAGAAATGAAAGAAAAAGCAACAAACACACCAAATTTATAGTGGTTTGGCGTTAAAGAGCCTACGTCCACTTTATATGACTTTGATTATATGATTGAATGCAAGTACAATCACAATATTCTCTCAACCTCACTTTTAAAATAGTGATTCTCTCAACAATTTCGAAATATTTCTGATTAGAAATAATGATGGTTTGATAATGGTGGAATCAGAGCTCTCAGTTGCCAAAAGATCCTCAAAAATGCCAAGTACTGGGCTATTTATAGGTAATTTCTGCAGGCGGTTCGTGAAGACACATGGCACCAATCCCGAGGATCTCGGACTCGTTCGTGGCTTGATGGAGAAATGGTCAACAAGGCAGTTATGGACATGTGTCACAAGATCCTTGAGAAGAGGCTCATGGATGACCAAGTCATGGTCTCCATTCCTTGAAAAAAGGGGCCGACTCGTGGTCCTTTATTACGAGCGGATCGTATAGCATCTATCACGAACGGGTCATGGGGTGTCTTCCACGAATGAGTCGTGGAGCACCCACCACGAGCGGGTCGAGGAATTGGGTCACAAGTGGATTTCTAAACTCCACGAGCCGTGGTGCATTTGTCTTGAGTTTGGGTATATAATTCTTCGTCTTATTTAACTATGAATATTTGTACTTCTTGGTGGCTTGATCAAAAAGCTAGCCAACTGGTTTTGAATGGAAATAATCTTCGGAATATTTCGGTATTGGATTCCGTGATTATATAGATATTGTTGAGGAGTTTGAAAGATATATATATATATATCGTTATTCCCAATACGATATCCGTTAGTTTCAGAATTTGATATTAAATATAAGCCGATATAATTTCTATTTGGAGCCTTGTATTTAATATCAAATTGGATTTGGGATTTGTCGTGAATTATGTCTTTAATAACACTGTTCATAAACCCAGTTGAGAAAAGAATAAATCTTTTAAATAAGATTTAGAGAAGTTTACCAATTAATTAATATTTAATTGGAATCGAATTGAAATTGGATTTTTGGGTTTATCGTGAACGGTGTTTTAAATAACACTTGTTCTTTAACCCAATTAACATCGAAGTGATGATTTGGAATTTATAAGTCTTTTTATTAAGATTAAATGGAAATTTTCTGAAGTAAAATTTTCCAATTTAATATATTAAATTGGAATTGATTGGAATTCGATTTGGTAATAATCGAGATGAGCTACTGTAAAGGAAGACCGTTACTATATATGGAATTTAAAAGGCCTAGCCCTTATTCTGTTCATAGTATTAGTTTGCTATGGAAATCGATTATATATGTTGGATTTCCGTGAAGATTCCACTTTTATGGAAGATGATTTGGGTTTATTGTGAACTGTGTTTTTAATAACGTCGGTTCTTTAACCCAATTAAAGACAAGATTAATTTCTTAAAGTGAATAATCATAAAGTAATGATTTTTGATATTAAACCCAAGGTGGAGTTTTAATGAATCTTTAATTAGATTGAAATGAGTATGGGATAATTAAATTTATCGAATTCGAGAAATGATCGAGAATGGAGTACCACCAGTTTTACTCCAAGCGATAGCTAAATATTTAACTAGATTTGAATGCGAAATGGTAATTAAATTTACCGACAGCACCGTGAGTGTTAGATATGGAATACTACCAGTTTTGCTCCATGGGATGAATAGGTTGGGATTGGAAAAGTAAAATAAATGATTACTTCGGTAAGGCTCGATAATCCCGACTAGTTTGATAAACCTTAATTTGGTTTAAATTGTGAAAAAAATATTTGAATAAAATAATATTCTGAATTGGAATGAGGCGTATGATGTGACTTGATTGTAAGATACGTGAGTTATTGGAATGACCGAGTTTTACCCATTCTGAATAATTGATACGACGATTAAAAGTAGACGATGAAGACGATGGTTGAAGACCAGAGATCTTTACTTCGTTTAGATGATTACTGATTCTTTATTCGGATGTACACCTAAGACAAGGTAATAAGTGGTGATCGTCCAGACGTACTTGGAGATCGACCGGATATGCGAGGGCCTCTCTCTTGTATTGGACATATGGGACTAGGAATAAGGTGCCTCCGGTTTCGTTCAGACCCAGAACGGATTTGCAAATGGATGGTATGCCTAACATTGTATTCCTTTATCCTATATTCATTGATCTCTACTAAATATATATATATATATCTGTTTGGTGGCGGAGAATTTATTCTTTTGCTTAACTCCCTTCTCTGAGACGTACAAGCTTAGAGGTTATATATTTGTGGAAATCGGTGGTACGGTATGGATTGACAGTGTGGCATGCTGAGATGAAAATGATCAAGGCTTTTGTTGAAAAGCAGAGTCTTGTGGTTGATGATCAAAGGACAACTTTAATTAGCATAGCTTTGTGTAGCATTAATTCATGAGCTTCACACCCGGTATGAACCAAAAACGGGATAGTGACTGCATGGAAATGGACATATGTTAGTTTCTAGCTACGAGTAACGTCATGGTATGGAGCCCAGACTGTTTACTTATGTGGATGTTGGAAAACTTTATTGATGGAAAGCTAGGTACCTCAGATATGATTTGAGTCCCTAGAGGCTCATATGGTCGAAAACTGACAATAGTGTCGACGTACTGACCATTTTGGAGGTTCGATAGAACCGGCTAACATATAGTTTATGGTATTGCAAATCATCGACGGATGACCGGCCATAAAGATCCAAGGGTTCACTACGGGGGATCCTGAGGCATTGCTAGTGTGTCTCAAAATCAGTGAGGACGATCCCTTGCCTCGGTTCATAGATGGAAACCCAATTTCCAATACGCGATTTTACGGTTTTAGTTGTAAACCTATATGGTGACGTAATATAATGGTACCTACGCCGTCTATGATTGATACATTTATATTTGAAGTTGATTTCTTCACTTATAGTAATAATACAAGATGAAATTTCGTGTATCAAGCATATTTGGCTATTATAAGGGAAAACTCTATCCTCGATTGCGTTCATTGTGTGATGGGACCTGAGTCTTATAATAGCTTCATTTTTCTCTTTATCATTGCACTGTTTATTTTTGTGCACTGGTATCCATGGGGGATAAACCCGTTCTGTGTTATACAGCGTGGTCCCCTAATTATCTAATTTTAAAATCAAGCTAATAACTGTTTTAGTTCTCACACCAGTCTCATGACTGACTCAGAGTTTATTGTTTTAACCTAAACTCTGGGTGCCCATATTTTTCATATGGGCAGCTAGTAGTTTTGGTTTTGCAGATTTCTTTTCATAGGATCTAGGATTTACAACTGGAGCTATATTCGGAAGCTTTGTATCCGTGTATTTCTTTTAGTTGTGCTAGTGATGTATTTTCCGCTGTATATTATATTCATGTATTTTATTTTCCGCTGCTTTGTATTTTAAACTCTGATATTATTTTTCCGCTGTGTAATATTTATTTATGCTCTGATATATTCTTGTCCTCTGATGTAAATTGTTGTAATAACAATGAAATGTTAAAGTGTTTGTGTTCTGATGAGTCATGTTCTCAAAGCAATCCAGGCTTCTCATTTGTGGCGATTTCGGGTCGTTTAAGTTTGGCATCAGAACTTTGGTTTACAGAGCTCGAGAACAAGACACATTAGAACCGAACGGAAGAATTCATCAGAGATAGGATTAGTAACATCCTATAAGAATAACTCGTTAGAGATAGGGTTAGTAATACCCTAGAATGAGTTGAAGAGTATTATTCATTAAAAATGAATTTGGTTTTGAAAATTATACCTTATTATATGTATTTGAAGTTTTTATTTTATATTGAATTTGGACTATCGGGTATAAGGAGTTTTTTAATGTACGTCTGATCCACATGTATATGAAGTCTCAAATATACTGGATAGATATAGAATCACACTTCAGTCACTCGGAGATGATTCTGATAATTGAGATCTCATCACCAGCATTTATGTTCGAGTTTCGAAAGTGGGATATCTATATATTTCCAATTGACTGGTGTGAGAACCGAAACATAGTTAGAATTTATTGTTTGTGATTTGGCACTGAAAATATGATTTTTGAGAATATATTAAAGTTATATGATTGAAAAGCTAATTAACAAATTGGTTGCTGGTTGTATTGTATGATTATTAATTTAACTAATAAAATATTGGAATGATAATTAATTTAACCAATATGAGAATGAATGATAAATTTTGCCAAATCGAATCAAATATTGAATTAAATTGAAAATTGATTGGAATGCATACACATACATGTGTATAATGAACAGGTCATAGCATGGAAGCCGAGAAGAGGAATAAAATTGTATGCCCGACAGATAGGTACATGTTTACTATATTCATTGGGTTTGATGGTCTTATGAGCCGATTGGCTTTTTCCTTTTCTTTTTGATTGATGAGGGCCCTGTGAGGCAAGTTGTGGTTTTACCGATCAGCCCATATGAAGGAGGTTATGGCGAAATTTTTCGAAAATTTAGGGTGTTAGCCAAATTTTTGAGAAATTAGAAAGTTCTTAGAAACTGAAAAGTTGAGAACTTTAGTCAAGCGAAGGTTGAGTTGATTAAGTGAACAACCTTCGATTCTATCTCCCTTTTCGAGGACGAAAAGATTTTAAGTGAGGGAGATTGTAACAACCGGAATTTCTGAACCAATTTAAATTTTTTATTTTAGTTATTTTAATGGATTTTGAATATTTAAAATGATTTATTTTAGATATTAACGACTAAAAATTTATTTAAGTCGAAGTTAGAATGTATAAATTTATTTTAATCATAAAACGAGCCTGAAATGGCGTGGTAGTTTGAAAATTCGATTTTAAATTTCAATTGTATGTATAGAATTCAAAATAAATCGGATTTCAGTAAAACCAGAAACGTTAGAATCTGTTTAATTATATCTTTCTAATGAATGTGAAAAATTCATATTTCATAATATAAATTGTAAGTTATGTCCAGTTTAAAATTTAAAATTATCGCTATGGAATGTATTTTTTTTTAATATAATATATAGCCCTTAAAAATAGTCATTTTGCAAATGACCTCCATTTTCAACGAAACCACTTTTGTTGGATCCGGATGTCAAATTATTGTTAGGTTTCAAATTTCATAATTTTTGGAATCAATATGTGAGCGTAGTAAATTTAAACATGTTTCAGTTTGAATTTAATCGACTGGAAAAAGGCCATTCTTCAAATGGCCTCCAAATTTGACAAAATTAGTTTTGTTAGGACCGTATCATCAAAACATAGCTAGATTTATTTTCTTTAATTTTTGGAGTCAGTATGTGGCTCAGGTAAATTAAAATGTATGTTTAAATTCAGTATATATTAATTTATATTTTAATTTTGATAAAAACGGATCGAAATGATAGAACTGGCTTACGAAACATGTTCCATTATGTCCGGAATGGAGGTATTTGGCTAGGGGCGATAGTCGTTGGGTTTGATTTGGAGCTTGGACAGATAAACAAGTAAAAATAGAATTAAATATTATTAAAATTATTATATATATAATTATTTTCCTAACCCTAACTTCATAATTTCAAAGCTGTTGCCTTCATCAAAATGAACGGGTGAAATCGCTTTAAACTTCCCATCTAAAATCCTTGCAATCCATCAGCTAATATTCGAAACTCTTAAAGCAAATAATCAAGAGCAAAGCATGGCCTTTCATTTCATATGGTTTTGATGATGTAAAGTGGCGGATATGGCTCAATTTTCGAGCTTAAAGGTGGAGCGTTCGCAGCAGTTTTTATGGGGCTATGGAGCTTCGAATTCGAAGCTATCACCAGCGGTGGAGGAGGTTGTCGAGGGCTTCGACCTGGTGGCGCTCGATCGGGGACATGGTGATCGATGGCAGCGCTAGGATGAAACCTAATTTGGAACGAATGGGTTTAGGGGATTCGGTGTTACCTGATGGGAAACAGGGAAGAGATCGAAGTGGAAAGACAATTAACAGGTTAAGTGGAATTAATAATTTAATTAATTAAGTTTTGAATTTTTCAATAATGTAATTCCATGTTTAAACAACCATAACTCGTTCGGTTTTTATCAGAATTCGACGAAACTGATTGCGTTGGAATCATGGCGGAAAACACTGCAACATGACCATAACTGAAACGGAGGCTATTGGAAATTCTGATAAAATTAAATGGACATTTAATTTTATTAAAACAATTCTCCAATAAAGAATGACGTAGTGGAAACCCAATGTGAGAATTCTCTCACTAAAATTTTGTGTAGTTATTTGATTTATTTTATAACTGAAAATAAATAAATTGTCAGTGCGGATTTTTATAAGTTATTTATTTTTGGAGTTCAACACGCGAATTCCCACAAATCACATATTATTGGAAGCGATGTATGGATATTACCGACACACGCATTTCATACTCCGCGATGGCCATTTGTGGCGCCATAAATGGCATTGGGTAATTGAGTATTTATTTATATGGATGATTTAGTGATTTGTGTATTGTGATTGTGATGATTAACGTATTAAAATAATATTAATGTTATTGTGGTAGTTGAAATTAAAATTATAAATATCCATTGATAATTTAAACAGTAAAATTGGAATAAATATTCATTTACAAGTCGGACGACTTGTTTATGTACACCGATTTAACTGATATCGATTGGGACGATAATTTTACACATTGCCCAAGTGCATAAATAATAATCAATATTTGTTGTTTGAAAACCCCACACGGGTATTGGGATGATATTTGACATATACGAATCCCAATATTTAGTTATATGTTAATCGATGGGTTGACAGGCTCTGATGAGCGTTATTTATTTATTTTAATGCTTATACAGTTGTAGAATGCACTCTAGATTATGTTTGATGATTATTTATCATTACTGTTGAATACATGCAATGTATAAAATCCATATAATTAAAATTATATGGTAATTGATTAAGTCTGATTCCAATTTAGAAATAACGAATAATTTAAATTAATATTCAGTGAATAATCATAATATGGTTTTGATGTCCGATTTTGGATGGACACGAAAATATTGAAATATATGAAGCCGAGTTAAGTAGATTTGCGCCATTTTAACTCGAACGGAAATTTATATCAATTTTTTTCATTTTAAAATGAATATCGAAAAGAATGGATTTCAATATCTAATATTTTGAAAATATTATCATTTTAATATTATAACGATATAGAATATTCAATTTTGATTTAAAATTTAAAATGAAGTTGGAATCATTTTAAAACGAATTCATAAAAGATTTATAAAATAAGTTTTAAATGGAAATCGACGATATATATTATATATATAATGGCCTGAATAGAACGTGCAGCGATCGTTTGCGAGTTTCGACCATTAACTTCAAATGGACATAACGGGAGATCCGACCGTCGAATTCTCCTAAAATCGGAACCGTCGGGTTCGTATCGAAAAGAGAATTCCAATGATTGTAAGAGATTTGAAATCTAACGGCTGGATTTGGAATTATGTCCAAATCAATTTCAGAAAAGGTCGCTATGAATGTAATTCGGTGGTTGATATTGAAAACCGACTGTAAGAGCCTTAATAAAATTATTAAAAATATGAAAAATTATTTAAAATCATAATAAATGATTTGGAAAGATTTTGAATGAAAAATTCCAAGTTTGAAAAGATAAAAATATATTTTTATCGAAATGTACCAGTTAATAACTAGAATAATAATCCGATGTTTTTAAATAATAAATTGGATTGAAAATGGGTTTTAAATAACCACAATTTTTCCAACGTATGAATTGGAATGGTTTTGAACATGATTAATCTTCGAAATATTTCGGTATTGGATTTCGTGATTATACGGATATTGTTGAGGAATTTGGAAGATATATATATCGTTATTCCCAATACGATATCCGTTAGTTTCAGAATTTGATATTGAATATAAGCCGATATAATTTCTATTTATAGCCTTGTATTTAATATCAAATTGGATTTTGGGTTCGTCGTGAATGGTGTCTTTAATAACACTGTTCTTAAACCCAGTTGAGAAAAGAATAAATCTTTTAAATAAGATTTAGAGAAGTTTACCAATTAATTAACATTTAATTGGGATCGAACTGAAATTGAATTTTTGGGTTTATCGTGAACGGTGTTTTAAATAACACTTGTCCTTTAACCCAATTAACAGTGAAGAGATGATTTGGAATTTATAAATCTTTTAATTGAGATTTAATGGAAATTTTCCAAAGTAAAATTTTCCAATTTAATATATTAAGCTGGAATCGAATGGAATTCGATTTGGTAATAATCGAGACGAGCTTATGTAAACGAAGACGTTACTATATATGGAATTTAAAAGGCCTTGTCGTTATTCTGTTTATAGTATTAGTTTAATACGGAAATTTATATCGATTATATACTGTTGGATTTCCATGAAGATTCCATTTTTATGGAAGATGATTTGGGTTTATTGTGAATGTGTTTTCAATAACATCGGTTCTTTAACCCAGTTAAAGACAAGATTAATTTCTTAAAGTGAATAATCATAAAGTAATGATTTTTGATATTAAAACCAAGGTGGAGTTTTAATGAATCTTTAATTAGATTGAAATGAGTATGAGATAATTAAATTTATCGAATTCGAGAAATGATCGAGAATGGAGTACCACCAGTTTTACTCCAAGCGATAGCTAAATCTTTAACTAGATTTGAACGTGAAATGGTAATTAAATTTACCGACAGCACCGTGAGTGTTAGATATGGAGTACTACCAGTTTTCCTCCATGGGATGAATAGGTTGGGATTGGAAAAATAAATAAATGATTACTTCGGTAAGGCTCGATAATCTCGACTAGTTTGATAAACCTTAATTTGTTTTAAATTGTGAAAAGAATATTTGAATAAAATAATATTCTAAATTGGAATAAGGCGTATGATGTATTTTTATAGCACTTGATTATAAGATACGCGAGTTATTCGGAAAGACTGGGTTAACCCATTCTGAATACTTGATATGACGATTAAAAGTCGGCGATGAAGATGGTGGTTGAAGACCGGAGATCTTCACATCGTTTGGATGATTATTGGTGTCTTGATTGGAAGTACACCCAAGACAAGGTAATAAGTGGTGATCGTCCAGATGTACTTGGAGATCGACCGGATATGCGAGGGCCTCTCTCCTGTATTGGACATATGGGACGAGGAATAAGGTGCCTCCGGTTTCGTTCAGACCCAGAACGGACTTGCAAATTGATAGTATGCCTGACATTATATTCTTTTATATTGTATTCGTGGTTCTCTTCTAAATATATATCTGTTCGGTGGAGGAGAATTTATTCTCTTGCTTAACGCCCTTCTCTGAGACGTACGAGCTTAGAGGTCATATATTGGTGGAAATCAGTGGTACGGTATGGATTGACAGTGTGGCATGCTGAGATGCAAATGATCAAGGCTTTTGTTGAACAGCAGGGTCTTGTGGTTGATGATCAAATCACATCTTTAATTAGCATATCTTTATGTAGCGTTAATTTGCGAGCTTCACACCCCGGTATGAACCAAAAACGGGATAGTGACTTCATGGAAATGGACATATGTTGGTTTCTAGCTACGAGTAACGTCATGGCATGGAGCCCAGACTGTTTACTTATGTGGATGTTGGGAAACTTTATTGATGGAAAGCTAGGTACCTCGGATATTATTTGAGTCCCTAGAGGCTCATATGGTCGAAAAATGATAGTAGTGTCGACGTACTGACCATTTAGGAGGTTCAATAGAACCGGCTAACATATAGTTTACGGTATTTCCAATCATCAACGGATGGCCGACCATGAGGACCCAAGGGTTCACTGTGGGGGATCTTGAGGCATTGCTAGTGTGTCTTGAAATCGGTGAGGACGACCCTTGCCTCGGTTCATAGATGGAAACCCAATTTCCATACGCGATTTTATGGTTTTAGTAGTAAACCTATATGGCGACGTAATATAATGGTACCTACGTCGCCTATGATTGGTACATTTATATCTAAAGTTGATTTCTTCACTTATAGTAGTAATAAAAGATGAAATTTCGCGTATCAAGTGTATTTAGAAATTATAAGGGAAAACTCTATCCTCGACTGCGTTCGTTGTGTGATGGGACCTAGGTCTTGTAATAGCTTCATTTTTCTCTTTAGCATTGCGCTGTTTATTTTTATGCACTGGTATTCATGGGGGATAAACCCGTTCTGTGTTATATAGCATGGTCCCGTGATTACCTAACTTTAAAATCAAGCTAATAAGTGTTTTAGTTCTCACGTTCCCATGACTAACTTGGAGTTTATTGTTTTAACCTAAACTCTGGGTGCCCATATTTTCCACACGGGCAGCTAGCAGTTTTGGCTTTGTAGATTTCTTTTCACAGGATCCTGGATTCACAACTGGAGCTATATTCGGAAAGCTTTGTATCCGTATATTTCTTTTAGTTATGCTAATGATGTATTTTCCATTGTATATTATATTCATGTATTTTATTTTCCGTTGTGTTTACAAATAGAAGAACGCTTGCATCTCACGCTCCACATACATAATATAAAACCACAAGGCGCTTATTGGAGATTGGATTCTAGCTATGACAAGGTATGGGACCACCTCCCGATCAGTGTACTCTAGAGGGGATACACTAAGATTCAACAAGAACATCTTGCAACCCAGCCCACACATGACCGCCCACTCATTTAGCTTGAGTGTAGCGAATATATTGTCACCCATGGTTGTTGGTAATCCAACCGTAATCCGTAAGATACAGAATTGAAAGAAGAATAAATAATGAATTTTCACTAGATCGGTTACCTGCTTGGGAATGACCCACCTAGCCATGCGGCCTGCCCGATTTTTGTCATTTCCCGGTTGTGAGGCTTGAGGTTACGTTGATCTTTCAGAACATCTGGCCACCATTCACTTTGAATGCCACATCGTCAAACCCGTCAAATCACTAGTTAATTTTCTCAAAATATTACGGGTATAAAAGCTAAGAGAAACGAATTTCTCTGCCACCAGACGTAATATCTAGAAAAGATCGTCTTATGTGATCGTTAGGAATACTCTGTCAGACATTCGTCCATACAAGTTGTCCTGGGACTGGACAAACAAAACAGCCCTTGCATTTTTACTCCGTCTTCAATTATCTTCAGCATAATCAAATTCGCAACGCCTACGCCTATACGGAGTGGTTTTCGGATATTAAATCCAACCAGTCTCTCCGTATTGACAACGATGGTCAAAAATCTTTGATAGCCGGTGTTTTAACTATCAAAGGAAAACAAAACATCCATCCAAATTTCTAACATCAAAAAATCACTGGCCCTTTTTAATATTTTACGTTTATTTCCTTATCAGGTTTTCTATATTTATTTCTAGTGACTAAATTTCTTAAAAATATTCTAACTCCTTAAATTTCCGAAAAATTTCGCCAACACCTTTGTACTGGTCGATAGTTCAAACCCAACTCGCCTCTCTAGGCCCTTTCCATTCAAAAAGAAAATCAAAAAGCCAAGCGGCTTGCCCAATAGGCTCATAAAATCTCATATGGAAATTGAAACATCTACCCTTTTGTTGGGTATTCAATATAATCTTCATTATCTTTATTCCATACCTGTTTAAAATATACACGGTCATTTCCAATTCATTTCAATCAATTCAGCACGTTTTACTTTGATCGCCTTCCATTTGCTAATTAATTTTACAATTAGCTTCTTGGTTTCATTTACTTTTATTTTGAACATATCTCGTTCAAATATATTTGTATTTTCTTATATACAAATCAAACTCAAAATCCTTGCTCGCTTCCCAATTCTAATTCACGTTTCATACTCGGATTTCCAAATTCCAATTTACAAATTCAGTTTACTTAACAAATGTTAAGTTCGATTAAAAACCATATTAACTAATTTCTTTCAAAATTAGTTAACTTCGTTTGATAATTAAAAATCTGTTTTTTGTTTCAGAAATCGATCCATTTACTCGACTTGACTTCATATTTATTTTATAACTCAAATCTGGATTTTACTAATGGAATTTTGGATTTTTATTCGCTAAAAATCCTCTTATTTTATTTAAAAAACTGTTATGGTTTAAAACAATTCTGGCGCTGTTTTTTTGAAAATTTGATTTTGACATAATACAAAATCTATAAAACGAAATCCAGATTTTTCTCTTCCATTTGAAAACTATCATTGAATAGGTTCGGACGTTTCTTGTTTCATTGAATTCCGAGTTATATTGAGTTCTGTATACCCAATTGAAGTTTGAATCGTCAAATTACGAACTACCGCGCTGCGGCGAGTTCGTTTTTTTTTTATAATTTAAATATAAACGTTAACTTCGTTTATAAATTTAATTTCAACTCCATTTTTCATATTTAAAAATAAATTAAACCCGTTATCAAAATCTAACTTCACAGTTCATATTATTCAACTCGTCGATTACTTTATGCCACATTCATAACTCGGTTATGAATTTATTCATAACTCGATTTCTATATTCAATTTCAATCCTCTGGAGTTAAATTCAATATAATCGAATTTCAATTATTAATTCCTTTATAAATAAATTAATTCGACATCCTTTACCATTACAAACTAATATCATCCCTTGATAATAGTGAAGCCGTTCAAGTTATGGTATTTTATTTACCTCTCAGACCTTGACCGACAACGTTCTTATCTCGAGACGGATAAGAGTTTGTAATACAAAACCGCCACTTCTCATCATAAAATTCACCTCTTCTATCTCATTTAAAAATATGATTTTTAAATGTCAGATCTTATATTTGGAATAAATCTATTTCCAATCTACCCAAAGAAAATTGCTCCACTTCATTTATAAACATGGTTTATAAATCACTTTCTTATTTTATATTTAACAAACTTCCATTTAAAACTCGATTCCTAGTTTGAAATATGTTATTATTATAACTATATATATATAGCATAGAATCTATTTTCATATTAAATTTCTAAATTTCTATTCAATACAGTTCCAATATCCTTTGGAAATAAATTTATTTCTATAAATTTGACATGCTCGAATTCCAACTATAAATCCAAATAGATTTATTTCAATTTGATTACATTCCGAACATCGGAAATAAATTTCATTATTTCTTTTCAAAACAATTCTATTTACCCTTTTAAACTCATACTTGAATTTAATTTATAAATTATCTAATGATAATTCTCACATTCATTTTAAAACGTCGTTTATACATTTCACTTCTTGATTTGAATATTTGAACAAGTTTCTCTTTCAAATTCCATTTGAAAACCCACTTTGGAAAATGAATTTTTTTTTAAATCATGCTTGAATTTACATTTCTAAATTATCCAACGATAATATAATTTTTATTCGTTTATAAACATCGTTTATACATTCCACTTCTTGTTTTAAATTATTTAAAACAAGTCCTTATTTCAAATCTTATTTGAAATCCAGTTCCCATTCTGGAAATAAATTTTCCTATTTAAATTCAAACATGAATTTAAAAATCTAATATTATCAAATGATAACTTTTCTTTCCATTTATAACATTGTTTATAAATTCAGCTACTTGTTTTTATTATTAAAAACAAGTTAATATTTCTCAATCCATTCGAAATTCCATTTCTATTTCGAAAAGTAAAATTTCCCTTTTAAATCCAAAAACCCCTTTTTGATATTTATAAATATTAATATCTAATGCCGGTTATATTTAAATATCCACATACACACATCATCAATCCAGTTCAATACACCATACACATATAAACAATAACAAATAAATTTTGAGAATGTCAGACAACATAAATAATACCAATCCTGCTTCAAGGCAGGATATCGCGGTATAGAAGGTCATCCACTCGTATATCGTGGGGCGATAGGGTCATCTGCTAATGATACGGCGGGCATCCGCTAATGGTACTGTGGGCATCCGCTAATGGTACTGCGGGAAATCCAATATATATAATAACCGCAACCACCAAGCCTAGATAACTAATATGTATAATAACCAAGACGGATAAAAATTTTAAATGCAACCTAGCAACCAACAATTTATTTTTAATGATAAAAATAAATTTTTAAGTGATATTTACTCACCTTTTTTTCCTTTTGCCGAAAATTCTGTTTACTTCCATATCGTTGCGTTTCAAATCATCTCGAATTGTCTATCTGGAACCTACGATTATTTATTTAACGATTAACGATTTTTAGTTTTAAACTAACTTATCAAATAAATAAATAAATTATTCTATGTAATTTATTTAAAAAGGAATACCTTACGGCCTTGCAAACTCGATCGACTACGAAGCCTATTCCTGAACAGTTCTAAAACTGCAACCATCACTGTTGTCCAAACACACTCCACTGCTTTCACCGACTGCTGAAAAATCCAGCTTCAACTCATCAATACTGCAACTCCTCCTTGCAAACAACTACCATTTTCATGCCAAACAAGAACAAAATGTAAGCTTCAGGGTATGCATACTTCTCCATTAATACCAATTCAGAACCTCATCAATTTGCAAACAAATCTCCAATCCAATTTTCAAATCCTGTTGTACCTAACCCACTACTCAAACTGCACCTTTTCTACATCATTCCAAACAGTCGCATCCTACTCTCCTTACTATCAGCTACCTACAGCCTCATCATCGCGTTCAACTATTGAATCGCACCAGCCCCCTCCCCCCAAATACATATCACAGTCCTCACAGATCCGAACTACAACCTAAATCCCTCTTCGACTTGCTGTCACATCCCCCTGAGCCACCACAATAGCTTCGAAATTCACTTCAGCGCCTAATCTCTGTCTACCCCAATGAACACCATCGCGTACCAGAACGAAGATGACCCCAAGACATTGATCGATCCCAAACAACATCGCGACTGATAATAGCCCCACCGCACGCCTCAAATCCCAGGTTAGAACCCCTCTCGACGCTCCATTGGTCATCGCGACAAACCCACAAATCATGAGCCCTAAATCCATTCCTAGAAAAGTCAGCCTCTAGGAAATTGATCGTGATACCTTCAGTCTTGACGTCGAGTTTCCAGAGGCCTTGAAATGAAGAATGAATCCACGATTTGGAATTTGATTTCCCTTTTTATTTATTTAGTGGACTGATTTTGATTTTCTATCTGAAAGGAACAAATGATGGTGGTTTGGTTTTTTTTTCTGAGATGAGAAAACAAAAAGGGAAAGCATGGTTTTATAGTGTTGAAGAGGAGACAGAAGTACTCCTCCATTAAATCGTTGTTTGCTGGATTTTGAAGATAGGAAACAATTTTCGCAGCTCGAAGCAGTAGGTCTGCGTTAATAAAATATTTTGGTCAGCTGAAGAGAAAGGGAAAAGATTTGAAGTGATTTTAAATTAATTTTATAGTCAATATATCTCTCAGTCTGTACTTCGCAACCCCGAACCCTTATCTTAACGTAATGACTGACTCTCCAACACTATACCATTATTCTTACCTCAGTGGAATGCATTTCGAATTTTAGTTTGGTCGTATATATAGAAAACATATTAAATCGATATAATTAAATTCAAAATTCAAAAAAAAAATCGCCAATAATAAATTATTTTTGTTATATTCAAATAGGGTTGAAATTGATCGACTGAACCATTTTAATTCAGTTTTAGTTGCGAATTAAATTATTCTGTTTTCTTGTATTACGATAATCCGACATATTTGGTAATAAATTATATATCGATTAAATCGATAAATTCAATATAAAAACCATTCATTATTCCAATTTAATATTTAAAATAAATTGAAATATTCATTATAAAACAGCTAAAAATCTGGGATGTTACATGATTTCAAAATATGATATTTTGAAAATATTATAATGATAGGGAGTACTCAATTTTTATTTAAAATGGAAATAGAATTTGGAATCGTTTTTAAAACGAATTTATAAAATACATTTTGAATGAAATATATATATATTATATATATTTAATGGCCTGTATAGAACGCGCCGCGACCATTCGCGAATTTCGACCATTAACTTCGAATTGACATTACGGGAGATCCGACCGTCGGATTCCCCTAAAACCGAAATCGTTGGGTTCGTATCGAAAAGATCTTTCCATTGAATATAAGAGAATTGAAATCTAACGTTTGGATTTGGAATTATGTCCAAATCAAATTTGGGAAAGGTCGTTACGGATGCAGTTCGGTGGCCGTTATTGGAAACCGACTGTACGGGTCTTGATAAAATTATTGGAAATATTAATAATTTGTTTAAAATCATAATAAATGATTTGGAAAGAATTTGGATGAAAAACTCCACGTTTGGAAAGATAAAAATATATTTTTATCGAAATGAACTAGTTATTAACTAGAATAATAATCCAATGTTTTTAAATAAATAAATTGGATTTGAAATAGTTTTAAAATAACCAAAATTTTCCAATGAATAAATTGAAATGGAAATAATCTTCGGAATATTTCGATATTGGATTCCGTAGTTATAGGGATATTGTTATACGAATTTGGAAGATAGATATATATCGTTATTCCACATACGATATGTGTTGGTTTCAGAATTTGATATTGAATATAAGCCGATATAAATTTCTGTTTAGAGCCTTATATTTAATATCAAATTGGATTTTGGGTTTGTTGTGAATGGTGTCTTCATTAACATTGTTCTTAAACCCAATTGAGTAAAGAATAAATCTTTTAATTAAGATTTAGAGAAATTTACCAATCAATTAATATTTAATTGGTATTGAATTGAAATAGGATTTTGGGTTTGTCGTGAATGGTGTCTTCAGTAACACTATTCTTAAACCCCGTGTAAAAAGAATAAATCTTGTAATTAAGATTATTAGAGTTTCCAGTTATATTTAGTAATTGGAATAAAATGGAATGTGAATTGGGTTTATTGTGAACTGTGTTTTTAACGACATTCCTTCTTTAACCCGAATAACAGTGAAATGTGATTTGGAATTTATAAATCTTTTAGTATGATTTAATGGAAATTTTCCAAAGTAAAGTTTTCCAATTTAATAAAATAAATTGGAATGAAATGGAATTCGATTTGGTAATAATCGAAGTGAGCTTATGTGGAGGAAGACTGTTAATATATATGGAATTTAAGAGGCTTTGTCGTTATTCCATTTATATTATTAGCCGGATACAGAAATTGACATCGATTATATATTGATATTTTTTACATGAAGATTCCATAATTAATGGTATGGGATTTTGGGTTTATCGTGAACTGAGTTTTAAATGACATTTGTTCTTTAACCCAGTTAAAGACAAGATTAATTTCTTGAAAATTTAATAATCATTAAATAATGATTGTGGAAGATCAAAACCAATTGGTGTTTTAATGAATCTTTAATTAGATTGAAATGTGAATGTGACAATTTAAATTATCAAATTTGGGAAATGATCAAGAATGGAGTATCACCTGTTTTGCTCCAAGCGATAGTTAAATCTTTAATTAGATTTGAACGGGAAATGGTAATTAATTTTTACAGATAACACAGTGGTATTAGATATGGAGTATCACCAGTTTTGCTCCATGGGATGAATAAGTTGGGATTGGGATAATAAAAGAAATGATTACTTCGGTATGGCTCATTAATCCCGACTAGTTAGATAACCCTTAATTTGGTTTAGATTGTGAAAAGATACAATAAAATCTTTTGAAATGATATCCAACGGAAGATTAAAGAATAAATTTAAAAGAATTTATCTTTGATAAAATTAATGGGAACCTTTCCCTAAAGATATGAATATTTGAATAAAATAATATTCTGGATTGGAATGAGGCTTATGTTGTGCTTTTATAGCACTTGATTATAAAATACGCGAGTTATTCAGAAAGACCAGGTTTAACCCATTCTAAATAAGTAATACGATGATAAGTCGACGATGAAGACGATGGTTGAAGACCGGCGATCTTCACATCGTTTGGATGATTGCTGATGTCTTGATTGGGTTGTACACCCAAGATAAGTTAATAAGTGGTGATCGTCCAGACGTACTTGGAGATCGACCGGATATGCGAGGACCTCTCTCCTGTATTGGACATATGGGACGAGGAATAAGGTGCCTCCGGTTTCATTCACACCAAAACGAACTTGAAAATGGATGTGTGTCTGACATTGGATTTTATTTTGTGTTGATTGATTTCTATTAAATATATATCTATTTGGTGGCGGAGAATTTATTCCCTTGCTTAACACCTTCTCTGAGACATACGAGCTTAGAGGTTATATATAGATAGACATCAGTTGCATGGCGTGAATTGTCGGTGTGGCATCCTAAGATGCAAATGATCAAGGCTTCTGTTGAAAAGCAGAGTCTTGTGGTTGATGATTAAAGCACGGCTTTAAATAGCATAGCTTTGTGTATAGCGTTAATTCGGGAGCCTCACACTCCGGTATGAACCAGAAACGGGAGAGGACTACAGGGAGAACATGCGTTTCTTTCAAGCTAGGAGTGGTGTCATGGTATAGAGCCCAGACATTTTACTCATGTGGATGTTGCATATTATTTGATAGATAACGAGGCGCCTCAGATATATTGGTCACTACGGGGCCGATGGATGATATGGTTGACATACTGACCATTACGCCCCGTAGGCCGGGGAAACGTATTGTTTAGAAATAACTAATTCACAAACGTAAGAGTGGACCGGCCATGAAGATCCAAGGTGCAGTTGCGGCTGTAGCCTGAGACATGGTAGGCTAGATTGTCTCGAATTCGGTAAGGACGATCCCTTGTCTTGGTTCATGATGGAAATCCAATTTCCAATACGACATTGTGCGGTTTTAATTGTAGAACTAGTATGGCGACATGATATATGATACCCATGCCGTCTATGATTGATACATTTAAATTTGAAGTTGATTTCTTCACTTATAGTAATAATAAAAGATAAAATTTTGCGTATCAAGCATTCTTTGGCTATTATAAGGTAAAAATCTATCCTCCGGCTTGCGTTGCATTGTGTGATAGGACCTGAGTCTTATAATAGCTTCATTTTCTTTATTTAGAAATGCGTTGTTTATTATATGCACTGGTATTCTTAGGGTTAAAACCCGTTCCGTGTTATATGGCGTGGTCCCTTGATTTACCCAACATTAAAATCAAGTTAATAGCTGTTTTAGTTCTCACACCAGTCCCATGACTGACTTGGGGTTTATTGTTTTAACCCGAACTCTGGGTGCCCTTATTTTCCACATAGGCAGCTAGTAGTTTTGGTTTTGTAGATTTCTTTATACAGGATCCTGGTTAACATCTAGAGCTATATTCGGAAAGCTTTGTATCCGTGTATCTCTTTCAGTTGTGTTATGTATTATTTTTCCGCTGCTATGTAATGTATTTTAACTTTGATATTTTTCCAATGTGTAATATTTATTCATACTCTACTCTGATGTAATTGTTGTAATAGTAATGAAATGTTCTGTCGTTTGTGTTTCGATTGTCGTGTTCTCATCTATCCGGCCTTTTCCTCTCTACGGAGATACGGGGATTTCAGATCGTTATAAAGAAGTTAAGAGGATGAGAAATAGAAAGAAAGAAAAATTTGAATAAAAGAAAATGGAGAACACGAATCTCACAGTGGAACAAATAAAATATATTAAGTAACATAACTTTTGAAATATAGATCAGTAACTGTATATACATACCATCATCAGAGTACAACAGCTATTTCTGGAAAAGTTATAAACATTTGTTTCCAAATACATAAATAGTACACATCGGAAATATGATAGTTTATAGCTAACGGTGAAGCCTCCTGCTTCAAGCTCCTCCATGTGAATCTGTAAAATCCTGACTACTTGACTGCCTGTACAAATTTGGGCACCCAAGAGTTTAGGTTAAAACAAACAAAATCAACTCTAGGTCAGTCATGGGGCTGGTGTGAGTAAACTCCAACCACTAGTTTAACTTTAAAAAATCCTTTCGAAAGAAAAGATAATCGTAAGACCGATTCACACATAATCACAGATGGTTTTACCTTACGATAACTAAAACATTTTTGATATCAAATCCAGTGATATTATAATAGTGTCTACATTAAATAAGTAGAAATCTAGTGGAACGCTTGCATCTCATGCTCCATATATAATATAAAATCAAAAACCACAGGGTGCTTACTGGGGACTGGATTCCGACTATGACAAGGTATCGATCCACCTTCCGATCAGTGTACTCTAGAGGGGATACACTGGGGTTCAACAAGAACATCTTGCAACCCGGCCACACATGGTTGGCCACTCACTTAACTTGAGTGTACCGAGCATATTATCACCAACGGTTGTGATCAGCAACCGTTACCGAAGCATACGACCCAAACTCACCCTTATGGGAAAGCCCGGATTGAATTGAGAACACGACACATTAGAACACAATCAATAGAACATTTCATTGCTTATTACAACAATTTACATCAGAGTACAAGAATATATCAGAGTATGAACAAATATTACAGAGAAAAATATCAGAGATTTAAAATACATAGCAGTGGTAAATAATACATAAATACAAAGCGTAGAGGAAGTACATCAACTAGCACAACTGAATGAAATACACAGATACTAAGCTTTCTGAATGTAGCTCCAGCTGCAATCCAGGATCCTGGGAAAATAAACATCTGTGAAAACCAAAACTACTAGTTGCCCGTGTGGAAAATTTGGGTATCCAGAGTTTAGGTTAAAACAATAAACTCCGAGTCAGTCATGGGACAGGTGTGAGAACTAAAACAGTTATTAATTTGATATTAAAGTTAGGAAAATCGAGGGACCAAGCCGTATAACACGGAACGAGTTTACCCCCAAGAATACCAGTGCATAAAACAAACAACGCAAAGCTAAAGAGAAAAATGAAGCTATTATAAGACTCAGGTCCCATCACATAATGAACGCAGTCGAGGATAGAATTTTACCTTATAATAGCCAAATATGTTTGGTACGCAAAATTTATCTTTTATTATTACTATAAGTGAAAAAATCGACTTCAAATATAAATGTATTAATCATAGACGACATGAATGTCCCATGCCACTATGCCGCCAATGATATACAACTAAAACCGTAAAATGTCATATTGGAAGTTGGATTTCCATCATGATGGCTCCTGATTCGAAAGATCTATCGCGTAGTGCAATTCCCCATGGCTTACGTCCCAGGCATGAGAAAACACCGTAATGCACATCCGGACTATATCCAGGATATCGAGTATCTCCGCGACTTATGTCCCGTGCATGAGAAAACGCCGCTTACTCTATCCTTCTGGGAATCGGAGGGTATGCCCTATCCCTCTGAGCGTGGAGCGACTACACTCAGCTCATCTCGGTCGACCGAGTCCATCCTCATATCGAAAGTATACTGATCTAACCATCATTTCACCAACATATCGGGGTGCGAGGCTCGTGAATTAACGCTACACAAAGCTGTGCTACTTAAAGTTGTGCTTTGATCATCATCCACCAAAATTTTCTTTTCAACAAAAGTTTGGATCACTACATCTCAGCATGCCACACTATCAATCCATACCGTACAACTGATTTCTACCAATATATAACCTCTGAGCTCGTACGTCTCAGAGAACGGTGTTAAACAAGAGAATAAATTCTCCGCCACCAAATAGATATATATTTAGAAGAGATCAACAAATACAATATAAAGGAATACAATGTCAGACACACAATCAATTTACAAGTTCGTTCTAGGTCCGAACGAAATCGGAGGCACCTTATTCCTCATCCCGTATGTCCAATACAGGAGAGAGGCCCTCGCATATCCGTACAATCAACAAGTACGTTCGGATGGCTACCACTGTAGCCCCTTCAAGGTAGCTATTCCCATAATGGGCATCAGTAGCAACCCATCCATTCGATGTGAAGATCGTCGGTCTTGCACCATCTTCAAATCTTCGACTAAATCGTCGTATAAGTTATTCAGAATGGGTTAAACCCGGTCTTTCCGAATAACTCGCGTATCTTATAATCAAGTGCTTTAACAACACATCATACGCCTCATTCCAATCCAGAATATTCTTTTATTCGAATATTATTTTCACAATTTAAACCAAATTAAGGTTTTCCTAACGAGTCGGGATTAGCGAAACTTACCAAAGTAATCATTTATTTTATTCCCAATCCCAACTATTCATCCCATGGAGCAAAACTGGTAGTACTCCATATCTAACACCACTGTGTTATCGATAAATTTAATTATCATTTCCCGTTCAAATCTAATTAAAGATTTAACTATCGCATGAAGTAAAACTGGTGATACTCCATTCTCGACCACTTTCTTGAATTTGATAATTTTAATTATCTCATTCCCATTTCAATCTAATTTAAAGATTCATTAAAACTCCACTTAGTTTTAATCCCCAAAAAATCATTATTTAATGAATATTCAAATTTAGGAACTAATTCTGTCTTTAACTGGGTTAAAGAACCGATGTCATTTAAAACACAGTTTATGACAAACCCAAAATCAAATTCCATTAATTATGGAATCTTCACGGAAAACAGATCAATATATATAATCGATATAAATTTCCGTCTCCGACTAATAATATAAATGGAATAACGATGAAGCCTTTTAAATTCCATATATATTAACATTCTTCCCCACGGAAGCTCACTTCGATTATTACCAAATCGAATTCCATTCCATTCCAATTTATTATATTAAATTGGAAAACTTTACTTTGGAAAATTCCATTAATCTTAATTAAAAGATTTATAAATTCCAAATCATATCTTCACGGTTAATTGGGTTAAAGAACGAATGTTGTTTAAAACATTGTTCACGATGAACCCAAAAATCCAATTCTTTTATTCAATTCCAATTAAATATTAATTAATTTGAAAACTTCACTAAATCTTAATTAAAAGATTTATTTTTTTCTCAACTGGGTTTAAGAACAGTGTTATTTAAGACACCGTTCACGACAAACCCAAAATCCAATTCTTTTATTAAATTACAATTTAAATATTAATTAATTGGAAAACTTCACTAAATCTTAATTACAAGATTTATTCTTTACTCAACTAGGTTTAAGAACAGTGTTATTAAAGACACCGTTCACGACAAACCCAAAATCCAATTTGATATCAAATACAAGGTTCTGAATAGAAATTATATCGGCTTATATTCAATATCAAATTCTGAAACCAACCAATATCGTATAGGGAATAACGATATATATATATATATATATCTTCCAAATTCCTCAACAATATCCGTATAATCCCAGAATCCAATATCGAAATAGTACGAAGATTATTTCCACTCAAATCCATTCTAATTTATTCATTGGAAAAATTCTGGTTATTTTAATACCATGTTCAAATCCAATTTATTTATTTCTAAAAATAATTGATTATTATTCTAGTTAATAACTAGTTCATTTCGATAAAAATATTTTATCTTTTCAAAACTTGGAATTTTTCATCCAACTTTCCAAATCATTTATTATGATTTTACATAATTTTTCCATATTTTTAACAATTTTATTAAGGCCTTTACAGTCGGTTTCCAATAACGACCAATGAACTTTAAATCAAAACTAAATATTTCCATTTAAAACATATTTTATAAACCGTTTTAAATTCGTTTCCATTTCAATTTTAAATCAAAACTGAATATATCTTTATAAATTCGTTTATAAATTCATTTTAAATTGATTTCAACTCCATTTCAATTTTAAATCAAAATTTAATATACCATATCATTATAATATTAAAATGATATTATTTTCAAAATATCAAATTTTGATATCACTTTTCGATATTCATTATAAAATCGGCAAAAAATCTCATTCGTGTTATAATGGCATTTAACTACTTAACACGGCTTCACATTTCAATATTTACTAAATATTATTTTAAAATATTCATTAATTCTGAACTGGAATCAGACTCAATCAATTACCATATAATTTCAGTTATATGGATTTCAACATCACATGTATACAACAATAATGATAAACAATCATTAAAAATTCATACAATATCTAGATTGCATTTTTACAACTGTATAAGCATTAAAATAAATAAATAACGCTTATACAGTCTGTCAACCCATCGATTGACATACCACTAATTATTGGGATTAGTGTATGGCAAATATCATCCTAATACCCATGTGGGATTTTCAAACAACAAATACTGATTATTATTTGTGCAGTTGGGCGATGTGTAAAATTTATCGTCCCAATCAATATCAGATAAAATGGGTGTAAATAAACAAACCGTCCGATTTGTAAATGAATATTTATTTTATTTTCATTTCATGATAATTTTTATATACAGTTTATATAAATAATTTTTATATACAACAATATCAATACATGACAATCCAATCACAATCCAAACAAACAATCAACTAGTTTGTACAAAAAAATAGTGTCGGGAGCTACTAAGCTCTGTTTGCAACCTAGTATATAATAACTGTAAATTAAATTGAGTGAGGGAGAGTTCTCACAGTTGGTTTCCACTCCGTCATTCTTTAATTCTGATTTTTATTTCTGTACAGTTCAGATTTTAATTTTCACCAAATTCTGATTTGCTCCAAATTTATTCCAGTTGATTTCATTGTGAAGTGCTCGTCGACGCGGCTCCAACGGATCTGAAATCGTCCGATTTGGACCTCGTATGAAATAGACAAGTGTGTGGCCCGTCCTACGCATACGGGTCATTTTGTGGTTTATAAGAATGGATGGCGTGTTGTGTTCATTTTTTCTTTGTTCTTTATTATTCGTGTTTTGTTTAAATATACACCATAAAGTATAATTATATTTTTCCATGTTTTGTTTAAATATACGCACACGGGAAGAAATATGAAATTCATGAGTTAATTCATTGTGTTTCTGCATTCGTCTAATTAATTTTGGTTCTTCCTCCTATTTATGTATAAAGTATAATTTTAACAAATATTTTTGTGTCGAAACATCATTTATATTCATTGCTGCATATGGGCCATACTAATCAGAAACGATGAATACAATTTGGATGGCAATGAATTATAAAAAATTAGATGCAAATACAATGGATATTTGATATTTAAATACGTAGACGATAACATATATAGAATTTTTTGCACTAATTCTTTTGTCGTATCATGGTTGTTCTATTTATTTTTTCCTCTAACAAAACTCTTATGCCTATAGAAGATAACAAACACTGCACACTGTTGTAAAAAAAATTAAATATAATAATTCATTGTAATATATAGAATAATTTTATCCTAAATAAGTTATTTTGTAAAATTACTTTTTTATCCTAAATACATTACTTCATTAAGAGAATGACTATTTGAACACAAAAATTTGACACAAATCAAAGAACATAAAATCTTAATCATTAAATCAATTTGTCCTTATAATGGGTGGAAATCAAGAGAAAAAATCATTGATTTATGATTTTATATCCCTCAATTTGTGTTAAAATTATGCGTCTATATCCCTAATATTAAATCATTTATGTACCAAAATAACAACGTTGGCCATATTCCAAGTAAAAGTCATAACATAGAATGCATGCTTTTATCATCACATTATACAGTGTAGAAAATATGATTTAGTTTCATTAGTTATTTAGCTAAAGAAAACCCTGATTATTTAGTGGCATGCATCATAAAACCCTTTGCGAATGAATTTACGTTGGAAAGGGCACGGAAAACATTCATCTCACTTTGGATTTCGTGAAAGCCTTCTGTTGTAATTTAGTTGTATCTCAATTTAAAAATCACCTGCTTATTATTATAAGCGACAGCAGCATACCTATTTTGTAGGCAAGGCAGTGTAGTAAGTCGACATTCTTAAAACTGCAATAAACGTTGGCTTAAGAGAAGTTTCAACCCAAAACCTTCAACGGAATAATTAAATATTGTGAAATGTCAAACTCTCAAAGTCTTTGGCTACTTTCTTCCAGGAAAAAAAATATTGCATGTCAGCATTGAGAAATAAATCAATACATATCTTTTAAATGTTACAACTAATAATATTATTCCTTATTTTCTGAGGTTGAAGATGATCTCAATAGAAATTTACTATAAATATCGCAATGAATGAGAAGGAAATACAGTTAGGATATGGAGACATCTCTTAAACTGTCGGATTGAAAACTTGAGCTCTTAGATGCTTTTTGCTCATTAAGTTTGTCTAGAAAATGATGAATTCCTTCAACCCTTGTTATTTGCAAGTTTGCAACCAGTGTCTTCATGCAATAAAAAGCCATCATTTTTACGAAACCTGCAATAGTACATGTATTATTAATAAATACACATCCACAAACTTAAAGATATAACTTCAAATGACTACTGGCATTTCATTCATTTTAAAGACATAATATAGCTCTCTTGCATATAAACTCTTCTTTGCTGCTTCCATATGGCAATTCTGAATTATTCTTACATCTATTTAGTATTCTATGGTGAAAAATTATAACTGTCAAATGGTTTACAAATGAATCTAATTCTTTCGTGATACTAATAATAAACGATTGAGAATTTTGAACCCCTAGCTAATTGAGCTACAATGATAATTTGATAGGCAAGTTTTATTTAACAATGATTTCGAACTGTCCAAAACATTTAGGCTCAGTACTATAGTATATTTCGTAAATCATATTCAGATCTGAATCATTATATGTTTAGAGCGAACAATTAAAACTGGTTCGAGAAGGTGCATGCAAGAAAAATTGATTTTTTTTTAACGTTCTGCAAAAATTTTGGTTGAAAACATATTATGCATACACGTTTAGAACAGTAAAAACCCTATGACCAGTTGTCATCTAAAGATCAGTGGATATTTTTGTGTGTTCATCTCTAGTACACATGATAAAAGTATAATCTAGAAACAAACTTGGGTAACATATAAAATCCAATTACATATTAAATGGATCGAAGAAATATTTGCCAATTTTAAACTAATTTTTATCGCTGAGTCACCAAGTTGTAAGTGGATAAATTACTTAAACAAACCTTAAAACAGAGAGTAATAGAGTTTCGGACATAAGCCATTATCATATTGAACTGCATGTTATTTTACAATATACCAGTACAAAAATGGATCTTAAAATTGACAGTTGGGTTGTATGAGAGATCATAAGGCGAAACAAAAACTACGAAATCATAGTTTCATAAGTTCCTCGTACTGTTAGGCAACTGCAATCATAGCGGACACAAAAGAACTATATCAGAGCGAACATTGGAGAAATAAGGAAACAATAATGTTATAATGTTGGTACCGATGAAACTAGGCCACACAGAATGTGAACGTACCTGTTTATGATGGATTTTTTTTTCCTATTACACACATAGATAGGAAAAACAAATCTATTGCAAAAGAACATGACAATTTCAATATTGAGTAGGTAAAGAAAAAGGAGCTATAATTTCCAAAGGACATAAATGTTAGGTTGCACTTCAGTAAGATGAAATTAAGGAAAAACTAAGTCAGTCAAGTTTTGTAAGTGTCAATAAAAAAGCGAGTGAATAACATAGATGCATACGCAATAAATAACATCGCAATCATAAATAATTGATTGAAAAAAGGGGATCACCAGAGTACAAATTGACAGGCAGGAGGCAGACAAAGTAGGGGCAGATATCACACACTGTTGGTGCTTCTGTTTCAGTACCCATGGTTTCATTTTTTAAGAAGGTGACGGAGAAGTAACAAAAAGAGTCGGTATTTGTAAATGTTACAATGTATGCCAGGGAAGCGAATATGTAAAGGAGTAGAAGACAAATAGTAGAACAACCATAAATGGTGGAGGAAGAAAAGGAGATCACCTGATCCAAAATGTGAAGAAGGCAGACGAATTTAGAGCAGCTGCCAGGTACCATTGGTTCTTCAATTTAACTGTCTGTGGTCTGAAGTCCGAATAAGGTTATGTGAAAATGCGTGGTCATCACCTAAAGTTGGGCAGGCACCTATAAAACTATTTCAATTCATGTGGCACTGCCTAAGCTTTCAAGAAAAAATCCATTTTCAATTAAATTCAAATGTTAAATAAGTGTACTTAAAACTATAAAATGTTTACATATGTTTGCATAACTCATTCAATGGCTATAAACAATTGGATTTAAATAATTTTCTTAAGTTTTCATGAAATAAAACATTAAAAACTCAACTCTACCAATATATTTTTAAATGGAAACGTACTTACGTAACACTATTATTTTGAGCAAACAAAAAAATTACAGTAATAAAAGCATAGACAGTACCCACCCAACCAAGCGTAAAAACGAATATTTCAATTTTCTTGAAATTTTACAGAGTACAACTATTACTAAACTCAAATTTTTAACTTATGAAAAGAACAAAAATCATTGTAAATTAGTATGATGTTGATGTGGTTTTATTGTTAAAGAACCTTTTTTCTATTGCATTTATATGTTCCTTTCTAATAGAAAAACATATCAAACCAGTAAGAGCGTAGTAATGTTTTAAAAACAGGTAAAACAATGATGTAGCCAATGGTTTACTATCGACAAACAGCCTTTGTAAACCCTTAGATGATGGATTCTTTCTCAAATGTTATGTAATAGTTGGGAGGAGAACAATTGTAACCTGTAACAAAATATAAAAATCACACATTTAAACATTAAAGACAAAAGAGGTGAGGAAGAAAAAACTGAAGCACGCGGAATGGGTGAAGTTCATGGTGTAAATGTTGTAGATTAAGGAATTCCTGAAGCAAAAAAGTGTGCATAAGCATTTTAAGGGGTTTTTCCTTTCTTTTCCTCTCCTTGAATGAAAAGGTAATTTCAATTCTAACAAAAAAAAAGTGCCACCAGTTTATATGCCTAGATCGCTAGGGATTGAAGGATTAATTTTTCTTTAATTTCACAATAATGGCCGCCTCAAATGGAAGTTCCTTTAGTGACGACAAAATGCCATATCAGTAATTCGCTTGCTTTTATAAGCAATGAAAAAAATGCCAAACAGTTTATATGTTGATTTTTTTTGAAAATAATAATAATCCCAAATCAGTATCACATGTAATACAGCATACATATGAGTAATAATTAACAAAGTTAACATGCTTTTGACAACAAAAATCGTGAAGTATAAAGGATAATACCTGAGAAGCGACAGAGTGCAATTTCTTGCATAGATCTGGCTTCAATGATGCAAATATTAACAACGTTTGTTTGTATAGAATCTAAGGGTGCGTTCTTAACGAACGTGAGCGTGGCATTTGAACGTGGCATTTGAGCGTGCCATTTGAGCGTGATACTGTAGCGAAGGGGAATTGTGTTTTTAGCTACGAACGGGGTATTTGAGCGTGGTATTTGAGCGTGGTATTTTAATTGTTAATTTGTTTGTTTTGAGTTAATTAAATACTAATTTCGGTTGAACAAAATGACTACATTTCATTACACAAAAGAAAATACAAACATAAATACGACAGAAATACAATAACACGATGACATGAACTTCCTATTTGTTGCTATTTATCAGATAAGTTTGGTATTCTTGGTCGTGGCGTTTGTCTGCAAGCCCTCTAATTAACCAGCTTTTCTCTATCTCATCTGGAAGAGCAGTGAACATATCATTTATTTTGGGGTCCAACACAAATAATAGTGCGTCTGCAACATCAAACTCACCTGTCGAAATTCCATGTCCTGTCAAACGTGCTTTGTGTTGATGGCGGCGTGCCAGTCTGCGACGGTTGTACACTAGCAGCAGGAGTGTACGACGATTGACCAGTTGCATTCGTCCCACGAAATAATTGTTGCATCAGCTCTAAGTTTTCTATTGGTCGTTTCTTATATTTCAAGACACTCGTTCCAAATTCCTAAATGTAAGAAATAAATTGTAAGAAACTGTCTACAAAGGAATGGTAACAAAATAAATTTACAGACCTTAACACGATCTTCCCACCATTCATCGCTTCCAGAGACCGTTCCTTTGTATGCATCCCAACCCGCGCCAGTCTTGTTCATCAGTGCATCCCATTTCATCCAATCCCGTCGAAGACTGTCATATTTGTTTCGGATCTTGGTTTCGTCAATCGGTATGATGTCTGGAATGGTTTCTATTGCATCGTTGAACTTTTCTGCAATTGCTTTATGTACACCTTTTTTGTTGATGCCACAAGCACCATATGCATCAACCGAACATTGCAACATAATCTGAGTTGCAGTAAACTACCAGTGATGTGCAACCTTTCGATTGGTCATACTATAAAATGGAAAATTTAATAATGTGGAAGAAAATTTTAGAAGAGGAATGAAGGAGTGTAGTGTGGATGAAGAGTAAGGTGTTGGTGAGAGGATTTTATAGGTGTGTGGGAGGAACGTTGAAAATCAAGCCGTTGGCGTCCGACGCGTCGGACGCCAACGGCTTGATTTTCAACGTTCAGCAATCGTTTCATTTGAACGTGGAAAATGGTATTCGCGTCCGACGCGTCGGACACGTCGGACGCGAACAAAATCCTCAGCGTGCCATTTATTTGCTGCGAACGCACCCTAACTGTAAATATGAATCCGTTCGGTATCAGGCTGAGTCATTCAGGGTTAGTGGTTAAGACCAATTCAAGGTACATAAGACGCGCATTCACTTTTAACATTAAACTTGTTCAATGGCCTGTTAGTAAATAACATTCGTACAGAATTACATATTTTAGTTAGTAACTGACTGAAAATAATAGTTACATAAGTATTGAACATTGTAACGAACAAACTCCCATGCAATGAAATCGCAAAACACGTTGACAATAAAAAAAACAATCAAGTGACAAGTTAACGGCTTGTAGTCAAGGCGCATGTAAAATTCAAATAGTGTTTGAATCGGTTAAGTTGACTTATACAAATCAGCAAAAAGAAGCAAAGCCAGTACATGGGAAAGACTCACAGTGAATGGGTACAGTTTGCAGTAAATATTTTAACAATATAAGATAAATTATGTCAGGCCGTTAATGATAATCTGCAGTGAAAATGTCGTACGATTAACTGCACAGTGGAAATTTTGAAAATAATTAGATGCATATATCTTTGTTTTCGCGCGCACACACACTTTCTTTCTCTCACACACATATATATACACAAACATACATATATATACAAGTATATACATATATATACACCCACACACATAGACAGAGAGAGGAATAGACACCAACATAGAAAACAATATGTTGCTTTCAGGAGATGGTATATTAATTATATGCTAAACTTCGAATAAAAATAAAGACAAGGATAAAGAAAAAAGTTAAAAGCATTAGTTAGTGAATAAAACGCATATATACGAAATTCACACGAAGGTTTATGTTTACAATTAAACACAATAGGATAGAACTTAGTACAAATATGTTTGTAAGAAATGTTACAATGAAAATAGCTTGTCAGGGGATAAGGCTCTCTGATGTTCAGCATTAAATATCATCATACTTGATTTTATGAGAAACGCAGCGTAGAGCATATTACATGGCTATATATGGTATGCCAAGAAAGGTAGTGTAGAACAATTTAAATGAGTAGACACATGCAAGTAGGAGAAGTATTTAATAGGAAGATGAAATGTGAAAATGTAGGGGAGCTCCCCATCTTCTCCATGATGTTTCTGATGCATCACTTATTAGCAATACTCACATTTACGATGTACATCCTTATTGTAAACCTAAACATATATTCTTGGTACTATTAGACATCAATAAGAAGGAAAATCAAGTGTTTATTTGTGAATTTCAAAAATAAAAGAAGTATAAGGAGTCAAAATAAATTACTTGTGCAGCTAAACGGTATAAATGAATACAATGTCAGACACAACATTCATTTACAAGTCCGTTCTAGGTCTGAACGAAACCGGAGGCACCTTATTCCTCGCTCCGTATGTCCAATACAGGAGAGAGGGCCTTATACATTCATATTTACCTGTTTGACTTCAGAGTATGGATGCTATTACTTGTGCAGCTAAACATTATATGATCATGCGGAAGCATAAACCTAATTTTGAGATATATATTTTTCTTCAGTTCAGCTGGTTTTGTTTATTCACAATCATATATCAATTTCCATTATCTCATTAAACTTGTGTTATATTATCCATGTTAATGAAAATTAATAATAGATTTCTTTTTTCAAATTATATCACATTAACGGTATGTTCCGCACTCTTGTGTGGTTGTACTAATGTAGGAGTCTATAATGAAAGTCTGATAAACTAATAGCTTTTGCAGATGATTTCTATGGAGCATTGGAATGATAGTGGAAGCATATGGGGAAGTTCTCAATAGCTGTTTTTGAATAGATAGCTTGACTGTTTTGGTGCGCAAAACGCTATGAAGTTGTATAGATTTACATAGCATATTATTGATTACTGATATCAGATACCAACTGGTAGCTTGTACAATTAAAATAACAATACTTTATATGGTTCTTTCTACATATACTTGTTGCATATATAATTTATGTATCATCCCATAAAATTTGCCATTTAAGTTGTTGAATTAAATTTAATTATTAAATTATTAAATCATGATGCCTTTAAACTTACATCTATTTCTTATGTTATTTATCTATTTATTGTTGCACATATAATATATATATATATATGCGTATAATTTGTGAATATATTACTATTGTAAAATAATAGTTGTAATAAAATATATCACAGCGGTTATAAACATTTGTAAAAATTATAATTACAACGGTGCAAAACAGCTGTAATAAAGTTTATTACAACGGTGAAAAACAGTTGTAAAATATACATATCACAACGGTGTCGCAACTGTGCAAAACAGTTGTAGAAGATTTTAGTCTATTACAACTTCTTAATATACGACGGTCACCCCACCGTTGTGAAATGAATTTTACAACGGTTTTCCACCCTTGTAAAATGGTCAATTTTTTGAAGTGACGGGGAAGTAGAGAAAAAAAAGACGTACTGATAATTGGGCACCACAACCATATATATTAACCAACAACAATCAGTTATTGGATATTTGCAATTCAACCTCTCATTAAATTGTAAATATAACTATTGTTTTCTACACTTTTATTTCATGATACTTATACTTCATTGTAATTATAACATAAATGGTCACTTCATTATTTGTATCAAAACTATATAATAGCATCGTACATTAATACATAGGTGCCCATGACAGAATTTTAAACTAACAATCTAAAACTTAAGCAACATATGTTTCCTTTTAAATGTAAAATTTATGAGCTCGAAATTTGCTATAAAATGAGGATATTCTTTAATAATCTTGCTCATCAACCATATCTATATAGGATCAAAGTGGTTTTTGTCATATTAACCATGACTAAACTCATCAATGATGACATAAATATATACAGTCAAATGACATAGATCAACCATGACTGCGTAACAAAAAATGCAATGTGAACCAAACAAGCCTATTTTCAACAGGCCTGCCTTAACCTTAGGTGAGGTCGGAAATGAAAACAATAAAAAAGTGTGAACGAACTGAATACTTTACATCTGATCAGAAAATAACCAAATACGTAAATATCATAAAACAAACATAAAGCAAATAAAATACGAACTCCTACTGGATTGCGAACGTAGTCTTGTCTTGACCAACTTAACAATGAGTAGATCTAAATATACTAATGTAATTTTAAATGTCATCAGTGTAGGCAACTTTTGAAAAGTCATCTATTGGCGCTATTTCAAGTGTCATCAAAAACATGCAAAGTATATAATATATATATATATATATATGTGTGTGTGTGTGTGTGTGTGTGTGTGTGTGTGTGTGTGTGTAAACACACACGCACGCACGTGCGCGCACACACAAACGCCATTTTCACCAGTTTGTTTTGACAAACCCAGAGTTGAATTGATTAAAACAGAACTATGTTTGCAATTTGTTTTGAAAGTGGACTGCAAAAGTGATAAGTTTTAAGATGCGAGCTTAAAAAAAGACTCGTAACATATTTATAATTATATGGATTTGCAGAAATTTTCGAAAAATATGATATTCTTTCCAAATGATATTTAATAGAGTTTTAGTGTAATAGAAATATTATCATCCCTTAGATGATCTACCAAAAAATGGAAGTTAAAACAATTTCCATGATATATGGATGACGAATATGTAGAAATTCAAGAATGATAAAAACAGCTAGATGGAGAGCTGTTGTCCGTAACATTTATACGCTAGCGTTATCATAGATAATGCTACTAAGCATTTTCTAAGATAACGAATAAACAGGTATAAACCTTCCTGAACCTATCTTTCTTTCCTCATTTCCACTTTCTTTCTATTTTTAGCAAAGACGAAAATTTTCGCCCCTATCAGATCTAGTCCAAATATTGATTTTTTTTCCTTTAAAATTAACTTCCATGGCCTCCTCCTATTCTCTACCGCCTCCTATTAGTAAGTTTACCTAACTTTATTGATTAAATTTTGTAATTTATGAAATTTAGGGTTTTCATGTTTAGGGATTTCTACTCTAATCCCTTGTTTTGTGCAATAGATGTGTTTTTAAGTTCTTATGGTTACATCAATAATTTCATGATTTTTGGTTTAGTATGTGTATGTTTAAAGTTAAATTAGTGATAAAAGTTCAAATTATGCATATTTAGTATGTGTATGTGCACATGCATGTGTATGTTCATGTTTACGTTTAGTATATGACGTAAGATAATGTGGTCGAAAGAAATATGAAAATACTGAAGTACGATGGAATGTGGAATGGAAAATCGTAAGTTAGTTGTATACTTATTGATCGAGTAATGTACTAATGCATGCTTCTTAACAGTTTATAGATTATGAAGAGATGGAACCTGTATCGGTAGATCAAACTTGGCCTGGTTGATCCAAGGCATATAAAACCTCACCAAGCCAAAGGTTTTAACTTAATTTCTGGTTAAGGATTACTGAGTGACCCGCCAGGTGGCTGCATTGTAGCTCATGCACTGGTTCAGGTCTTCATGCTTATTAGATTTATTCAAGCATCAAATGCTGCTTCACTTAACCTTAGGTAAAAGCCGCTTTCACTTGCAAAAGCAGGTAAAAGCTGCTTTCACTTGCAACTGCTAGTAGTTGAGCAATGTATTTGAAGTAACTTTTACTTTCTTTGAAGTAGACTGTGTAGCGTAAGTAATATAAATTTGCGATGCTGTAGGGAAGTGATTTCATGGGGTTATCTGTTTTTCTCTTGTAGCAAAAATAAAATAGATAACCTCATGAAAACACTTCCCGTGTACAGCATCACGAATTTATATTACTTACACTACATAGTCTGCTTCAAAAGTAAAAGTCGCTTTAAAATACATTGCTCAAATGCTAGCAGTTGCAAGTGAAAGCAGATTTTACCTAAGGTTAAGTGAAACAACATTTAATGCTTGAATAAATCTAATAAGCACGAAGACCTGAACCATGTGTATGAGCTACAATGCAACTACCTGGCGGGTCACCTAGTAAATTCTTAACCAGAAAGTAAGATAAAAGCTTCAGCTCGTTATGTAATCCGGATATGTTGTTGTTATGTTCGTTAAGTAAATCGGATATGTTCTTTATGTAAATAGGATATGTAAAAAAGATATGTTGTTGTTATGTTCATCATGTAATTCATATATGTTGTTATGTAATTCATAAATGTTGTTGTTATGTTCGTCATGTCAATCGGATATGTTGTTGTTATATTTGGTATATGATTCAGATATGGTAATGTTGTTATGTTCATTATGCCATATGGAAATGTTGTTATGTTCGGTATGTAATTCAGTTATGATAATGTCGTTATTTTCGTTATGTAATTCGAATACGATATTGTTATGTAGGTGGGTATGTAGTTGTCACGTTGGCCAAATAGTATATGTTGATTACTATCGTTATCTAGGATAACGCTATGAAAATTGCCCACTGCCTCTAAGTGAGGCAGTGAGCAATCAACAGAGCGTTATCTCGGATAACGCTTGTTAGCATTATCCGAGATAACGCTAAATAAAATGCTTGCTGCCACTTCTGGAGGCAGTGGGTAATTTTCATAGCGTTATCCTAGATAACGCCAACAAGCGTTATCCGAGATAATGCTCTTATTACATATAACAGCGTTATTTCGGATAACGTCGTCGATAAAAAGCAAATTTTACTAGCGTTATCTAAGATAACACCAGTTTAAACAAAACTGGTCTACTTTTATAATTAGTTTTGAAAGTGACATATTTCTGTTATAAGTTTTCAAAACCAACCTGAATAAAAAAAATCCAAATATTACTAGAACACAGTCACCATTCAAACATTACCATATGCAATCAACATCTAGGAAAAACATAACAAGAATGAAAATCATTGTAACAACCGCCTTTTCGACCGCTTCAATTCGGTAATTTAACCAACTTAAACCAGTCGAAACGACAGACTGTTATTTATCTTATGAGGTTTAACAGAATCAATACACAAAATCACAGAATAAAATAACATGCAGCGAAATAATTTTTACAAAAATATCAGAGTTTTACAATATGCTTAAACACTACGGAAGAAAAATATACATTAATTTATTCACCAAAAATTTGCGAATTTTAAGCGGACCAAAAGCGGGCGTCTTCGTCATTGTGTAACTTCAATAACTGAGATCTTTAAATCTATAATACTCATATCTGACCCGAGCGTTCCATGCAAAAACATAAAACACTCGAGTCAGGAATAATTATGATTCAAGTAAATTAACTTCAATAGAACCTGAATATAATAGTTAATTCTAGCATTAAATATATCATATGCAAAATTAACAGTTGTGCATTATCTATTCACTATCAGCTTAAAATTGTAGCAGTGTCTATTCAAATCAATTTAAATTAGGTGCAGATCTAGTGTGGTATCAGTTCAATATCAAGTATAATATTTGTGCTCATCAGCTTTTATTTCAGGGACAAACGGTCACGGAAGCTTGCATGCACACAGGTGTACATGTACACGTATGCACTGCCCCAGCATCCCGAGAACCATGATAACAAATGCAATGAAGTTCAATAGGGTGTGCGCGAATAACAGCAAAACAGGCTGCATAAATATACATAAAACAGTGAATTAAAAGGCAAATGACAAGATAGTTGCATATGGACATATTGGCCAAATAAAACGCAATTTCAAAGTGTTTGCATGTAATTTCCTAATGTATCTATTTCTCAATATGATGCAGCGGGCAACAAAACAATGCACAGGTCTCAAGACATGCAGAATATATCCACCCTTACAAACTAAAGTTATAATATGAAGTATAATACACAAACAGAGGAAAAATATAAGCTTCCAGGTTTATATGCATATGTTTCCACCTGCACGCACCCATATATATAATCAAAGCATAATGCACAAAGGTGCAACAATAATTATCAAGTTACTGGAATGTTTAGTCATCGATTAGTACATGTTTAACTGCCATCAAATAAAATTTAATGTAATTCATTCTATAATTTTTTCATAAAACTAATAATCAGAAACAATTTCTATTTTCCATTTCCCACTTAATGTTCCAGACGTATACCTGACATTCTAAGGCTAATTTTGATTTCCCTATACATGTCCATCCTATTTAAAAGCAATTGTCTTACTTTTATGCTTCACGCTGATCATTAATTCATTCTTTGTATGATTATGGTCATCAAATTTCTCTGTATGGTTTTCAAATTATACATGGTAAAAAGTTCAAACATTGGACCAAAATACATGTGCAATTGATTAAATAAAGATTTGAACAGTAAATCATGATTCTTATATGGTTAGGGTTTGTAATGTACTGTCACTTACGGTCTATAGATTTGAGTTGCTCAGCACAATATTGAATTTAACTGCCTTTCTAACAAGATGAAAGTTTATACTTGTATAGGGTTTCTTTAGATATAATCCAAGTGATTGTGGATTTTTTTCTTCATAGTTTTGAATATGACAAATTTGAGCACATACATCTTGTACATGAAATTGAAGAAGAGAAACAAATACCAAAATATTCAGATGTAAACAGTAGATACAGACATAGGAGTTTAGATTTTTGGCAAACAGGGTAATATGCAAACAGCATATTTATATTTGTTATATATAGCAGAGTGAAATCAAGGTAGTATAAAATATATTCATACATTAGGAACATTCCTACGCATGATTAGTGGCATAAACAAATCAAAACAGGTCGGGTAATAAACTCAATATCCAGTGAACATAATAGGAAATGAAACACAAGAAAATCATGTAAGCCAAGATTTCACAAGCTAATTACAAAAATTTTACTAGTACGAAGGCAGCAAAAACACAAAATCCAAAGTGCTAAGCAATCAAAATATTAACTATTCTATTTAGTTAAATTACTAAAGTTAATAAACTTGAATCAATAATTAATCGTGAGCAAATACTCGCATTAAATCAACGAAGAGGAAGAATGCAAGAGATAAAGCTAATGGCAGGGGAGACCTGTTGTTTCAATTCTAGTGCGGTGCTGGGCTTCGACAATAGTGACTTCGATTGAGGACGAACTAGCCTTCGATTTAAGGGGGCGGACTATTTTTTTTTTAAACCTCAGATCTAGAGGAGGAAGAAAACACAAGAGAGGGCAGAAGATGAGAGAAAAAGTACGTGAACATATAAGGACGAGTTGGTTTAGATGAACAAAAAGAAGGAGAGAAGAAAATTGGAAAGAATGTGTTGAATCACCATTCCAATTATAACGTTGGAATGACTCTGCGTATGGTTTTTAATGCTATATCTTCATTTCCCTTTTTTTTATGTTTTTTTTTTTTTTTTGAACCACGTGTTTCTCCCTCTCTCTGTTTTTTTTATAGAAACGTGGCTTACTGATGGGAGAAAATAATGCATGCATATGGAAAGGCATGCAACACAGAATATTTGAAAATGGGATAAAATGCATGGCAGGTTAGTCACGTTGGGTATACTTTATTTACTTGTTTTTGTCCTTACATATTTAAGTTCAGAACTATTAACATGAGATGGTTTGTTTTTGGAAAATAATAATGATGGGAAAGAAAAACAAGAAAGGAGAAATAAGATGTAAATTTAAGAAACAAAAATACGTAAATAAAATAGGGTGTGTGAAAATAGAATAAAGGGAAAGAAATTAATAAAATGAAGGGAAATAAATAAATATATAAAAGAATGAAATGAATGCATTATTGGAGAAATTGAGTGGAGAGAAAGCAGCTAGTGAATTTGGGGAAAGTAAAAAAAGAAGAGGAATAAAATAAACTTGAATGAAATGTCAATGAACAAAGAAATTATATGTATGCTTTATTTGATTATTAATGTCAAATTTAATTTTCGTCAACTATGCTAATTTAAACTTACGTTGTATATCGTTGCCACCTCTTTTGTTACAATTTCCCCTATACAATTTAAACTGGAAACATTTATTAATTTGTTATCAATTATCATAAAACTTCTATATTAAATTTTTAAAGAAAACAATGATTCAACTAATATTTTATTTTATTATCAATAGTTTTGAAGTTAATTATTACAAATATACATACAATTTGATAACTAGTATAACCGCATAACGGTGGGTTAATCGACTTTGTAATGCTACAAGATAAAAGAATTTATTTTGCTCATGTTTTTTAATTCTTTAAAACTACACATGAATCACAGTATATAGAAGAAAAATCACATATATTATTAAAAACTTAAAATAATTATTTTAAGCAATCATGCAAACACAAAGATTTAATACATAAATATTCATGAAAAATGTTGCATTTAATTAGTGTAATTTATCAATTACATATGAAGGATTTTAAAGCAAAAAGTTGTATATTTTCTATTTGAAAAATTGCTAGCTAATTCAAACATTTTCAAAGCTCATTGATAGTTCCAAAGGTTGAAACTTAAAATATTATCTAAAAAAGAACAGTTGGTAGGCAAATATCTTATTATACAGCTGAAATTTAGTAAGAATTAAGAGATGCAAATCGAAACCAAACCTATGGACAAAACTAGATTGATCTTAAAAATTACAACTATAATTCACTATTGAAATTTTAAATTTAAATTAAGGTGTAAATTCAATAACTTTTTTAAAAAAAAAAGTTTATTAACTTTAAATCTGACCAAGAAATCTAATCCACAATGAAATGTAATCGTAGAAGAAAGAAATAATAAGACAGAGATGTAATAATACTCACCACTATAGAAAGAAATGTGATAAGAGTATTAATGATCCTTAAAATATATGACAAAAATTTGTTTACATTTAAGTCTTTTGGTATTTTTTGAAGTAGATTAAACGAGATTTGTTGCGGAAAAATTGAACTGAAGGGGAAATCTGCAAATATTGCTTAGACATAAAGAGAGATTAGCATACATATATACACATGATTGTTATAATCTAAATTAACGTTAAGTAGAGAACATAACATACTAAAAGGTAAAAATCATATATACTATACAATAATGCATTTTAGCATTCAATTTTTACAATTATACAATAATGCATTTTAGCATTCAATTTTTACAAGGTGTAATAGACTGCACGCCCTTGATGCTGAAATTTTAAAACACTAATTAAACATGCATGCGCAGTAATCATTTTATTCTACACTTCTGATATTTCAAATCCTGCCATTGAAAGGAAACAAAGTACTAATCAAATAAGTCATTAAATGCTCTTATTAAGTATAATAAACAAGCCACAAATCAATTACATGATTTAACAATTCGAAATTCTCTCCTTTATTGTTTATAAATTTATATAAGGGAAAACGTTATATATTTCTTTAACTCATTAAATGCTTACATTTCAAATTAATGATTCAAGTTGTAACAATTTACAAATGAAAAGTCCTTATTATACTAAATGCACAAAAAAATTGATTTTACATTTATTGCTTAGAGATAAAGAGAGACTAACATACATATATACACATGATTGTTATAATCTAAATTAACGTTAAGTAGAGAACATAACGTATTAAAAGGTAAAAATCATATATACTATACAATAAGACAGAGATGTAATAATACTCACCACTATAGAAAGAAATGTGATAAGAGTATAAATGATCCTTATAATATATGACAAAAATTTGTTTACATTTAAGTCTTTTGGTATTTTTTGAAGTAGATTAAACGAGATTTGTTGCGGAAAAATTGAACTGAAGGGGAAATCTGCAAATATTGCTTAGAGATAAAGAGAGATTAACATACATATATACACATGATTGTTATAATCTAAATTAACGTTAAGAAGAGAACATAACATATTAAAAGGTAAAAATCATATATACTATACAATAATGCATTTTAGCATTCAATTTTTACAATAATGCATTTTAGCATTCAATTTTTACAAGGTGTAATAGACTGCACGCCCTTGATGCTGAAATTTTAAAACACTAATTAAACATGCATGCGCAGTAATCATTTTATTCTACACTTCTGATATTTCAAATCCTGCCATTGAAAGGAAACAAAGTACTAATCAAATAAGTCATTAAATGCTCTTATTAAGTATAATAAATAAGCCACAAATCAATTACATGATTTAACAATTCGAAATTCTCTCCTTTATTGTTTATAAAATTATATAAGGGAAAAAGTTATATATTTCTTTAACTCATTAAATGCTTACATTTCAAATTAATGGTTCAAGTTGTAACAGTTTACAAATGAAAAGTCCTGTAACGGCTGGATTTTCGACCCAGAAAATCAACATAAAAACACACTGTTGACTATTCAAGCATCGAAAACACCAGGACATTAATAGAAGAATTTAGAGGGTGAGAAAGAAAAGATAGAACTAATAGAATAGAAGAAGAAGAAGATCACAACTGAACAGAATCAGAGTAACACGAAACTCGCAGCGGAACAAAATAAGATGTATTATATAACATAACTTTGAATACAAAACTGTATTGTATATACATACCATTATCAGAGTACAATACATCATATCACAGCGGAAATAACTCTACATAACTAATGGTGAAGCTTCCTGCTTTTGAGCTCCTCCAAGTGAATCTGCAAAACCTGAAACACTTGACTGCCCGTACAAATTTGGGCACCCAAGAGTTTAGGGAAAACAAACAAAATAAACTCTGGGTCAGTCATGGGACTGGTGTGAGTAAATTCCAACCATACTGTTTAACTTTGAAAATCCTTTTCCAAACAAGAAGGTAATAGTAAGACCAACCCACACATAAACATGGACGGTTTTTACCTTACTATAACCCAACATATTTTTATATCAAACTTCAGTGATATTATAATAATGTCTACTCAATTAAATCATCAAGTAGCAGAACGCTTGCATCTCACGCTCCACATATATATAGTATAAAATCATAAACCGCAGGGCACTTATTTGAGATTGAATTTCAACAAACAAGGTATGGGAGCACCTTCTGAATAGTGTACTCTAGAGGGGATACACTCAGGGTTCAACAAGAACGTCTTGCAACCCGGCCACACATGACCGCTCACTCATTTAGCTTGAGTGTCGCGAATATATTGCCACCACGGTTGCAGGCCATCCAACCGTCATCCGAAGATACAGAATCGAAAAGAAGTATAAATATGAATTTTCTCTAGATCGGTGACAATACACCCTGCTTGGGTATGACCCAACTAGCCATGCTGCCTAGCCCAACTTTTGTCACTTCTTGTTGTGAGGCTAGAGGCTACGTCAATCTTCAGAACATCTGATCACCATTCACTTTGAATGTCACATCGTCAAATCCGTAATCACACATTGATTACACAAATGCACACTGGGTGTAGAATAAAGAGAAGTCACCTTCTCCCCACCAACTTGGTATATTCATAAAATCAACGGCGTGACCGTTGGAAATACCCTGTCAGACACTCGTCCATACAAGTTGCCCTGGGACTGGACAAACAAATAAACATCATTCTAGAACTGGACGACCCTTGCATTTAACTCCGTCTTCAATTATCTTCAGCATATCTAATTCGCAGCGCTTATGCCTATACGGAGTGGTTTTCGGATAACGTATCCAACCGGTCTCTCCATATTGACAACGATGGTCAACCACTTCGATAGTCGGTTATTTAACTATCGAAGTAAAAACAACATTCATTCTAATGTATAATTAACATCACACAACCACGGGTATTTTTAATTTTAACATTCGACTTTATTATTCGAATTCTCATATCCTACCAGATATTTCTCAAATCCCGTTTTAGCCTTTCCATACTTCTTGGAAAACATTTCCAGTTATTATAAACTCTTATTCTTTCATGTTCCAAAAAAACATACGTTATTAACATTCGAACTATTTTCATTAATTTCACATTCTTTATTTTCTACCCTTGGACAATCTACCCTATTTGCATTGGAAAATACTTCCAATTTCATTTTAACCTTTTAATCGGCCCAACGTTCACTTTTAAAACATTATTCACTTTGAAATGTGAATATCATTTCTATTATAGAAATCTGAACATCTTTATCAAATAAATCAATACCATGATCCCGTTTATCGAAATCTCTTTCATACTTTATATATTCCTATTTCACTTTGTAAACTCTGTTTCTAAGTCAACTTCTTATCAAATCGATATCAAGTTTAAACTAAGTACTGACTCCTATCCTCTTTAACATTTATTTGTTTACAACTAAATGTTAATTATTATATCAGATTATAATCCCTAAAAATAGTTTACTTTTAATACGTTCGACATCGTCGAATTCTAGTTACAAATCCTAATGGTTTAATTCTAATCACATTTCGAACATCGAAATGCTGTCATCAGTTTCTAATACGATTCCCCAATTCTTTTTCTAAACTCTTTCTTATATTTCTTTGAACAAACGTCGTTACTTATTACTCTAGAATAATTGGATTTCAAACCAAACTGTTACATTTCCTAGGAAGTGCTGCTATATATAAAAGTCACGCTTAAGTCAAATTAACAGCAGTTAATTTGTCGCTATAGTTCTAAACTTGTCATACGCTGTAATATTCTTTGTTATAACTAATCTTGACATAACAGTCACACTTATCTTATCAACAGCGTTATTTTATCGCTATAGTTCAAACTTGTCATACGCTGTAATATTCTATGTTATAACTAATCTTGACATAACAGTCGCACTTATCTTATCAACAGCGTTATTTTATCGCTATAATTATAAGACTTGCATACGTTGCCATATTCCTTTTATACAAAAATCTTGACATCTCTTTCCGTTACAAAAATCTTGACATCTCTTTCTGTTACAAAAATCTTGACATCTCTTTCTGTTACCAAAAATCTTGACATCTCTTTCCATTACAAACTGATATCGTTCCTCGGTAATAGCGAAGCCGTTCAAGTTGGGGTATTTTATTTACCTCTCAGACCTTGATCGACAACGTTCTTAACTTAGAACCGATACAAGTCTGTATTCAAATTCCTTATTACTTAATATATTTATTAAATCGTATTTCCTTGTTGTATTTTGGAATAGGGTTTTACAACACCATATTCTTACTTTGGAATCTCTGTGGTTTATGAATATTTAATTTAACCATTAACTCTTTGCTTTCTCCATTTCCCAGTTCTTATCTATAACTTCTTAAATGGTAATTAACTCTCATTAATTTCGATAAACTTATTTCTAACCTGTTTTCATTAGATTAATTAAAGACCAATTAATCTAAAAATCATGTTCCCAAATAACAGTTGATTAAATCAACTTATTTCCATCAGTAAATTCGTTAACTGATTTTAATTACTTCTTAACATTTGATTAATCTAATTAATCTAATGATATCTCTAAATTATTTATCTTAAATGTAATTATCCAAATATTTAATCGTAGGATAGTTTTTACTTTATAAATTTGTTTAAATGTCAACAATCGCTTTTATTTGCTTTATAAAAACGAACTCTAAAATACTGGTTTATAATAGAACTTCTATTATAATTTAAAACTTCACTTTAATTATAAAAATATAATTTCTATAATTAACTTCATTGATTTGCCTGACGGTAAATCAGTTTCTTAACAAAACGATGGTTTTACGGTCGACTGTTAACATTTTCTAATCGATATCGTTTATTTATTTAATCTAAACAAATGTTGAATTTTCGTTCAACATCAATATTCACACCGGGTTTTAAATATAATTCGGGTTCAAACAGTGCATACAAAACAAACAGTACATATAAATATCGAGGAATCCGGTCGGATTTCTCCAACCGGTTTCCGCATCCACAGATGTCAGTCAACACAATTTACACTAACTCTATACTAGGGAATATTCAAATTGATGGAATCAGTGTCCAACCGATGATGTGTGTATATGTGACGGTATATAATATTCGACCAAATTAATTTGAATCTACCTAATCGACCATCACACAGCATTCAAACAACATTAAAATATAATTAAAATATTTTAAAATAGATCAGAGTTAGTGATTTTACTCACCTTTGCGCGTTAACCGTAAAATAACGATTTGCGTCATTCCTTGCTTTCTCTTACTGACGTTCTCATTCTAGTGAACAGTTTATGACCAATCTGCATGCTCTTCTCTCCACCGTCAGCCCATATACCGCTTGTTCATGTCTCGCTGCCGGAAACTCTACACACACAAGTTCGTTTCTCTTTACTTTCTCTCTTCTTTGTTTTTCTTGCCACTCCTCATACGACCATTACAACGACAATGGATACGATCAACCAAAACTTCTTCATCCAATTAGAACAGATCCTCCTTCCAGTAAAACAGTTTTCAAACACGCACCTCCATACCATTTCTCCCCTACGCGCCCTTCTTTTTATTTTTCATGCGTTTAACTCTTCTCTAAAACTCGCCTCTTCATCCTTTGTGGTCCATCCTTGCACTGAAATTACACTCCAGTTACAGTCACCGCGATCTGCTTCCATACTTGTTTTCACTCTTTGTTTCTGTTTTGTTTTACACCGCACCTCTCATGGACGAGAACTTCATCACGCTCCTTGCACCGTACTCCACGCGAAGACATGCAAGACTAAACCATATGTACTGTGCATGAACGTTCCTGTAAACTCCATTTACCGTACCTTCATGACATTACAAACCAAATGATTAATGATCCTCAAACCTCAACGCCCTTTCTCCATAAAATACAATCGGCCTCCCTCATCTCTTCTGACAAACGCAGGTTTACTACTCCATTCCACTACACTCGGTCACCTTCCACCATCTCAGTGCCATGCATCCACTGTTTAAACTTCCCAATACCATATAAACCTCACGCCATCAAGTCAGTTCGCACCATATTTCCTCTCACCATTTTTACACAGTGCCTCTTCTCCCAAAATGCACGCCAGCTTCAAATTTACTGACGTCATGCCACCGTGAACTCCCCCATATGCAAACGCAGGCACCTCCTTAATTTCCCATTACCTCATCATAAGCCATCCCCGTGCATTCGGTTGCACAGCTCCCCTTCTTCTCTTCTGCTATGAAGTACTGTCCTCCCTTCTGCACTTTCTCTTTGAGTGAACCATGCAAAACATTTATCTCTCCACACTACTTTGGCTCCCACGATGACAGCACAGCACCTGCAAGCGAATGCTCCCACTCCTTCCATTATTTCCTATATAACGTGCTGCTCTTCCACCTCCTTCAGCATAAACTTCATCCTCTTCGTGCTGTACTTTCCTCAATCATATATGAGCGTAAGTCCCTCCATCAAAAAGGCCGTACCATGCAAATACCCACGTTCATCAACTCTCACCCCTGTATGGTTCAAACAACACCCAGTAACATGCTTCTAACCTTCACAACCGAAAGATCATCGTTGCTCCTGTCTTGGATCCGCTCATAAGGATTACAAGATCTCGCCATGCCGAGTTTTCCACTTACTTGAATTTCAAGACCAGGTGCAGCTCGCCATGTGAATAGCATCTTATCCTTTTTGTTTTCGAATAGAAGAAGAATGGCAGAAAAGAATAGTGTGGCTTGATTTTGTTTTTGCCAGAAACGAACGAATATGTGTATTTATAAATGGACCAAACTTCGTTGTTAAGGTATAGGATTATGGCTGTAGGCTTTAGGCACAAAACATAGTGTATGGCGTGTCCTTTGCAACAATAGGGTTATGGGTTTTCTGTAGGGTAGGCAGTCTAATTCATCTATAGTTTACGTGATAAGATGGGTACGATGCTTCATGGCAAAGCAAATGGAGATATTTCTTTTTGTGTCTTTAACTGTAGGTGGGTTTGCAATTTTGGTTGTCATCGTGTAGGTAGGTAGATCATGCCGTGGAAACTAAGTCTGGCAATATTCATCATATTGGCTCTCTTTAGACCATACATTGCATATATTGCTACACGTGAAGTGAAATGCTACCTAGGTGAGGGTTCATTCCATTTGACAATGAAGATTGAATTATTTTAAACGTAAGGCAATTGTTAGTCAAACTCTTTGCCAAGAGAAACTCGGCTTATTTGTTTTAATTATAATTTCTGTTCACGCACGGACAGAAGTAAGAGTACAGTCATGCTCAACGAGGTGTCATGATCCTAAAAATATAATAATACCGGTAGGTTGACTCATATTTTGAAACCCCGAAATATTGATACAGGGTGCACAACTCCAAATAAAAAGTTGCTTATTTAATTAATTAAAAATTACAGTAAAATTCTAAAAATTAAATTATCGCTGCGCCTCAAAAGAACCTTGTTCTGATTTGCGACTGTTATTAAGTTATATTCAAATAACTGTTATGGTCGATATAAGATTTCATAGCGACTTTCTGAATATTTGATTTGGACATAACTTCCACTCTGTAACACGAAATCTTGGTTTTTCACTTCTGTTAGAAAGATACAGTTCAACAGATTCCAACGTTCCTTGTTTCGAAGAAATCCGATTCAAAAAGAGTCCGGTACACTCAGTTGAAGTTCAGAACGTTAAATTACGAACTGCAGCGTCGTTATGGGCTCGATTATAATTAATATATATCTTTATACGTTCAACTTCGTTTTAATTAATATATAAATCCACTTATATTACAAATTCAATATTTAAACTGATTTAAATATTCAAATACAAACCGACAAAAATGCGGGACGTTACAGACCTTCCCCCTTAAAATAATTTCGTCCTCGAAATTGCTAAGATAGGGAAAATGCTACAATCTCTGTTATAAACAGGTTAAAAATCTTTTTGGTTTACTTCATAATTTCAGTTTCAACTGAACTGATTAATTCCAATTTAAAATATTAATTTCTTTTTATTTCGAAGAATTTCAAAATTCTGAAAATTTTCTAACAGCTTAAATTTTCAGAGAATCTCGCCAGCATCTCCTCTGCATGGCTTATTCGGGACTACAACAACTTGCCTTTTTGGGCCTCCTCCAATTCAAAGGAAAATTAAACAGCCAAACGGCCTACCCAAACCGACTCATAAAGAAAAAATCTCATACTCGTATATAAACGTGTACCTTCTCTGTTGGGCATTCAACTCTATCTCTGCCATCTGTTATCAAACCAGCATATCCAAGCATCCTTGGTTGATCTCCCATCAATCCGTTCTCAAACCAGTCTTTCGCTTTTACTAAGCCAAATTTCTATTTCAACCGTGATCCACTCTCAGTTCTTAACCTTGTTAAGTTTTATTACGACATTCCACTTACTGATTTATTTCTCAAATCAGTTATCTCCATCTCTAATTCAAAATTCGATTCTTAGTCTCCAAGAATCAATTCATTTTTAATAACTCGAATCTCCAATATTTTTCTTTTATAATTTTCATTCTGGATCTTTCCAAATTCAGTCCAGTTTTGTTATCTTTGTTTAAATTCCATTTTTACCATTTTAACTCCATAAGTTAAAATTTTATTTCAGAATTCAAATTCCTGGGATTTATTTCAAATCAGTTTGAAATCATATATAATTCAAAACATTTGAATTTCTGACAACTTGTTTCTCAAACAATACAAAACAAAATCTTTGGTAGTAATCCGTCACTTACCAGCTCGAAAATGAACACCGACAATGTCGCGATCATCATCGGAATTTATTTTCCAACCATCGAAGTGAGTTCAATACTATATTGCTTTAAAAACTCATTAATAATCACTCTATTTTTGAAATTACTTCAAAATATCTTTCATAGCACTTGGAAAACAAATTTTCAAATCTCCCAGGATTTTAAAATTCCCTTATATTTAATTCAAATTCAATTTCAATTCTTTTCCAAGTTTCTAGAGTTTTATTTCAATTCTGGTTTTTAATTCAGATTCGGCTCATCTGATTTTGCATATCATACTTATATAATATTTCGATTGGTAATTTATATAACCAACTCAATTTTAATCTTGTTCGATCATAATAATGATCACATATCCAATATATTATATTAATATCAAGATATACACTTCTTTTTATATCAAAATATACTTTGGGTAAAATTATTTCATTTACCCTCTTTTCAAAACATACTGTGTCGAATTACTCTGTTCAAGAGTTTAGAAACACCTATCGACTCAGTTTGCATTACTGTTTCGACCAGAATTCATAAACCACTCGACTGGCCAGTCAACACAATATAAAACAGTTTTATATAAATCTGCAAATACGTTCACTCGTCTATATACACTCAAACTCAATCTAGAGTATTACTAACTCCATCTCTATTGAGTTACGCCACAGAGCCAAGGTAATCACTTAACCTTCAGCTCTGATACCATCTGTAACGGCTGGATTTTCGACCCAGAAAATCAACATAAAAACACACTGTTGACTATTCAAGCATCGAAAACACCAGGACATTAATAGAAGAATTTAGAGGGTGAGAAAGAAAAGATAGAACTAATAGAATAGAAGAAGAAGAAGATCACAACTGAACAGAATCAGAGTAACACGAAACTCGCAGCGGAACAAAATAAGATGTATTATATAACATAACTTTGAATACAAAACTGTATTGTATATACATACCATTATCAGAGTACAATACATCATATCACAGCGGAAATAACTCTACATAACTAATGGTGAAGCTTCCTGCTTTTGAGCTCCTCCAAGTGAATCTGCAAAACCTGAAACACTTGACTGCCCGTACAAATTTGGGCACCCAAGAGTTTAGGGAAAACAAACAAAATAAACTCTGGGTCAGTCATGGGACTGGTGTGAGTAAATTCCAACCATACTGTTTAACTTTGAAAATCCTTTTCCAAACAAGAAGGTAATAGTAAGACCAACCCACACATAAACATGGACGGTTTTTACCTTACTATAACCCAACATATTTTTATATCAAACTTCAGTGATATTATAATAATGTCTACTCAATTAAATCATCAAGTAGCAGAACGCTTGCATCTCACGCTCCACATATATATAGTATAAAATCATAAACCGCAGGGCACTTATTTGAGATTGAATTTCAACAAACAAGGTATGGGAGCACCTTCTGAATAGTGTACTCTAGAGGGGATACACTCAGGGTTCAACAAGAACGTCTTGCAACCCGGCCACACATGACCGCTCACTCATTTAGCTTGAGTGTCGCGAATATATTGCCACCACGGTTGCAGGCCATCCAACCGTCATCCGAAGATACAGAATCGAAAAGAAGTATAAATATGAATTTTCTCTAGATCGGTGACAATACACCCTGCTTGGGTATGACCCAACTAGCCATGCTGCCTAGCCCAACTTTTGTCACTTCTTGTTGTGAGGCTAGAGGCTACGTCAATCTTCAGAACATCTGATCACCATTCACTTTGAATGTCACATCGTCAAATCCGTAATCACACATTGATTACACAAATGCACACTGGGTGTAGAATAAAGAGAAGTCACCTTCTCCCCACCAACTTGGTATATTCATAAAATCAACGGCGTGACCGTTGGAAATACCCTGTCAGACACTCGTCCATACAAGTTGCCCTGGGACTGGACAAACAAATAAACATCATTCTAGAACTGGACGACCCTTGCATTTAACTCCGTCTTCAATTATCTTCAGCATATCTAATTCGCAGCGCTTATGCCTATACGGAGTGGTTTTCGGATAACGTATCCAACCGGTCTCTCCATATTGACAACGATGGTCAACCACTTCGATAGTCGGTTATTTAACTATCGAAGTAAAAACAACATTCATTCTAATGTATAATTAACATCACACAACCACGGGTATTTTTAATTTTAACATTCGACTTTATTATTCGAATTCTCATATCTTACCAGATATTTCTCAAATCCCGTTTTAGCCTTTCCATACTTCTTGGAAAACATTTCCAGTTATTATAAACTCTTATTCTTTCATGTTCCAAAAAAACATACGTTATTAACATTCGAACTATTTTCATTAATTTCACATTCTTTATTTTCTACCCTTGGACAATCTACCCTATTTGCATTGGAAAATACTTCCAATTTCATTTTAACCTTTTAATCGGCCCAACGTTCACTTTTAAAACATTATTCACTTTGAAATGTGAATATCATTTCTATTATAGAAATCTGAACATCTTTATCAAATAAATCAATACCATGATCCCGTTTATCGAAATCTCTTTCATACTTTATATATTCCTATTTCACTTTGTAAACTCTGTTTCTAAGTCAACTTCTTATCAAATCGATATCAAGTTTAAACTAAGTACTGACTCCTATCCTCTTTAACATTTATTTGTTTACAACTAAATGTTAATTATTATATCAGATTATAATCCCTAAAAATAGTTTACTTTTAATACGTTCGACATCGTCGAATTCTAGTTACAAATCCTAATGGTTTAATTCTAATCACATTTCGAACATCGAAATGCTGTCATCAGTTTCTAATACGATTCCCCAATTCTTTTTCTAAACTCTTTCTTATATTTCTTTGAACAAACGTCGTTACTTGTTACTCTAGAATAATTGGATTTCAAACCAAACTGTTACATTTCCTAGGAAGTGCTGCTATATATAAAAGTCACGCTTAAGTCAAATTAACAGCAGTTAATTTGTCGCTATAGTTCTAAACTTGTCATACGCTGTAATATTCTTTGTTATAACTAATCTTGACATAACAGTCACACTTATCTTATCAACAGCGTTATTTTATCGCTATAGTTCAAACTTGTCATACGCTGTAATATTCTATGTTATAACTAATCTTGACATAACAGTCGCACTTATCTTATCAACAGCGTTATTTTATCGCTATAATTATAAGACTTGCATACGCTGCCATATTCCTTTTATACAAAAATCTTGACATCTCTTTCCGTTACAAAAATCTTGACATCTCTTTCTGTTACAAAAATCTTGACATCTCTTTCTGTTACCAAAAATCTTGACATCTCTTTCCATTACAAACTGATATCGTTCCTCGGTAATAGCGAAGCCGTTCAAGTTGGGGTATTTTATTTACCTCTCAGACCTTGATCGACAACGTTCTTAACTTAGAACCGATACAAGTCTGTATTCAAATTCCTTATTACTTAATATATTTATTAAATCGTATTTCCTTGTTGTATTTTGGAATAGGGTTTTACAACACCATATTCTTACTTTGGAATCTCTGTGGTTTATGAATATTTAATTTAACCATTAACTCTTTGCTTTCTCCATTTCCCAGTTCTTATCTATAACTTCTTAAATGGTAATTAACTCTCATTAATTTCGATAAACTTATTTCTAACCTGTTTTCATTAGATTAATTAAAGACCAATTAATCTAAAAATCATGTTCCCAAATAACAGTTGATTAAATCAACTTATTTCCATCAGTAAATTCGTTAACTGATTTTAATTACTTCTTAACATTTGATTAATCTAATTAATCTAATGATATCTCTAAATTATTTATCTTAAATGTAATTATCCAAATATTTAATCGTAGGATAGTTTTTACTTTATAAATTTGTTTAAATGTCAACAATCGCTTTTATTTGCTTTATAAAAACGAACTCTAAAATACTGGTTTATAATAGAACTTCTATTATAATTTAAAACTTCACTTTAATTATAAAAATATAATTTCTATAATTAACTTCATTGATTTGCCTGACGGTAAATCAGTTTCTTAACAAAACGATGGTTTTACGGTCGACTGTTAACATTTTCTAATCGATATCGTTTATTTATTTAATCTAAACAAATGTTGAATTTTCGTTCAACATCAATATTCACACCGGGTTTTAAATATAATTCGGGTTCAAACAGTGCATACAAAACAAACAGTACATATAAATATCGAGGAATCCGGTCGGATTTCTCCAACCGGTTTCCGCATCCACAGATGTCAGTCAACACAATTTACACTAACTCTATACTAGGGAATATTCAAATTGATGGAATCAGTGTCCAACCGATGATGTGTGTATATGTGACGGTATATAATATTCGACCAAATTAATTTGAATCTACCTAATCGACCATCACACAGCATTCAAACAACATTAAAATATAATTAAAATATTTTAAAATAGATCAGAGTTAGTGATTTTACTCACCTTTGCGCGTTAACCGTAAAATAACGATTTGCGTCATTCCTTGCTTTCTCTTACTGACGTTCTCATTCTAGTGAACAGTTTATGACCAATCTGCATGCTCTTCTCTCCACCGTCAGCCCATATACCGCTTGTTCATGTCTCGCTGCCGGAAACTCTACACACACAAGTTCGTTTCTCTTTACTTTCTCTCTTCTTTGTTTTTCTTGCCACTCCTCATACGACCATTACAACGACAATGGATACGATCAACCAAAACTTCTTCATCCAATTAGAACAGATCCTCCTTCCAGTAAAACAGTTTTCAAACACGCACCTCCATACCATTTCTCCCCTACGCGCCCTTCTTTTTATTTTTCATGCGTTTAACTCTTCTCTAAAACTCGCCTCTTCATCCTTTGTGGTCCATCCTTGCACTGAAATTACACTCCAGTTACAGTCACCGCGATCTGCTTCCATACTTGTTTTCACTCTTTGTTTCTGTTTTGTTTTACACCGCACCTCTCATGGACGAGAACTTCATCACGCTCCTTGCACCGTACTCCACGCGAAGACATGCAAGACTAAACCATATGTACTGTGCATGAACGTTCCTGTAAACTCCATTTACCGTACCTTCATGACATTACAAACCAAATGATTAATGATCCTCAAACCTCAACGCCCTTTCTCCATAAAATACAATCGGCCTCCCTCATCTCTTCTGACAAACGCAGGTTTACTACTCCATTCCACTACACTCGGTCACCTTCCACCATCTCAGTGCCATGCATCCACTGTTTAAACTTCCCAATACCATATAAACCTCACGCCATCAAGTCAGTTCGCACCATATTTCCTCTCACCATTTTTACACAGTGCCTCTTCTCCCAAAATGCACGCCAGCTTCAAATTTACTGACGTCATGCCACCGTGAACTCCCCCATATGCAAACGCAGGCACCTCCTTAATTTCCCATTACCTCATCATAAGCCATCCCCGTGCATTCGGTTGCACAGCTCCCCTTCTTCTCTTCTGCTATGAAGTACTGTCCTCCCTTCTGCACTTTCTCTTTGAGTGAACCATGCAAAACATTTATCTCTCCACACTACTTTGGCTCCCACGATGACAGCACAGCACCTTCAAGCGAATGCTCCCACTCCTTCCATTATTTCCTATATAACGTGCTGCTCTTCCACCTCCTTCAGCATAAACTTCATCCTCTTCGTGCTGTGCTTTCCTCAATCATATATGAGCGCAAGTCCCTCCATCAAAAAGGCCGTACCATGCAAATACCCACGTTCATCAACTCTCACCCCTGTATGGTTCAAACAACACCCAGTAACATGCTTCTAACCTTCACAACCGAAAGATCATCGTTGCTCCTGTCTTGGATCCGCTCATAAGGATTACAAGATCTCGCCATGCCGAGTTTTCCACTTACTTGAAATTCAAGACCAGGTGCAGCTCGCCATGTGAATAGCATCTTATCCTTTTTGTTTTCGAATAGAAGAAGAATGGCAGAAAAGAATAGTGTGGCTTGATTTTGTTTTTGCCAGAAACGAACGAATATGTGTATTTATAAATGGACCAAACTTCGTTGTTAAGGTATAGGATTATGGCTGTAGGCTTTAGGCACAAAACATAGTGTATGGCGTGTCCTTTGCAACAATAGGGTTATGGGTTTTCTGTAGGGTAGGCAGTCTAATTCATCTATAGTTTACGTGATAAGATGGGTACGATGCTTCATGGCAAAGCAAATGGAGATATTTCTTTTTGTGTCTTTAACTGTAGGTGGGTTTGCAATTTTGGTTGTCATCGTGTAGGTAGGTAGATCATGCCGTGGAAACTAAGTCTGGCAATATTCATCATATTGGCTCTCTTTAGACCATACATTGCATATATTGCTACACGTGAAGTGAAATGCTACCTAGGTGAGGGTCCATTCCATTTGACAATGAAGATTGAATTATTTTAAACGTAAGGCAATTGTTAGTCAAACTCTTTGCCAAGAGCAACTCGGCTTATTTGTTTTAATTATAAATTCTGTTCACGCACGGACAGAAGTAAGAGTACAGTCATGCTCAACGAGGTGTCATGATCCTAAAAATATAATAATACCGGTAGGTTGACTCATATTTTGAAACCCCGAAATATTGATACAGGGTGCACAACTCCAAATAAAAAGTTGCTTATTTAATTAATTAAAAATTACAGTAAAATTCTAAAAATTAAATTATCGCTGCGCCTCAAAAGAACCTTGTTCTGATTTGCGACTGTTATTAAGTTATATTCAAATAACTGTTACGGTCGATATAAGATTTCATAGCGACTTTCTGAATATTTGATTTGGACATAACTTCCACTCTGTAACACGAAATCTTGGTTTTTCACTTCTGTTAGAAAGATACGGTTCAACAGATTCCAACGTTCCTTGTTTCGAAGAAATCCGATTCAAAAAGAGTCCGGTACACTCAGTTGAAGTTCAGAACGTTAAATTACGAACTGCAGCGTCGTTATGGGCTCGATTATAATTAATATATATCTTTATACGTTCAACTTCGTTTTAATTAATATATAAATCCACTTATATTACAAATTCAATATTTAAACTGATTTAAATATTCAAATACAAACCGACAAAAATGCGGGACGTTACAGACCTTCCCCCTTAAAATAATTTCGTCCTCGAAATTGCTAAGATAGGGAAAATGCTACAATCTCTGTTATAAACAGGTTAAAAATCTTTTTGGTTTACTTCATAATTTCAGTTTCAACTGAACTGATTAATTCCAATTTAAAATATTAATTTCTTTTTATTTCGAAGAATTTCAAAATTCTGAAAATTTTCTAACAGCTTAAATTTTCAGAGAATCTCGCCAGCATCTCCTCTGCATGGCTTATTCGGGACTACAACAACTTGCCTTTTTGGGCCTCCTCCAATTCAAAGGAAAATTAAACAGCCAAACGGCCTACCCAAACCGACTCATAAAGAAAAAATCTCATACTCGTATATAAACGTGTACCTTCTCTGTTGGGCATTCAACTCTATCTCTGCCATCTGTTATCAAACCAGCATATCCAAGCATCCTTGGTTGATCTCCCATCAATCCGTTCTCAAACCAGTCTTTCGCTTTTACTAAGCCAAATTTCTATTTCAACTGTGATCCACTCTCAGTTCTTAACCTTGTTAAGTTTTATTACGACATTCCACTTACTGATTTATTTCTCAAATCAGTTATCTCCATCTCTAATTCAAAATTCGATTCTTAGTCTCCAAGAATCAATTCATTTTTAATAACTCGAATCTCCAATATTTTTCTTTTATAATTTTCATTCTGGATCTTTCCAAATTCAGTCCAGTTTTGTTATCTTTGTTTAAATTCCATTTTTACCATTTTAACTCCATAAGTTAAAATTTTATTTCAGAATTCAAATTCCTGGGATTTATTTCAAATCAGTTTGAAATCATATATAATTCAAAACATTTGAATTTCTGACAACTTGTTTCTCAAACAATACAAAACAAAATCTTTGGTAGTAATCCGTCACTTACCAGCTCGAAAATGAACACCGACAATGTCGCGATCATCATCGGAATTTATTTTCCAACCATCGAAGTGAGTTCAATACTATATTGCTTTAAAAACTCATTAATAATCACTCTATTTTTGAAATTACTTCAAAATATCTTTCATAGCACTTGGAAAACAAATTTTCAAATCTCCAAGGATTTTAAAATTCCCTTATATTTAATTCAAATTCAATTTCAATTCTTTTCCAAGTTTCTAGAGTTTTATTTCAATTCTGGTTTTTAATTCAGATTCGGCTCATCTGATTTTGCATATCATACTTATATAATATTTCGATTGGTAATTTATATAACCAACTCAATTTTAATCTTGTTCGATCATAATAATGATCACATATCCAATATATTATATTAATATCAAGATATACACTTCTTTTTATATCAAAATATACTTTGGGTAAAATTATTTCATTTACCCTCTTTTCAAAACATACTGTGTCGAATTACTCTGTTCAAGAGTTTAGAAACACCTATCGACTCAGTTTGCATTACTGTTTCGACCAGAATTCATAAACCACTCGACTGGCCAGTCAACACAATATAAAACAGTTTTATATAAATCTGCAAATACGTTCACTCGTCTATATACACTCAAACTCAATCTAGAGTATTACTAACTCCATCTCTATTGAGTTACGCCACAGAGCCAAGGTAATCACTTAACCTTCAGCTCTGATACCATCTGTAACGGCTGGATTTTCGACCCAGAAAATCAACATAAAAACACACTGTTGACTATTCAAGCATCGAAAACACCAGGACATTAATAGAAGAATTTAGAGGGTGAGAAAGAAAAGATAGAACTAATAGAATAGAAGAAGAAGAAGATCACAACTGAACAGAATCAGAGTAACACGAAACTCGCAGCGGAACAAAATAAGATGTATTATATAACATAACTTTGAATACAAAACTGTATTGTATATACATACCATTATCAGAGTACAATACATCATATCACAGCGGAAATAACTCTACATAACTAATGGTGAAGCTTCCTGCTTTTGAGCTCCTCCAAGTGAATCTGCAAAACCTGAAACACTTGACTGCCCGTACAAATTTGGGCACCCAAGAGTTTAGGGAAAACAAACAAAATAAACTCTGGGTCAGTCATGGGACTGGTGTGAGTAAATTCCAACCATACTGTTTAACTTTGAAAATCCTTTTCCAAACAAGAAGGTAATAGTAAGACCAACCCACACATAAACATGGACGGTTTTTACCTTACTATAACCCAACATATTTTTATATCAAACTTCAGTGATATTATAATAATGTCTACTCAATTAAATCATCAAGTAGCAGAACGCTTGCATCTCACGCTCCACATATATATAGTATAAAATCATAAACCGCAGGGCACTTATTTGAGATTGAATTTCAACAAACAAGGTATGGGAGCACCTTCTGAATAGTGTATTCTAGAGGGGATACACTCAGGGTTCAACAAGAACGTCTTGCAACCCGGCCACACATGACCGCTCACTCATTTAGCTTGAGTGTCGCGAATATATTGCCACCACGGTTGCAGGCCATCCAACCGTCATCCGAAGATACAGAATCGAAAAGAAGTATAAATATGAATTTTCTCTAGATCGGTGACAATACACCCTGCTTGGGTATGACCCAACTAGCCATGCTGCCTAGCCCAACTTCTGTCACTTCTTGTTGTGAGGCTAGAGGCTACGTCAATCTTCGGAACATCTGATCACCATTCACTTTGAATGTCACATCGTCAAATCCGTAATCACACATTGATTACACAAATGCACACTGGGTGTAGAATAAAGAGAAGTCACCTTCTCCCCACCAACTTGGTATATTCATAAAATCAACGGCGTGACCGTTGGAAATACCCTGTCAGACACTCGTCCATACAAGTTGCCCTGGGACTGGACAAACAAATAAACATCATTCTAGAACTGGACGACCCTTGCATTTAACTCCGTCTTCAATTATCTTCAGCATATCTAATTCGCAGCGCTTATGCCTATACGGAGTGGTTTTCGGATAACGTATCCAACCGGTCTCTCCATATTGACAACGATGGTCAACCACTTCGATAGTCGGTTATTTAACTATCGAAGTAAAAACAACATTCATTCTAATGTATAATTAACATCACACAACCACGGGTATTTTTAATTTTAACATTCGACTTTATTATTCGAATTCTCATATCTTACCAGATATTTCTCAAATCCCGTTTTAGCCTTTCCATACTTCTTGGAAAACATTTCCAGTTATTATAAACTCTTATTCTTTCATGTTCCAAAAAAACATACGTTATTAACATTCGAACTATTTTCATTAATTTCACATTCTTTATTTTCTACCCTTGGACAATCTACCCTATTTGCATTGGAAAATACTTCCAATTTCATTTTAACCTTTTAATCGGCCCAACGTTCACTTTTAAAACATTATTCACTTTGAAATGTGAATATCATTTCTATTATAGAAATCTGAACATCTTTATCAAATAAATCAATACCATGATCCCGTTTATCGAAATCTCTTTCATACTTTATATATTCCTATTTCACTTTGTAAACTCTGTTTCTAAGTCAACTTCTTATCAAATCGATATCAAGTTTAAACTAAGTACTGACTCCTATCCTCTTTAACATTTATTTGTTTACAACTAAATGTTAATTATTATATCAGATTATAATCCCTAAAAATAGTTTACTTTTAATACGTTCGACATCGTCGAATTCTAGTTACAAATCCTAATGGTTTAATTCTAATCACATTTCGAACATCGAAATGCTGTCATCAGTTTCTAATACGATTCCCCAATTCTTTTTCTAAACTCTTTCTTATATTTCTTTGAACAAACGTCGTTACTTGTTACTCTAGAATAATTGGATTTCAAACCAAACTGTTACATTTCCTAGGAAGTGCTGCTATATATAAAAGTCACGCTTAAGTCAAATTAACAGCAGTTAATTTGTCGCTATAGTTCTAAACTTGTCATACGCTGTAATATTCTTTGTTATAACTAATCTTGACATAACAGTCACACTTATCTTATCAACAGCGTTATTTTATCGCTATAGTTCAAACTTGTCATACGCTGTAATATTCTATGTTATAACTAATCTTGACATAACAGTCGCACTTATCTTATCAACAGCGTTATTTTATCGCTATAATTATAAGACTTGCATACGCTGCCATATTCCTTTTATACAAAAATCTTGACATCTCTTTCCGTTACAAAAATCTTGACATCTCTTTCTGTTACAAAAATCTTGACATCTCTTTCTGTTACCAAAAATCTTGACATCTCTTTCCATTACAAACTGATATCGTTCCTCGGTAATAGCGAAGCCGTTCAAGTTGGGGTATTTTATTTACCTCTCAGACCTTGATCGACAACGTTCTTAACTTAGAACCGATACAAGTCTGTATTCAAATTCCTTATTACTTAATATATTTATTAAATCGTATTTCCTTGTTGTATTTTGGAATAGGGTTTTACAACACCATATTCTTACTTTGGAATCTCTGTGGTTTATGAATATTTAATTTAACCATTAACTCTTTGCTTTCTCCATTTCCCAGTTCTTATCTATAACTTCTTAAATGGTAATTAACTCTCATTAATTTCGATAAACTTATTTCTAACCTGTTTTCATTAGATTAATTAAAGACCAATTAATCTAAAAATCATGTTCCCAAATAACAGTTGATTAAATCAACTTATTTCCATCAGTAAATTCGTTAACTGATTTTAATTACTTCTTAACATTTGATTAATCTAATTAATCTAATGATATCTCTAAATTATTTATCTTAAATGTAATTATCCAAATATTTAATCGTAGGATAGTTTTTACTTTATAAATTTGTTTAAATGTCAACAATCGCTTTTATTTGCTTTATAAAAACGAACTCTAAAATACTGGTTTATAATAGAACTTCTATTATAATTTAAAACTTCACTTTAATTATAAAAATATAATTTCTATAATTAACTTCATTGATTTGCCTGACGGTAAATCAGTTTCTTAACAAAACGATGGTTTTACGGTCGACTGTTAACATTTTCTAATCGATATCGTTTATTTATTTAATCTAAACAAATGTTGAATTTTCGTTCAACATCAATATTCACACCGGGTTTTAAATATAATTCGGGTTCAAACAGTGCATACAAAACAAACAATACATATAAATATCGAGGAATCCGGTCGGATTTCTCCAACCGGTTTCCGCATCCACAGATGTCAGTCAACACAATTTACACTAACTCTATACTAGGGAATATTCAAATTGATGGAATCAGTGTCCAACCGATGATGTGTGTATATGTGACGGTATATAATATTCGACCAAATTAATTTGAATCTACCTAATCGACCATCACACAGCATTCAAACAACATTAAAATATAATTAAAATATTTTAAAATAGATCAGAGTTAGTGATTTTACTCACCTTTGCGCGTTAACCGTAAAATAACGATTTGCGTCATTCCTTGCTTTCTCTTACTGACGTTCTCATTCTAGTGAACAGTTTATGACCAATCTGCATGCTCTTCTCTCCACCGTCAGCCCATATACCGCTTGTTCATGTCTCGCTGCCGGAAACTCTACACACACAAGTTCGTTTCTCTTTACTTTCTCTCTTCTTTGTTTTTCTTGCCACTCCTCATACGACCATTACAACGACAATGGATACGATCAACCAAAACTTCTTCATCCAATTAGAACAGATCCTCCTTCCAGTAAAACAGTTTTCAAACACGCACCTCCATACCATTTCTCCCTTACGCACCCTTCTTTTTATTTTTCATGCGTTTAACTCTTCTCTAAAACTCGCCTCTTCATCCTTTGTGGTCCATCCTTGCACTGAAATTACACTCCAGTTACAGTCACCGCGATCTGCTTCCATACTTGTTTTCACTCTTTGTTTCTGTTTTGTTTTACACCGCACCTCTCATGGACGAGAACTTCATCACGCTCCTTGCACCGTACTCCACGCGAAGACATGCAAGACTAAACCATATGTACTGTGCATGAACGTTCCTGTAAACTCCATTTACCGTACCTTCATGACATTACAAACCAAATGATTAATGATCCTCAAACCTCAACGCCCTTTCTCCATAAAATACAATCGGCCTCCCTCATCTCTTCTGACAAACGCAGGTTTACTACTCCATTCCACTACACTCGGTCACCTTCCACCATCTCAGTGCCATGCATCCACTGTTTAAACTTCCCAATACCATATAAACCTCACGCCATCAAGTCAGTTCGCACCATATTTCCTCTCACCATTTTTACACAGTGCCTCTTCTCCCAAAATGCACGCCAGCTTCAAATTTACTGACGTCATGCCACCGTAAACTCCCCCATATGCAAACGCAGGCACCTCCTTAATTTCCCATTACCTCATCATAAGCCATCCCCGTGCATTCGGTTGCACAGCTCCCCTTCTTCTCTTCTGCTATGAAGTACTGTCCTCCCTTCTGCACTTTCTCTTTGAGTGAACCATGCAAAACATTTATCTCTCCACACTACTTTGGCTCCCACGATGACAGCACAGCACCTGCAAGCGAATGCTCCCACTCCTTCCATTATTTCCTATATAACGTGCTGCTCTTCCACCTCCTTCAGCATAAACTTCATCCTCTTCGTGCTGTGCTTTCCTCAATCATATATGAGCGCAAGTCCCTCCATCAAAAAGGCCGTACCATGCAAATACCCACGTTCATCAACTCTCACCCCTGTATGGTTCAAACAACACCCAGTAACATGCTTCTAACCTTCACAACCGAAAGATCATCGTTGCTCCTGTCTTGGATCCGCTCATAAGGATTACAAGATCTCGCCATGCCGAGTTTTCCACTTACTTGAATTTCAAGACCAGGTGCAGCTCGCCATGTGAATAGCATCTTATCCTTTTTGTTTTCGAATAGAAGAAGAATGGCAGAAAAGAATAGTGTGGCTTGATTTTGTTTTTGCCAGAAACGAACGAATATGTGTATTTATAAATGGACCAAACTTCGTTGTTAAGGTATAGGATTATGGCTGTAGGCTTTAGGCACAAAACATAGTGTATGGCGTGTCCTTTGCAACAATAGGGTTATGGGTTTTCTGTAGGGTAGGCAGTCTAATTCATCTATAGTTTACGTGATAAGATGGGTACGATGCTTCATGGCAAAGCAAATGGAGATATTTCTTTTTGTGTCTTTAACTGTAGGTGGGTTTGCAATTTTGGTTGTCATCGTGTAGGTAGGTAGATCATGCCGTGGAAACTAAGTCTGGCAATATTCATCATATTGGCTCTCTTTAGACCATACATTGCATATATTGCTACACGTGAAGTGAAATGCTACCTAGGTGAGGGTTCATTCCATTTGACAATGAAGATTGAATTATTTTAAACGTAAGGCAATTGTTAGTCAAACTCTTTGCCAAGAGCAACTCGGCTTATTTGTTTTAATTATAAATTCTGTTCACGCACGGACAGAAGTAAGAGTACAGTCATGCTCAACGAGGTGTCATGATCCTAAAAATATAATAATACCGGTAGGTTGACTCATATTTTGAAACCCCGAAATATTGATACAGGGTGCACAACTCCAAATAAAAAGTTGCTTATTTAATTAATTAAAAATTACAGTAAAATTCTAAAAATTAAATTATCGCTGCGCCTCAAAAGAACCTTGTTCTGATTTGCGACTGTTATTAAGTTATATTCAAATAACTGTTACGGTCGATATAAGATTTCATAGCGACTTTCTGAATATTTGATTTGGACATAACTTCCACTCTGTAACACGAAATCTTGGTTTTTCACTTCTGTTAGAAAGATACGGTTCAACAGATTCCAACGTTCCTTGTTTCGAAGAAATCCGATTCAAAAAGAGTCCGGTACACTCAGTTGAAGTTCAGAACGTTAAATTACGAACTGCAGCGTCGTTATGGGCTCGATTATAATTAATATATATATCTTTATACGTTCAACTTCGTTTTAATTAATATATAAATCCACTTATATTACAAATTCAATATTTAAACTGATTTAAATATTCAAATACAAACCGACAAAAATGCGGGACGTTACAAGTCCTTAATACACTAAATGCACAAAAAATTTGATTTTACACATTTATCCTAGTTTAAATTATACGATAAATTCATACCAATCCAGATCATTGCCATAAATATAAATAGTGTCATTTTAAAAATAATATGAATTGATTTGATTTTTATTCTAAATTATATCAAATCCATTATTTCATTTGAGTTCGATTTTGAAAAAATAAAAAAAGAATTATAGAAGAAAACTACAAAAATGAATTAGAGATAAAGAATATTAAGCTATACATACATACATACATACATATATATATATATATATATATATATATATATATATTAAAAGAAATAATAAATGGTAATAAATTAAAGTTAGTATATACTTGTATGTTAATTAGATTAGAAAGAAAATATCACAAAATAAAGGAAAATGAAACTGACTAAAATTAACGTTAAAACTGGTCATAAATGCACATACAGAAAGAAAATACAAGGAACTGATATATAAGGCTTGTCATGATTATTCAATAAACATTGTAATTAATGCATCATTCAAAGGAGGACAAAATTGGTATTGTAAAAAAACTTCAGACGGACACAAGTTTTTGAAGGCGCGGTAGAATTAAGAAAAATCGACAAAGTCGGTTTGATAATTTCAATTGTTACAAAATCACCATTTATCTGATTATAAATTGTTGCTTATTAGAAATAAATTTGAAATCATTCATAAATAACATCACAAAATTTATTTTAAAACCACTTCAAATTCAAAAATTAAATTTAATTCAATAACTTAAATGCTCAAAATTTACGGGATGTTACAATCATACTGGTGGTACAAGACGTTCATTAGTTAGACACTGCTTTACCATCGCTTGCTGAGTTATTTCAACAAATTTGTTAAAATAGAGAAGGAATTGGTGCTCCTTGTTAGCAACAATGGATCTCAAACTGTTCGGTCGACTTTCTCCATGGATTTTCTGCAGCGATGGGGAATTGAATTGAATGATGCAGGTTGATTTGCTCTGGACTTCGAAGGGAGGTTTCAGCGAGTTACTCAGTTTTAAGGGTTTTCTATTTTTCTTTGCTTCTGTGTATTCTTTTATGTTTGTATTATTGTACGAAAACAGTTCAATATATGAAAATTATATGTGCTCTTTTCCCTTGCAAAGTACCCAGTAGGGGTGTTGTAAGGTTTTGATGAGGCATATAATGGAAGTATATGGTTAGTAATAAAAGGTAACAATTTTCAAATATATATATATATATATATATATATATATATATATATATATATATATGCGTATAATTTGTTAATATATTACAATTGTAAAATAATAGTTGTAATAAAATATATCACAGCGGTTATAAACAGTTGTAAAAAAATATAATAACAACGGTGCAAAACAGTTGTAACTAGTATAACCGCGCAACGGTGGGAAAACCGACCATTTCATTATATGATTTTTAAAAAAATCTATTATATTTTTTGATTAATCTACAAAAACATGATTGGCTTAAAAAAATGTATTTTTAAATTTTATTTATATTTAGATATAACAAAAGATATTGTAGTAGAAATAGGACATTAACGGTGGATCCGAAGTAGATTTGAAATATAATGGATATCCTATGAGAAATTTTAGGAATTAGAATTTGAGCTGTTAAAAATATCGGAGAAAACAATTCCAAAAAATGAAAAACATTTTTTTGGTTTCACAAAAGTTTATTTTAGTCAAGTGACAGTAAACAAACCTCTCTAATGGTCGGTTTGATAATAGAAGGGTCTAACTGCATGCTTGTTTGAGAATTTCTCCAGACACGAAATTCAATTTTAAGAGCTGGTCCAAGCCAGCAGTGAAAAAAATGTTATTTGAGTTATAAACCAACCAATACATTCATCTGAAAATTTTAAGGTACAGTATCATAGAAAATAATCAAAATTGTGTACGAATCTAACATCATGAAACATTTTCAAACAATAAGTACAAAGATGCATCTCGCTTATCACCGGATCACTGGTCACCAGGTAGTCTTGATAATGTCAGAATCACCTGAAATATAAGTACCAAACAAAACTTTAAATAATGGATGCAATGATCCCACAGGGATAAGCACATAAAATTTCACTAGCCAGCATGTATATATACGCATAAAATCAGAAAATTAACCTGGATCGATAATGCTAAGGCAGCAGACCCGAAAGTACTTCTCACAGGCAGTTCCTAGATCAACCTTATCTAACAAAAGAACATGTATAATAACTGATTAGTCAAACTGTACAAAGCAAAATGAACATCAGGTAAGCATAGAACAAAAATGTGAAGAATTTTTTTCGTGTAAAAGCCTTACTTCCATTGAAATGGTGAACTCCGACCTTGGCCAACATAGCATAATACTCTATCAAGTACCTTCGAAGAGGGGGGCAGTTGTTTGCTATGATAATCAATTTACCTAAAAACCAATTACAAAACAATCATAATCTAGTAACATTACTAAACTTGAGTTACTGAGTAATTTTCCAACACAAAAATAGATTCAAAGTACAAGCAGGCATGCACAAGCGTAGCATATGAGGAATAATTTCAATGAGCACTGTAGCTCCTTAGCCTGTGCACTGGTAGTTTGCCAGAATGGAAATGCTAGCCTCTGTATGACTCACCAAATACACTCATTCGACAAAATGCAATTACGCACATGGTGAAGATCATCCAGATAAAGAAATGTATAGCTGCTCTGGTCAATACTAAAATTGATCAAAAACGTCTCAACAAAAATCTATATTGTTTCAACAAAATCAGATCAATATATGGAGTATTAGCACATCAGTAAAAAAAAGTTTAACTCTGAAACTGAATAATCTATAGACCCAATTTAAAAGTATAAGAAGAGAAAAGTCTCCCAACAAAAAAGTCTAGAAAAGATATAAACCAACTCTAGCACATTATGGGAAGCATGTTAATCTAGGGAACTATATACACCTCTAAGGCTGTATTGTAAAAACCGAAGAGCCAAACTTCAGTCCTAGATAACAAAATCAAGGAGCACTTAGAACATAATATCAACAAAGTCACACACACACACACACACACACACACACACACACACACACACAAAAAACATTACATTGTCTAAATTACCTTACTGTTTCAGAGGATAATTCTAAACGCTGGTAAAAAATTACGATGAATCTTATGTATAACCATGAGTACCAAAATTTTATTATTGCTAACAAACCACATCAATTAGGGAAAAAATAATTTCAAGTGAATACACACACAACAGTTTAAATTCAGATGGTTTTTATTTTAATAATGGTCAAAATTTGTGTATGCTTTAAGTATTTCAACATCAAAAAAGAAAAAACATTACATCTACAAAATTACCTTACTGTTTCAGAAGATATTCTAGACGCTGGTAAAAAATTAAGATGCATCTTATGTATAACCGTAAGTATCAAAATTTTATTATTACTAACGAACCACATCAATCAAGGAAAAGATATTTTCAAAGTGAATACACACAACAGTTTAAACGCAAATTGTTTTTGTTTTGATAATGGTCAACATTTGTGTATGCTTTAAGTATTTCCACATCAAAAGATAGACCAACTCATACAACAGCTAAATCATTTAAATCCAAATGTTTGCACCCGCCAAAAAAGACATCATATTTAGAAACAATTCTAAAACAACGTGGAAGAAAAGATCATCTCTAAGAATACTATGTAACCAAAAAAAGTTAACTGTAGATCAGTAGATGGAAAAAACAAAATTAGATGCAACATCAAGAAAATATGTCAAAAAAAGGCTACTCAGCGGAGTGAAAAATAATAGTTGCATCACATGTACTGCAGTTAATACTAATATTTTACTCGCTCATAACAATGAGGATAACGCCAAAGATCCACATCAATTAACTGAAATTAATTTCAACTACAAAACCTTCAAGTGAAATTTAAACAATGGAGATGAGTCATGCCATACTCCAGTCAGAGCGCATGCCTACATAGAAAGAGAACGATAAATACCTGAAATCAGCAAATAAGCCAAGAAGAGTGGATGAATAGCGATCGCTTCGAAATAATCAAGAAGAAGAAGGTTGGTGATAGACTTGATTTGATGCCGGCACACAATCTCGGTCACTCCGAAATAATCGAGAAGGAGAAGGTTGACGATCACGAAGCATCATTGCACATCAATCCTCCAGAACAATACTACAGCTCAGATCACTCAAACTGCATATATCTAGTTGAAATTGCAAGCGTTAAATTCAAACAACAATAGCCTTCCTCTCTGTTGGTGAACTATAATAACCTACAATAAACAAATATTGAATTATATACACCTACTCTAGACAGATACAACTGCAAAATACACGAATAGAAAAACGAGGAACATTAAGATTTACAGTCAACATATTTAACTATGTCTTGTCATGTGGCACCGTCTTGAATAGTTTATAAAGCATCACAACAATCAATAAAGACACCAAATAAATCAGAAATTCATCTGTTATTGCATAAGTTCGTTAAGCTCAATCTATTTACTTCATTTTGTGGTTATAAAATTGCAAGCATTTGCCATTCAAAATTATCGCAAGTATGTTGTCTACTAGTAATTCATCCATTGAACCCTAAAAAACACCAAGATTTATACCATTATTCTGAAGTTTGAAAAATTATTTTAATCAACATTTAAACTTAATCGGCTAAATAATAATGGAAGCTAATTAACCCACTGAAATAACATAATAAAAAAGCTAGCAAGAGCAGAACAGTGGAAGTGTAGGGTCAAGAATCATACAAAATAAAGCAAATTGACCCGAATTAACCAACGATTGCTTTTACATATAAAATTATCCAAAACCTAAAGGAAACCAATGTCTGCTATCATTATCAGAAATGTTTTACATATAAAATTAGAAAACAATTAGTCTACACAATGGATCTCACCTCGGATATATGGAGTCACGAAACAATTGTCCCAATTTCCGAAGTCTAGAAAAAGCAGGTAACCGTTTCAGATGAACTCGTAGATGATAACGAGATCTGGGCACGAGAAGCAGAATCCGAGGAGTTTTCCAAGATTCGGGTGACGGATCTTCGCTAGGGTTTTGAGTTTTGCTCAGAGCTCGTGGATGCCGCCGTGGTTAAAGGCGAAGGTGTGAACAATAGTGCGCTTTCGCTTGAATCTAATTTGAAACCATGGAGGATGAAAATGAAAACAGAGAATAATGACTTAAATCTGATTTGAAACCGTGAATGATGGGAAAAAAAAGGAATAATGGAAAAAAAAGAAAAAGGAATTGGTCAGAAAGATTAGCTGAGAAGAAGATGAATTTGCACGGAGATGTTTCTCGGGATTGCGTGATTAGCGGCGAAAATAGTTGGCACAGACTATTTGGTTTTGGCCACTTACAATGGACAAACCTCCATGACGGTCGGTTTGATAAAATTTATTACAACGGTGAAAAACAGTTATAAAATATACATATCACAATGGTGTCGCAACGGTGCAAAACAGTTGTAAAAATTTTTAGTCTATTATAACTTCTTAATATACGACGGTTACCCCACCATTGCGAAATGTATTTTAATTTTTAAAACGGTTTTCCACCGTTGTAATATGATCAATTTGTTGAAGTGACGGAGTAGGAAAAAAAGATGTATTGATAATTGGGCACCACAGCCATATATATTAACCAACAACAATCAATTATTGGATATTTGCAATTCAACCTCTCATCAAATTGAAAATATAACTAGTGTTTTCCTCACTTTTATTTCATGATACTTATACTCCATTATAATTATAAAATAAATGGTCACTTTATTATTTTTATCAAAACTATATAATAGCATCATACATAAATACATATGTGCCCATGATAAAATTTTAAACCAACAATCTAAAACTTAAGCAACATATGTTTCCTTTTAAATTTAACATTTATGAGCTCGAAATTTGCTATAAAATTAGGATATTCTTTAGTAATCTTGCTCATCAACCATATCTATATAGGATCAAAGTGGTTTTTGTCATATTAACCATGACTAAACTCATCAATGATGACATATATATATATACACACACACACACACACACACACACACAAAAATACAGTCAAGTGACAGATTAACCATGAATGCGTAACATAAAATTACATGCAATGTGAACCAAACAAGCCTATGTTTGACCTACCTTAACCTTAGGTGAGGTCGGAAATGAAAACAATAAAAAAGTATGAACGAACTGAATACTTTACTTCTGATCAAAAAATAACCAAATACGTAAATATCTTAAAACGAACATAAAGCAAATAAAATATGAACTCCTACTGGATTGCGAACGTAGGCTTGTCTTGAGCAACTCAACAATGAGTAGATCTAAATATACTGATGTAATTTTAGATGGCATCAGTGTGGGCAACATTTGAAAAGTCGTCTATTGGCGCTATTTCAAGTGTCGTAAAAAATGTGCAAAGTGTGTGTGTGTGTGTGTGTGTGTGTATATATATATATATATATATATAGGTAAACTCTATTTAGACACAAAATGGGGACACAAAATTGCACACAATAAATCTCAACCACAGGATCCTCCTATGAATTACACTTTTCAGATAAAGACAAACAAATCCAACGGTGGAGGTTTTGTGTTTCTCTCTTTGTGTTTAATTTTATGTCCAAATAGCCGGCCTCATATATATATATATATATATATATATATATATATATATATATATATATATATATATATATATACATATATATATATATACATACACGTGCGTGCGCACATACAAACGCCATTTTCAGCAGTTTGTTTTGACCAACCCAGAGTTGAATTGATTATAACAAAACTACGTTTGCAATTAAGTTTGAAAGTGGACTGTAAAAGTGTAGTTTTAAGATGCGAGCTTAAAAAAAAAAAAAAAAAAGACTCGTAACATATTTATAATTATATCGATTTGCAGAAATTTTCGAAAAATATGATATTCATTCCAAATGATATTTAATAGAGTTTTAGTGTAATAGAAATATTATCATCCCTTAGATGATCTACCAAAAAAATTGGAAGTTAAAACAATTTCCATGATATATGGATGACGAATATGTAGAAATTCAAGAATGATAAAAACAGCTAGACTGAGAGCTGTTGTCGCTTGAGATAGGCTTAAAACTGGTGCAGGTGAAATAAACAGTGGATAGGAAGGAGCAAGCTCGAGTATTCGCACACATTATTGCAAGCTAAAATGAAATAAACTGTGGAAATGCCCAGAATGTGGGAAGATAAGCATGCTGGTGCAGACATTGAGCATGCGGGATGCTGAAAATGGATGTTTTACAGAAACCGCATTATTAGAAAGTCCGTACATGCCTTAGTATTTGAATTGTGTATCATTGAGGACCGGTTTAACACTAAAGAATCAACACAATAGCGTTCGTTGTTGACTAATTTCTGATCTCATCTAGCTTAAATTAATCTGTAAATATGATACACCATAATTAAATTTGCCAAGATTTCGTTTCATACACTATAATTCATTAGTTTAAATATCCAGAGGATCATCAACAAGACAACATGATTTAAACATTACTGAAGACAGCAAGCAACAAATTAAACCAAAAAGGAAACATCTTCAGAATGACTGAAAAACCCAACACAATTGCATCTCCTTTTTCTATCATAATTTATAACAGTACCTGAAAATGAAAACAAAACTACTGTCAGGATCTAAATAATGAGTCTATATAATACAGACAGCATGCAGGTTGTGTGTCCCTGCCTGTGTGATATGGACGCATTTGAAGATTAAAAAAAAGAAAAAGAAAAAACATGAAAGCATTTGTGTGCGCGATATGATCCATTTGATAAGAAAGAAGGAAAACATGAAAGCATAAGAGATACCTTATAGGTTGGCTCATACCACATGGTACAATACCTCTGATTTTGGGTTGAACCAAAATACAGTGAGCCATCCCCACTGTTGTTACAGCAACATACGGTTGTTGCAGCATGGTCACATGATATACACGACTTTGGCCTGAAGTAAAACTGATCATGATGAAAGAATGACTCAACCACAATCACTCTCTTGGGTTCATCTTGATGACAGTCGGGTAAAAAGACCCTATTCTGAAGCTTTTTAGCGGTTGGCAGGGACATGGCAGAAAAGGTAGATCCGAGAAACAAGCTTCGACCACACAAATCATCGGTCTCATTCCAGACCATCTTCTTTCGATCAAGAAGAAACAAACGAATCCCGCTCCCATGGTTGTTGACCTGAACCACCATCATCACCGTGTCGATCCAATCAACAAGGTAGCAGCAATGGATATCATCATCATCATCATGATATTTGTTCATGAATTTAACACTGTAAACGTTCCAAGTCCTTCGTAACAAATCAAAGACTCCTAGTCTGTCGCCTTTGCTATGCAAGCAATAGAATCGTCCATCAAAGTACACTGGGTTCGATGTCAAGTGAAATGGCTCATTACCATTGTTGTACACCAAGTCCAAAGCCCAACCAACAGGCTCTCGGTAAAGGTGCACGGTGACTTGGTTCTCATGGGACGTGTCGATTAGAAATATTGCATAGCTGCCGTGAAACGGTCCTATAGCAGTGCCATTGAAGGATATGTTGCTAGTTATGTCAAACCTTAAAGCGAATCCATTAAAAGGGTCGGCCAACTTCATCTTCATCTGCATCCCATCCTGCTTGTACATCAGTAGACCTCCATGTTTTGCACTAATGATTTCCCACCCTCTCAAGTTCAAAGGCGATCTCGCTTCGAATGCTTTATTTAACCACGGGCTGTAGTACTGGATAAAGGCACCCTGTCCTTTTCCTTGTCCTCTGCTTTTTATATGGATCAGCAGTGGGCTTTTGCCTGCCGGATAGACGCGCGGTATTGTTCCAATTATACCCTTCCAACTCTTGCACACGCATGCCAACTTTGCCTTGTCCTCATATCGCACCAGCTTTGATATTACGAATCTTAGCAAATCAGCAGGTAGATCTGACCATGAGAATTCTTCCAACTCCAGTGCTTCTCCCCTCTTCACTTGATCGCATTCCCCGTTCATACCAAATGAGGGGACGTCGTCTGCATTGTGTTTTGCGTTTTCAGTATGTATTAAAAAAAAATTACGAAGAAGAAGACGGAGATCATCTACAATTACTAGCTATTATGATGACAAACGGACAATACAGAAAACTAAAATTTTCTTCGCGGTTTTCGAATGTCCTAAAACCATCGCCGTGTGTTAATAAATAAATTCACATACCTCTACCGACGAAGCAACACCACATCATCAACAATTTCAGTCTCATCAATAGTGTCGTCCTAGTCTGAGTTACATTATTTGCTATCATCGTTGCTCGACGCCTAATGAATAACAAAATCGAAAATATGTTCCGTATGGAAAGTTGATCAAAAGAAACCGCACTTAAAAATGTGAACTTTTAGGATAAATGATTACAATGTCATAACACTTGCCAAACATATCCTCTTCATACAATATTTTGAGTACTAGCTGTGGGTTTAGCTATGGATGACAATATTGTTGAATCTCGCTATATAGCGTTTTGACTATGACAACTATACATAAGCATATATACTATATCAACTAACTCTGTTTTGCAGGAAAATATTCGACAAGCAGATTCAAGAACACAAAATGAAAATTATATATGTTATAAGAGTCTGTTGGTCTTAGATTTATATGTTAAAGTCTTCCTTGATGACACACACACACACACACACATATATATATATATACACACACACACTTTTCACATTAAAATAAGCAAGAAATAAGTTTTGCTCAGAAAACAGACGTCTAAAATATTTCAGACAGACGTTTATTCGCTGAAACAAATTTCAATTTTACATAATATTCAGACGTCTATTCTGAATTTTTCAGACGTCTGAATCTGCTATGAAATAAACTATTCCCTTGCTGTTTTATTTTTCAAATCAAAACAGACATCTGAAAATTATATCGAGACATCTGATTACGAAGAGTTGCAACCTATTATGAAAAGTCACGACTTTCTAGTTCATATCTCTTGATCAAATCTCTTCGTGACTAGTTGTAACTCTTTACATATTATAAATAGAGGCTTGATTAAGTAATCCAATCACCGAATTTTATTCTAAATTTTTCTATCTTACTAAAAGCTCTCTATTCTCTAAAAAGCACTTTATTGACGAATACTTGAGATTTTAATCTTCCATACTCTTTCACAAACTTCACGTTTATCATCAAGGAAAGACTACAGGAATGGTGTACAAATTGACATATCTGTGGTATCAAGAACATAAATAGTCAGCAAATATTCTATATTGAGAAAGTCCTCTTCAGCAGTTGAGGCAAGAAATCCCGTTCGGCTGTTCGGGTAATTGTGAACCTGTTCCTACGGGTAAAGTGAGGGTTTTTTGTGTTAGTGAAATACCAGAAGGGAATCTGGGACTGGACGTAGGACAGTGGTCCGAACCAGTATAAAACTGACTGTGTGATTTTACTTACTGCTACTACTCTACTATTTACATTTCATCATACTCATACTCCATTCTATACGATCATATCGCTGCTTAGACACTTTCAAATATCTGTTTTTGTTGTATGTTGCAATGCTAGTCACAGATTTTGAGTAAATAGCATGGTCTTAAATTTATGGATGTTATGTAAGTCTTTTGCATAGTTGGGAAACTTTAGCGCTTACAAACATCGAGAAATGATATTTTTGTTTTAGTGTATGCAGCGGTAATATTCATTCAATACCCACAATACACGTTGCCATTACCTTATCAGTATAAATCATGTTCTAATCCCCACCAACTAAACCAAAATTTTACCCTAAGTCGACTGAAATTCCCATTTCTGGATTTTAGAATATTAAAAAGAGGAAAATGATGTAAAGGTCTAGGAAGAGTGGCGTTAAGTGACAAACCGAATCACCATGTCTCCATCTGCCAATTCGCCAAAAGAGGAAGCATCAAGAGGATCCGTGGATTGACTGAAAAAAACCAAGGGTTTCCAGGTAATTTTCTTGGAGAAACATTGTTCATGAAGTGGTCACTTGTGCTAGGCATGCAAGGCAAAAAAACATACCTATCATGGGTGTTGTTTTTGTTTACGAGGTCGAAAAAGACAATGTATAGATTTATAGTTTTTTCTTCTTCTTAATTTTGATGTAAATTTTTATATCGGGTTGATTAAGGTTATTCATGTGAGGTTAAATGTCATTTATGCCAACTAAAATTTTGCACGAATTTTTTATTTTGTTTTTATTTTTAGTGGTACATCTGTAAGCGCAGGATTTGATGGATGTAGTGATGATAGCAGTGTAGTCTATAGCGCATAGGCTTGCGCTATAGACTATTTTGTGCTATGCGCTATAGCGCGCACTATTGCGTTCATTTAGAAAGAAAAACAGTAATCAAGTATATTTTGTCTAATTGAGGTTTTTTTTTTTTTTTGCATATTTTGTGTCATATCCAGACAGTTCAAGACTCCAAATACAAGCGCTACCGTACTTCATGCATATATTTTTTTATGTGAAATGTAATTATACATGAAGTCTACAAAAACAAGATTCAAATAAACAAAAGTTAGATGTGATTCAAGTGTACAATAACAAAACATAGAAAATATATTATGTTTCTAAATTTTTAAAGGATATTCAGTAGTTTCATCTAAATCATAACCATTAATCATTATTTAAATGATCATCAATCTCTTCTTCTTTCGAGTCATACTCTACGGCATTTTTCCTTTGAGTCATTATAAATACGATAGCGTGCTATTTTGGTCTTAATTCATTGTTCAAACATTTAAAAAAGAGACAAAAACAAAATAGCGCATCACTTACAGCTATGCGCTATTTTGTACGCGCTATTTTGCGCTATGATAAAGTAGCACGCTATTTTTGCGCTATAAGGAACCCTTGCGCCATAGTGCGCTATAGGATGCGCTTTGATAACACAGAGCACAACACAATGAAGTGTGGTTAAAACCTAAAGTTTTTACATCAGAAATTTATGTCGCGTCTGCGTGTTTTTGATGACATTAAAGCCGTGCCGCAAATGATAACATAGGAAACTACAATATTAGCGACACAAATTATTTATGACATAAACATTCCTTCTGCAACAAAATTAATGTCGTTGTAGATTATTTCTTGTAACGCTTTTTTATGACAAGAAGTTTTACTTGCTTCCACTCCAATTGTGACATTTGTGCGACAAAAAATATTATGTCGCTAGAGAACTTATACGACGTAAGGTATGTTTTTTACGACGCCTATAAGTATTGCCAGAGACCAATTTTGTTGTAGTTTACTACATAAATTCATTTTTCATAAAACATGTGATGTTATACTTTGTCCTCTTTGAAATTGCTAAAGCGGATTTACAACGAAAATTTGTAGTACCATTTCAGGAAAAAAAAATCCAATTTTTTTTTACTATTTATGCACTTACGTTTGTACATCCAAAAAGTCTAAAAATGCAATATTAAGTGAAAAACCACATGTTTGTAGCAGGAGTACTTGTAAGTTAACCATATGATTGATGCTTCACCCAACATCGAATAAGCATGCATCTTAGACTAAGTTCATTATACTTCAAAATACATATACCACAAAATACAATTCCTTAGACTAAGGTCGTAAACAAAACAAACACAACCTAATCATCATTCTTGTTACAACCCAAAAATTGCACATCGTTAAAAAACAAATTAAACAATATCTTAGCGAAAATCGCTAACAAATACATACAGTACTTCATGCTTTAGGGCAGCTCACCTTAATTTTATGAACTATTTAAACCATTCTCCAACTTTATTAACCAAATAAAATTTACAAACTGTTTATAAAAAATAAAAGATCACTTTCAGTTTAAAATAATTTTAATTAGAACTAGGAACAATTCAATGTCAATACAATATTTTGAAGGATGATGCTGCAGGGACGAGGAAAATAGAAACGGCCGGAGGAAAATATCCGTAAGATATATTTGACACCGTGAAATTCATGAATTTCGAAATCCGCCAATTTTCACCGGGAAATCGCCGGTCGTTGTAGCATGTCCGTAAAGAATTGTTGTAATTTGAAATACCAATCTCATGCAACTGCAATAATATATCAGCCAATTTACAGATTATTAACAAAAAAACCTGAAGACAAAGGGGACGGAATATGGCTGTAATTCCCGCGAGGATTGCAGATGTTGATTTGTCCAATATCGCTGCTGCAGTGGAGTGGGGCCAGTACAACGGCAGAAGCACTGAAACCTGAAGACAGACGGAGGCAGTTTCGGGTTGAGGATCGAAGGGAGAAACGCTTTTTCGTTTTATATAAGAAAATTTAGGGTTTCAAGGGCATTGCCCTGATGAGCCTTTAGAGTTTCAACGGCATAGCTTGATGGCCCGAAGGAAGAGTGAGCCAGTTTATTATTATAGTATCTAAATTAATGTGTAATGTAAGGGTGTTTTAGGCACAAGCACAAAATTTAAGAAAAATTTAGACATAAAGATAAAATGCCAAAAATTTAGACATAGGGACACTTTTTAGTATAAATCAAGGAATTCATGGATCCACCCTCATTTCCTATTTTACACTAAAAAAGTGTCATTGAACCTAATTTTTTTGTCTCTTGTCCTTCTGTCTAAACTTTTCTTTAATTTTGTCATTCACACTATTTTCCTGTAAGAAGCTTCCTGTAAGGGGGAATGCAAAATTAGTATGCCGGTCTTTCTTTCAAACTTTGAAAGTAGGAATAAATCAAATGTTAACCATTTGGTATTGATGTGGTGATCAAATAAAATCAACATAATGAAGTATCGCGGTTATTATAAATTAAAAGTGGTAGTTATAAAACAAGGAAATAAAATAAATGCTGCAAGTAAAGCAGTGGATTGTTAGGTAATAAATGGTATGGTCACATGGGATAGAAATTATAAATAAGAAAGGTAAAACCAACGTAAATTTTGTTTTTGTTTTTTTCAATAGCAAACCTAATCTATACTACTATATTATTGCTGTGTTGGAATTCAAGGGCGCACAAGCTTCCTGCAATTCTTTAGAACTAACAGTCACAATTTTTTACCTATTCTACCTCTTCGGTTATTTCTGCTCCTAACCGGCTAACCCACGAGTTCTCTATTTTTCTGCTCTTCCTTTCAATAGTTCTTCCGCTGTTTCACCTTTCAAAATTGACATGCTTAATTTTTCTCAATCTGCTTAAATTTCGAAGACGCACATGATATCCCCTCAATACTCCGGTCCACGCCTCTTGTCAACGCCGCCTATCTGATAGCATTCGATTCATCATCAAAGCATCTTGCAACCAACGTCACCTTTTCATCCCTTTCATTTTTGGGCAGTGGTTGTCTTCTTTACTCGTCGTTCGAGTAGTCAGGGTTGATTTTAGCTTTCTGCTTCTTCGGGTAATCATGTATATTACTAAAATATTCACATGAACCATAAGTTGATTATTTGCTTGCTGAATTTTTTCCCCTTCTAATCAGATTTACTATTTTGAAATTAGTTCAATAATAGATTCAAGACCACTAATCAACCCAAAGGCTAGGGCATTTCATAAAAACCTAATTATGGCAGTTCGCGAGCCTGTGCTTTAATTAATGAGTAGCACTGAAAAACCGGAGAAATTTTCATCAAAGTTTATTTATATATATATATATATATATATATATATATATATATATATATATATAGAGAGAGAGAGAGAGAGAGAGGAGCGTTCAATGTCACCCCAAATAGTGAGCACCTCAATTGTCTCCCTCTCATTTATTATAAATTATGGTAGTGAAAGGAGAGAGAAGTAGTGGAGGGAGAGAGAAACGGAATGTGTGGTTGAAATCGGGGGTATTTAGGGGTGCCATTGAACACTCGCCTATATATATATATCTATATATATATATATATATATATATATATATATATATATAACACTAAATGTTTTGCTATGACAACGTAACCAAAGCCTCTGTTTCCATTACCATTACATTTTGCCGTGTCCTACTTAAGTTTCTTAAATGGTTTTATTTCTCCAACATTTATTAATAATATCTTATTATTGTTTACTTTTCAAATATAACTCTAGAAGACTTACAATATGATATCATTATGGGCATTTACGGTTGTTAGACTATATTCTACCCACCTTCATCAACTCAAAAGTTTAAGCAGATTGTTTTCAAATTCATTAAGTCAACTACTATAGCTTCCATTTTTGGCATTTACTTTTGTTGGTATTAAATAACTTTCTTATTTGAGTTTCATGTATTGATTTTATTTAGAATAGTCAATTTTATGACTGTGGCTCAAACTTTGTAAAACAGACAAAAGCAGGAGTGGATGACAAACTTCACTCCTTTGTAATATGATTAACATGCATCGATAAATATAATGGACTAAATGCATTTAAATAAACTAAGGTTTTTTCCAGTAAGGATACCTGGATTAGTTACAAGAAAATGGATTATTTCACCCTCACCCAAAGCATGAACTTTCTTTGTGGTAACTACACATATGTTCTTGCCAATATGTGTAGACTTGATTTTCTATTTTACTTGTGCGGATTCAAAATATTAAAAATGTTCAATGGAAGTTTCTTTTTGTTACTACTGATATTGTATGTGCATGATTTGAAACATGCCAAAATTTTGTAGATATGTTATTTTTATCAATTAGATCTGGATATAACGTTCATTAAAATCTGCATCTCTGTCCCAAAGTATGATTCCATATGAAATGATAAAACTGCGTAAATCAATAATGTATTGTTATATTTGTTGAAATTTGATCTTTCTGAAACTATTTACAATTGTTAAAGATAATGTTGATGCTAAAACAAGTGCAATTGTAGTAATATATGTACATTTGAGTTGTGTATGAAAAACACCAACACCAAAGGATAAAACCAAAGACGCTGTAATTTTGATTTCCTTTGGAGACATATGTTGCATACGAATTTGTAATAGAAAGTTATAAAGTGTCACAGGCACTAGAAAGAAAGCATAATATAACCCTACTAGAGATCTGCGACTTTCTGACTGGGATTTGGCGTCGTTATGGTGTCGTTAACTCTTTTAGCGATGCAAGAAGCACTGTCAGAAAAATGAGCATCACTAAATTACTTGATGCCACTATGGTGTTGTAAAATCAAGGTCGCTATGGAGTCGGTAAATTTTTTTTACCGATGTCGTAACGGCGTCCCAATCGTCATCATAAAAGCGGACATGCTTAAATTGTTTAGTGTCGCCAAGGCATCACAAAATTGACGTCACTACGGCGTCGCTTTCAAAAAAAATAGTGTTGTAATAACATCACTAAATTTTAGTAATACTGCTACAACGTCGATGTTTTAAACTGATATTCACAGAATTTGAAAATTTGATTCAAAATTCGGTTTTTTAAATAAAAACAGTGGAAAGTAGTACAAGTCTAAGTGGCTAAATAACGCATTGCTACCAGGAAATTTTAATGACACATGCTACTTCATTACATTTGAAGCCAAACTTTGTACACATAAAAGAGGAATTAATATGCCAGGGATCCTATTTGTTTTATACAGAATTAGACAATTCAATCCATACTTTTGAAATATATGAACAGAATGGATAACGTATATAAGTAGCATGTCAACAAAAATAAATAAACTTACAAACTTATACAAAACTTGTTCTTTTTATTTTTCTCCATTTCTATTTACCTTAATTCTATTTTCTTCATCTTGTGCCTTTAGTGGTCCAACAGGAAAATACCTAATGCCATGTTCGTCAGCAACCTCGTTGCTGATCTAAAGTCAATCCCAAATATCAAAGTAGAAAATCAGTAGAAAAATATAACAATATAAAAATTCAATCATAAAATATATACATACCTCAAAGCCTCTAATAAAAACCCTGCCCTATGAAGCGGAGATGTAAATAAAGGCTACGACAAAAAGGGTAGGTGTTGCTGGGAATGCAATTATCACAACTATAACCAAACTCAATTTTCCTTGTTATTTTTCTACAACATATCAAATGTTGGGTTCAAGATTATTTTCCATATCTGCATTAATAAACAAATAAATCATAAATTGTATGTTAAGTTATTTGCCATGTTTATATTTTTTTTGAGCATGCACAAATATATAAAGAAAAACTTGTTGGTTTTTAGGTTGGAGTGGAGTTCGTACCGACATGCTAAATGATGGGTTCGCTAATGTTGCTGCAACTGCGATGAACCTCCACGTTTTTTAGACTCCTGATGTCTTTGAAACTACTCTCATTGAGGTGGTTAGCAACTACTTTTCATTTCTTTTCTCTACGATGGCAATAATAAGGGATGACTGCATTTACAAGAAATGATCATAGGGTTACAAATGAAATAGGGAATAATAATTTTACTTTTTTCTGTGCATACTTAACTCACTTGGATGGCAATCTTAGACGAGACCAAAAGGTGGAAATCAGAGGGCTCTGATTGGGTGGGACACGGAGGGACACTGAAAATTGAGACAGAACAATTGGTACGATCTTAGACCTACTTGCATGGCCTGTCAATATTGCAACTTAGCTCTGTAATCAATGCATAGCTATAACACACTTCTCTACATCGCTTCAGTTGTATCAATTGTGCAATCACATTCTACAACTAGTAACACGCCTATACAAAGCAATTGACCCTCAACAACAACAATGACAACGCTACACAATCAATATTGCACTCATCTAGCCACCCTACTAAAGCAGCTTAAGCCTGGTAGCACCCTCTTCCTTGCTCATTCAAAATTCCAATAAAACTCAAGCAGCAAATTGGCATTCATTTGCTCACCTTACTCTCTAATCTGCAAGCAAGCAACAAGCTATCCACTTCAGCATTGTCTCAACAAACCATACCAACGTTAATTACTTATCTTGATGCAACATGCATAATACAATGCTAATAACGCACTCCAAACATGTTTTGTGTCAGCTCCAGGTTAAATATATTGTCAGCCCCACCCCCAGATCTGTAGTACCCTCTGTAAATATTTACTGTATATATCAACATCAAACATTCAATCTATATGTAGTAGTCAATAGCTGATAGAACGACTTACTAATTAAAGTTAAGTAATCTTTATATTATAGAATAAAAGAGAACATGCTCTAAAATTGCTCCGGTAGTTAGGCTCTTTTCTTCCTGTTATTGAACATCACCTACAAGCAATGAATCATCAACTACATATTATTAATCAGACTAAACCAACATTTTGATCAATTAATGAGGTAGCTGGTAGACTTATAATCACCAGGAGGTAGTGTTAGTAAAATGCAGTTGGGAAACTAAAGTTCCTTATATATATGCGACAACTAACAACAAAGCTTTGAGCCCCTTTGCAGATTATATGAATATAACAATTGAGAAGATGAATAAAATCTAAGCCTTTGTTGCTCTCTAAGTAGTAGCGGTATTCGCTATGTTCTTCGACAAAGGTAAAAGCCCACCAAGTCTGTTAGCTCTTCCAGTAATAGGATATCTTCATCTCTTAAGTATCAAACAACATCTGCACCACATTGTAAACCAAACATATGATAAATTTGGATCTCTACTTTTGAATATCATACTATTTTAATAAGTCGGTACGATTTTTACAATTTAAACCAATAATTATGAGGTTTTTCCAATAAAACCATATCGTTCTTTTGGATAAGAAAATTGCAAATATTCTCTATAAAAAACAACGACGAACATATATACCTGAATAAAAGACGATGCCTGCCATGGTGAATACAATAGATATAATGGAGCAAAGGCTGACGATAGAGAAGATAGGCAATCGATGGCAGGCCTCGACGAAGACATTGAACAACCGACTATTGATCTGATTGTAAAGGATAGGCTGATATTGGATATTTGGTGTTAATATATTGATTGAATATTTGATAATCTAAACTCTAAAGATTAAGGGAAATTCACTATGTTAGACCTGTTTGTAAAGTTTATAGCAAGATTAGCCATGTTTTAAAAGTAATTACAGGAATAGACCTGTTTGGAGTTAACGAAGTCGTGTTTTCAAAATCGCACAAAGGCGCCTTTCCAAAACTCGCCCGTATATATATATTTTTTAATTCCATAGCGACTTTCTTCAAATTTGATTTGAACTTTAAACGACTATACAAGATTCGTCTTAAGTCGGATTTCTTTGAAATAAGAAACGTTCAAATCTAATTCATTGTATTTTTCTAATGGAAGTGAAAAATCGAGATTTCGTCTTATAGTTTGTGAGTTATGTCCAAATCAAGTTTTCAGAAAGTCGCTATGGAATCGTTTATAAGCCATAACAATTTATTTAATATAATTAAATATTGGTTTCGAATTTAGACAAGATTTTTGAGACGTATACATAATTTAATTTACAGAATTTTTCTGTAATTTTTATTTTGGAAAACAAGCCACTTTTTGTTTAACGTATTTTGTACCATATATCAGCATTTTTTGGTTTCACAAAATAAAACCAACTTGTCTATTTTAATATATTTTTGGGATTATGACACTTTTTTGTCACAACGGTATCTTTATTTTTGTCTGCAGCGGTTCGTATGCAAACGGAGTTTTACGTAACAAGGGACCTTAAATATCTGGATAATTCACTATTTTAGGCTTGTTTTGTAGGATTATTACATGATTAACCATGTTTCAGAAATAATTACAAATATAAACCTGTTTTGATCGGGGAGGGATACTGGCGCCTTTTGAAAACTTGCCTTCGTGCACCTTTTCAAAACTCGCCTGTGTATTTGGGGTAATTTTCAAACTATATAAATACTCACTAGCCTTCTCATAATTCTGATTCATACTCAACCACATCTTCTCAGCTCCATATATTTTCAAACATGGTTGATCAAACAATGGTTGAGCAAGAGGTTAACTCGTATCCAGTTTGCTGCCACTTTGGATATATTGCTGAAGTTGTCGTATCTGATGATGGCGAAAATGTTGGTCATCGAAGTCTTCTTTGTCCCAACTATCCCCACGGATGCAATTTTTAAGAATGGATTGATGAATCGCTTTGTCGTATGGCCATAACGTATGCGAATGAGTTGGAGCAAGAAAATAGACGTCTCAAAAAACGCGTAGAGGACTTGCAATTTAAACCTAACCAGTAGTGTTTCTATTATCCGTCATCGTTGTAGGTGTCTGAAGTTTAGTTTGAATTATTGTATTATCCGTTGTCGTTGTATGTTTCTGAAATTTAGTTTGAATTATTATTTGTGTGTTTGTAGGAGTTAGAAGATTAATACAAAGTATTGTATGTTTGTGTTATTCTAATGAAATATTTTATGTTTTTGAAGTATGAATTAAAGTTTTGTATGTTTGCGGGTTCATACACTACACATTATGACATAAAGATGAATTGACAACTAGCTGCCACTAATTAAAGTTGGGTCAGTTTGTTTATGTATAGTACGATCTGCCGCAAATCAGGTGATTTGACTAGACATGGGTAAAGTTGATCCAATATTTCGAAATAGTTGTGTTGACAAACATCTGCCAAATCTGACCCAACATTTGTCCATTGTGATAAAGCCGTTGTAAGGACAAAGGCCAACGCTTTATTTCGAATTCAAGGCTTGTTTTTTGTGATCAGGACGAGCATAAGACAATTGATTCTGCTTTTTTTTTTTTAAATCGATGACATGATTAAAGCACTGCCAATTCTGACTTGACAACGACCATGCTGAGTTGATTAAAATTAATATGACAGTGATGGCGGCTTGTTCAACACAGGATTTTGGTAGTAATAGAGCACATCACGATTTTGCTTCTGAATGGTACTCCGTCCAAAGTTATAGAGCTACATACGACCCAGAATTTAATCCTATACGCGATAAGAAATACTGGGACCCGTACACCGGTCCACGAATATTGGCTCCCCTGTCAGAAGACTAGCTGGACGAACAAAATCAACGAGATTCAAAAATGTTATGGACGAACATCAAACACCAAAAATAAACAGGTGCAACAAATGTGGATCGCAGGGACATAATCGAAAGCGGTGCACTTCAGTAGCCTAAAATGGAGACATATGTCTGTTGATGCGATGTCAGTGCATGTGGTATTTCGTGTGTTTATATTTCTTATGTTTCGAACTTATCTGTCCTTAACTGGACTATGTATCTCTCTTGTATTTGAATATTAGAATTTGTTATTTGTTTTATGTTGTTTGGTTAGGCTATATATACTATTTGATTATCGTGGTACTTCAGAGTTTAACGTTTACAACTTCATTCGAATATATAAGAATCTTTATACGTCGGATTTCATTGAAACACAAAACGTTCGAATCTATAAACCTATATTTTAGTAATGAAACAGAAAAATTGGAATTTCATATTATAGATATTGAGTTGTGTCCAAATCAAATTTCAAGAAAGTCACTATGGAATTAAAAAAAAAAATATACGGGCGAGTTTTGGAAAGGTGCCTTTGTGCGAGTTTTGAAAACACGCCTTCGTTAACTCCAAACAGGTCTATTCCTGTAATTACTTTTAAAACATGGCTAATCTTGCTATAAACTTTACAGATAGGTCTAACATAGTGAATTTCCCTAAATATCTAGACTTTAATACAAATTAAAGTTATATAACAACCTGCTCACAGTCCTTGTTCACGTTAAATGGAAGCACGTTTCTTAGGTAGCGAAGTTGCGGTGCAAGTTTACTTAGCCGTGAAGGAAAGTTCCTTATAGTTGAAGCGATATGCCTCTATATATACATAACTATACCCAAGCTTTTTCTTAGCTGCTAAGTATCTGCGCCAATTTATAGATAGGCAAGGTAAAGCTTTTTAATTTATTTCTATTTTCCTTTCCAGTCCCCTTTTCTCACCTCTTCCATCCTTCATTCCTTTTTGAGTATCTTTCCTGCGCATGAATCAAAAGGGACAAGCTCTTCCCTTTCTCAATATATTTTTATAAATACCGTATCTGTCCATTACATGGAGAAGCCTATATGGTTCGAATGCTTTGGTGCGGGCGCAAGGTGAAAGTATCATACATGTTTAGATCTGTGGAAAAGCATGCGTATATATATCACATGCGTGACTTTCTTCATTTATATGATTCAAGCTTGTCCGGATCTCCGTGATGCCAAAACTAAAATGAAGTCAAATTCCTTTGTTGAGTCTATGGTTCGTTGGAGATGAAAGTGTACAAGCACGGGTTAGTAGAAAATAAAAAATGAGCTTGGGTGACTACATGGGATGGGAACGTTATATTATTGGAGTGGGGCATGTTGTTTACACGGTGCATGGCATGCAAAGTGAAGGGGAGAAGTTGTGTACATGGGAAGTTGCGTGAAAGTCTCAGTGTCGGTTTCTGGAACGAAATATTTTCAGTGATCATGTGCGCGTCTTGCGTGGAAACTGGGTGTATATACGAGAGGCATGCGTGGGTTTTCCGGGCACAACAGTGTATGCATGAGTATTAGCAAAAAGGAGAGGTTGTTTGGAGATCTCGATGGGTAACGAATTGGACGTGAATTACATGGGTGAAGTACATAAGTGAGGGGTTAAAATGGTAGAGGAGTTTGTATCGAATAGAGGGAGTGGAGAAGATGAAGCAAAATAGCTTGAAACGTGGCCAGGCAACATGGCTCATGGGGAGTTATTTCCGGAACTGGCATTTGGAAAATTTTGGCTTTCAATATTTTTCTTCTTAGAATTTCCAATACTCATTCCAAATGCTTTGCGTGCTCTTCTTTTGTCTTAGAGAAAACAAGAATATCATCAATGAAAACTAGCATAAACATATTCAATAGCTCTCGGAACATCCGATTCATCAAATCTATGAAATAAGCAGGGGCGTTGCTCAATTCAAAGGGAATTATTAAACATTCGTAAAACAAAAATCCGGCCCCATAAAAACAGTTAAAGGCACACACTCTTCTGCAATTCTTAATTGATGAAAGCCTGTAGCTAAGTCCATCTTTGAGAATACCCGAGCCCCATTCAAGCAGTCTAACAAATCATCTATGCGGGGAAGCAGATACTTATTTTTGAGCGTTTTCTTGTTGAGGTCTCGGTAGTCCACACATAATCTGAGAGTACCGTCAGACTTCGGAAAGAATACCATTGCTGCACCCCAACTTGAGAAACTTGGCCTAATCAGACCCTTCCATATAAGTTGCTGAGTTTGATTATTCAATTCTTCTTTCTCCTTTAACGACATCCTCTGAATTGCATGCACTACTGGCCTCTCATTCGGAACCAAATCAATCCTAAAGTCAATCTCTCTCCGTGGAGGAAGACTCTTTGCTTCTTTGAATACATATGGATATTTCTTAACAACTGGGATGGATTCTAGGGCAGCGAGGGAAATATCTAAAGTAGACCAAAACTCCTCCCTATCGGAGTTTGGACATTCACACGGTATTGATATAAAATTTCCAAATTTAGTCTTCACTCTAACGATTCTCTCAACGCATTTAACTTCGGATTCATACTCGGTCAACCAATCCAATCCAAGAATAATATCTAATTCGGTGAAGTCCATGAAAATTAATTTGAAGGAGAATCGGTAACGGGAATAAGAGATAGACGCTTTATAATACAAACAAAGGTCAATGGAGCCTCCTATTGGATTGTTAACGCAAATGGGTTCCTTGAGATATTTGGGGTTTAGATTTAACTTCCTAGCTAAACTACTTGAAATAAAACTTCATGATGCACCAGTATCGAATAATACTTCAACCGGAATATCTCTAATAGTAAGTGTACCTTCCGAAACATCTGGCCTTCCCCTACCAGCAGAAGTTGTTAGAGTATCTACTACATTGTAAATATGAGCCACCTTGGAGTTCTTCAATAGTGGGCAATATGACTTTATGTGGCCTTTTTTGTGCCAATTGTAACACTCCATGTTCTCTTAAAACTTCCGACTAGATCCAGATTCATTCTTCTTTTGCTTCTTTGGAGACTTACAATTCCATGATAAGTGCCCTTGATTATGTCAGTTAAAACATGTGACATTCTTTAACCGTTTGTCCTTAGGCTTTTCTCCTTCTTTACTTGTCTCTGGCTTCTTATTTGCAAACTTCCTCTTTTTACCGGAATATCCTCTCTCTTTATCTTCCAAAGAATTATGCATATCGATGCTTTTATAACGGCAAGCCATCTCCACCATTTCAGAGAAAGAGAGCTTCACATGCACAATTACCCTATTCTTATACCTTTTCTGAAGTCTCTCCATGAACCTTATATTCTTCTTCAATAGAACTTAAATCAGCTCCAGACCAAATCGAGAATGCTCGTTGAATTTGCCTAAGTACTCCAGAATAGTCATATCGCCTTGCTTTAGATTGGAGAATTCATAGTATAAACGCTTTACTAATTCTGGGAGAATGAATCTTTCTTCGAAAGTTTCTTTAAACTTACCCCAAGTTATATTACCTCTAGGATTTCCCATTGTAATTGTTTCCCACCATATCAGTGCTTCATCCTTAAGTAGTCAGGATGCTAAGAACATCTTTTGATCACCATTCAATCTCAATCCTTCAAAAATTATTTCATAGGAATGCATCCAAGCTTGCGCTTCAATAACAAATTCTTTGCCCAAGAATGGTACTTCACCCAAAATTTTGTACTTTTTAGCTAGAGTATCTAGATCGGGTTTGGGCTGTGGGGGCACAACTGGCTCATTTGATGGAGGTACAATTGGCTCATTTGGTGCTTTTATGGAGTCGGGTTGCTGTACGTCAGCTTGAACATTTCCCCTTCCTATAACTCTTCTACCTCCGACGCTAATTTTCTACTATATCTCCAAATAGCAAGAAAAGAGTTAGGCCATCAGAAAAGATATTTTATGGAAATTTTAAGAGCATAAAGACATGTATAAATACAGATGTGTCTACGAGGGTTTGCGTTGTTTTGCTGTACCCATTCTAGGATATTACTAATCCAATCTCTAATGAGCCACTCATCCTAGAATAATATTGATTCTATCTCTTATGAGTCATTTAATATGTTATACCCCGAACTAAGGTTAACCCTCAGCTCTGATAGCAGATGTAACGACCCAAACCCCTCGATCCCCAGAAGTAAGGTTAATTATTGGAATATAACATATAAAACATAACAACGGACACATAACATTACATTACATCGGATAATAATGTACGTCATATTACAACAGCGGAATTATCAGAGTTCAATACAACATAGGATCATAATTGTACAAAACAGTTTCAAATAGTACACCGCAGAATTAAAAGATAGTCAACATAATAAGTCTAGTGGAGTCCAAAATAATATCCACTCAAGCTCTAGCTCCAAGTCCAAAATCAGCTTCCAAAGCTTCCATACACATCCAAAATAGATACAAGCTAATACCTGGGAACTAGGCTGGCCATGTGAAAATGTGGGCACCCGAGTTTGCAAGGAAAAAAAAATATGAGTCAGTCATGGGACTGGTATGAGAAACCTTATAGTTATTTTTAACTTAATTTAAAAATAAATCATATCATGGGACCACGCCGTATAAAATGGAACGGGTTTACTCTACACGAATGCCAGTGCATAAAAAACAACGCAATGCTTTTGGAAAAATGAAGCCATTATAAGACTCAAGTCCCACTACACAATGCAAGCTGGAGGATAGAGTTTTACCTTATAATGGGCAAACATTCTTGATACGAGAAAATCTAAATCATTTGATATTATTATTAGTGACTAAGTGTTGAAAACAATTTCGAAAATAAATGTATCAATCTTAGACGGCATAATACCCCATCCTATTATGTCGCCATATAGGTTTATAACTGAAAATGCAAAGTCTCGTATTGGAAGTTTGATTTCCATCAATGACCAAAGCAAAGGATCTTCCTTATCCGATTCGAACCATCTCTAACAAGATGTCTAGTACTACACTCATGTGACCCTTGGAGCGGCAGAGCCAGCCCACCAATTCCCGGTGAGTTCGGGTTCCTCCTGAACAAAACATTCCCCAGTCCTATCGACCTACACACTTGTCAGTTGTTTGACCATCATCTGAGGTGCCTTGATTCCAACATCCACGTAAGTAAATATGCCTGGGCTCCATACCATGGCATTAGCTAGAAGGAAACGTGTGTCCTTTCTCTACGGTCCATCATCCTATTTTCCGCCATTCACGGGCTGTAAGGTTGTCGAAGTCACGTCTCGACACAAAGCTATGCTATAACAACCATGCTTTGATCATCATCCACGAAGCTCCTCTTTTCAACAAAAGCTTTGATCAATCGACATCTTAGTATGCCACATTGTCAATCCATATCATAAAATTGATGTCTATTAACATATAACCGTTAAGCTCATACGTCTTAGAGTAGTGTGTTAAGCTAAGAGAATAAATTCTCCGCCACAAAAGAGATATATATTTAATAGAGATCAATTAATACAACATAGATTACCATGTCAGACATACATCCATACAAGTTCGTTCTAGGTCTAAACGAAACCGAAGGCACCTTATTCCTCATCTAATTAAGGAGAGAGGCCCTTGCACATTCTGACAATCAACAAGTTTGTCCAGACAACTGCCACTTTAACCCTTCAATGGGAGCAAACCATTTCAAGGCATCAACAATAATCCATTCGATGTGAAGATTTCCGATCTTCCACTATCTTCAACGTCTTCGAACTATTTAACACGATATCATTATTTGAAATGGATCGAACCCAGTTTTTTTAAATAACTCGCATCAAAACATAAATTCTTATCACATTATTAATCCACTAATTAAGTCTTCTTTGATTGGTTATTCATTTCATAAGATTTAAATCTTATTATCAACCTGGTTAAGTAACTTGGCTTTCAAAAATCATCTTTCAATCTTACTAAAAAGATATACTTAAGAACTTAATTTGATTTACAAATAAAATTTCTTATTTCAAAACACTTCTCAATTCTCATTATAATAAGCATTACTCAAAATAGCTAGTTTTCACTTAACCAGTTTATCCTTCAAAACCATATATAATTAGTTTAAATCCTTTCCAAATCATTTATAATAATTTATAAAGATTTTTTCCAATTTTTATTTAAATGAAAATAGCTCGTATTCTCAATTTTCCACAGCAGGCCATTACTGGTTATAGCGCTGTTTTTATTAAAATTTGATTTAGACATTTCTCAAAATCTAGCCATTATATTTTAAATCTCTTATTATCATTTGAAATCTCTTTCAATTATGAACCCAACGTTCCAGTTTTGGGGAAATCCGATTATGGGATCTCCCAAAATATCAGTTTAAAATTACAGGTCGAAGTTCACGGACTACCGCTAGCTGCGCGACGAGTTCTATTCAGACCACAATTCAACGTATATAATATATTACGTCGAATAGTTTTAAAAATGTTTTATTTATTATATAAAATTTATAGAGCTTTCAAATTTCTCGAAATTTGGCTAACGCCTTTGATTTTCGAAAAATTTCGCCATAACCTCCTTTGTACGGGTTGATTGATACAACTATAACTGGCCTTTTGGGCCCTTATCTATCAATAGATTAACCACAAATCAATCAAACAATCGGGAGACGCGTAGATTTATTATCATCCCAATACCCGTGTGGGCTTTACTAAAAACTAAAAACTTGGGGAGATGTGTAGGTAAATTATCATCTTAATACCCGTGTGGGGTTTACATAACAATCCATATGGGGTTTCTTACCAACTACACACTTGGGAGATGTGTAGGTAAATTATTATCCAAATACCCATGTGGGGTTTACATCACAATCCTTCTGACGTTTCTTACCAACTAAACACTTGGGATACATGTAGGTAAATTATCATCTCAATACCCGTGTGGGGTTTACTACACAGTCCATATGGGGTTTCTTATCAACTAAACACTTGGGAGATGTGTAAGTAAATTATTATCCCAATACCCGTGTGGGGTTTACATACAATCCATGTGGGGTTTCTTACCAACTAAACACCGGGGATATGTGTAGATAAATTATCATTCCAATACCCGTGTGGGTTTGCTACACATTCAATAAATAATAATTTATAAATTACTTTCCCAAAATCAACAAATGTTCAAAACGTTTCAAATCAACACAGTTTGTTTCTTACATGTTGTATACCCAACCAAATGCACATATATCAAGTAAAGATGATATTCTTATCTTACTACACATTACTTAACATCATAATAAATTTGCATACTTAATTAATAATCATTTCAAAACTCAAGTTTATTGACCAACAACAGCTAATTTCTAACTAGCCCCTTTTTACACGTTTCGGTATCTCACCGTGAGTTCCACTCCACCAAATATTTCTCATGAAGGGAATGCAAATCGACTTGCAACCACTACACTTTAATGTAAGACATCTCAATCTTGCAATCAACCCAAAATTTCTCCTTTTCAACTCAAATCAACTTGCTACCACTCACACACACTTATATACTTAAACAAGTGAAACCAAGAAGAAAGGTGAGATTTTTGAAGAGGTTAAAGGCATGGAGGCAAGGGGAAGGCACAGACAATGAAGGTAGGGGCGTCATAGAGCTGGTAGGGGTATGGGGTCATGGCGTGGGGCCTAGGGGTGTAGGAGGTGAAAGGTGGTTGCTTGGAGGGGTGTATGTGAAGAGAAGTGGTAAAAATGGGATTTTTAAGGGTTTCAGAGAGAAAGAGAGAGAGAGAGAGGAGCTTTGCAAGGCGGGGGTGGGGGGCCGCTACTTGTGCAAGTAAGGGGTGTGGAGGCATGGAATCAGTGGGAGGTGGGGTAGAGGGGTGCATCCATGGATATGCAAGGGAGGAAGGAGGTGAAGTTAATGGAAGCTCATGGAAGAAAGCGGAAAAAGGTAAGTGAAATAATATAAAAGAGAAAGGGAGATAGAATCTTCACCTAAGTACAATGAAATGACCACTAAAGAATAGCTTGAAAAGTGTACAAGGAAGTACGTTAGTTGACAAATTATTGTGGAACTTGGAAATAAGTGTATAAGTGGATTAATCTCACTTAATTAATTATACTATGTAAATTTAATTCTAGTTGTATGACCACATACTAAATCCAAAAATTATGAAATTTGAAATCTCGCTACGTTTAATAATTACGGTTCCAACGAGCTTGGTCTCGTTGAATTCGGAGACCATTTGAAAAATGTCCCTATTTCAAGCTTTTACTGAAATTTAACAAGTTTTTCAACATACGTTTATATCACGTACGTTCACATATGAACTCCGAAAATTATGAAATTTTAAATCTTACCATATTTTGATGTTGCAGATCCAATAAAATTAATTTCGTCAGATTCCAAGATTGTTTCAAAAATGGTCCATTTTCAAGTCATTAAAATAACATTAAAAGTATTAAATTTCTAAATTTACACTTTTAAATTAATTTTTAAAAGTTTACTAATCTTACCTTAACTATTAAATAAGTAGTATTCAAATTCTTAAGTAAAAATCTCAAAATTTATAATTTCGGTGAATAGTGTTTCCATCCAAAATTGTCTGAAACTAATAAGTTGATAAAACTGATTTAAACAACTTGTCTTACCGTTGTGCTTTCTGAAATTATATTTTAAAATGAGTGTACGCATCCAGAACCATGCACGGTTATTTTAATTTCTTAAAAACTATTTTCAAAATTTTAAATTGGTCCCAAAATTTTGGGTTATTGCAACCATCCAAAAACCCAATAGTCGTACCGATCAGTTGAGAAATTCCCCAACCTCCTACTATAAAAATAAATTAAGTGGTATCAAGTTGAATCCATTCTAAGTTGTGCCAAAATATTAAGTTGAGAAATTTCTCAACCTCCTCATATATGACACTATATATTTATATGACACGTAGGTGCGTACTGGTGATATATGATTTGTGATTTGATGATATTGATGCTATGTGATAATTTATTTTATTTAATTATGTTGTTGATTTCCCTAGTTTTTGGAAAAAACACAATGGGTTGAAATGATACATACCCGAAGGCACGTAAGATTAGGGAAAAATCATTATAGGTTGAATTGATGGACCTGACTGATTTTTACTGAATTTGGGATTGCGGGTTGAAATGATATACCCGTAAAATTTCAGATTGTGGATTGAAATGATAAATATCCGTATCACTTGACCATAGGGTAGAAAATTTTATACGGACACAATTGGTCATGTTTTTGAAGTAAAGTGATTTGGAAAATTTGATTTTAAAACAATAACTTAAGATTTTATTTTTATTTAAAGATTTTAAAAAAAATGTAAATTATATGTTTTAAAATATTTTTATGAGTACATATGGATTTAAATATATATTTAAGATTTTTTAATTATAATATTACTTATTTTACAACTATATAATTTTATGAGTACTTCATGCTTTAGGGCAGCTCACCTTAATTTTATGAACTATTTAAACCATTCTCCAACTTTATTAACCAAATAAAATTTACAAACTGTTTATAAAAAATAAAAGATCACTTTCAGTTTAAAATAATTTTAATTAGAACTAGGAACAATTCAATGTCAATACAATATTTTGAAGGATGATGCTGCAGGGACGAGGAAAATAGAAACGGCCGGAGGAAAATATCCGTAAGATATATTTGACACCGTGAAATTCATGAATTTCGAAATCCGCCAATTTTCACCGGGAAATCGCCGGTCGTTGTAGCATGTCCGTAAAGAATTGTTGTAATTTGAAATACCAATCTCATGCAACTGCAATAATATATCAGCCAATTTACAGATTATTAACAAAAAAACCTGAAGACAAAGGGGACGGAATATGGCTGTAATTCCCGCGAGGATTGCAGATGTTGATTTGTCCAATATCGCTGCTGCAGTGGAGTGGGGCCAGTACAACGGCAGAAGCACTGAAACCTGAAGACAGACGGAGGCAGTTTCGGGTTGAGGATCGAAGGGAGAAACGCTTTTTCGTTTTATATAAGAAAATTTAGGGTTTCAAGGGCATTGCCCTGATGAGCCTTTAGAGTTTCAACGGCATAGCTTGATGGCCCGAAGGAAGAGTGAGCCAGTTTATTATTATAGTATCTAAATTAATGTGTAATGTAAGGGTGTTTTAGGCACAAGCACAAAATTTAAGAAAAATTTAGACATAAAGATAAAATGCCAAAAATTTAGACATAGGGACACTTTTTAGTATAAATCAAGGAATTCATGGATCCACCCTCATTTCCTATTTTAAAAGTGTCCTTGAACCTAATTTTTTTGTTTCTTGTCCTTCTGTCTAAACTTTTCTTTAATTTTGTCCTTCACACTATTTTCCTGTAAGAAATTTCCTGTAAGGGGGAATGCAAAATTAGTATGTCGGTCTTTCTTTCAAACTTTGAAAGTAGGAATAAATCAAATGCTAACCATTTGGTATTGATGTGGTGATCAAATAAAATCAACATAATGAAGTATCGCGGTTATTATAAATTAAAAGTGGTAGTTATAAAGCAAGGAAATAAAATAAATGCTACAAGTAAAGTAGTGGATTGTTAGGTAATAAATGGTATGGTCACATGGGATAGAAATTATAAATAAGAAAGGTAAAACCAACGTAAATTTTATTTTTGTTTTTTTCAATAGCAAACCTAATCTATACTACTATATTATTGCTGTGTTGGAATTCAAGGGCGCACAAGCCTCCTGCAATTTTTTAGAACTAACAGTCACAATTTTTTACCTATTCTACCTCTTCGGTTATTTCTGCTCCTAACCGGCTAACCCACGAGTTCCCTATTTTTTCTGCTCTTCCTTTCAATAGTTCTTCCGCTGTTTCACCTTTCAAAATTGACATACTTAATTTTTCTCAATCTGCTTAAATTTCGAAGATGCACGCGATATCCCCTCAATATTCCGGTCCACGCCTCTTGTCAACGCCGCCTATCTGATAGCATTCGATTCATCATCAAAGCATCTTGCAACCAACGTCACCTTTCCATCCCTTTCATTTTTGGCAGTGGTTGTCTTCTTTACTCGTCGTTCGAGTGGTCTGGGTTGATTTTAGCTTTCTGCTTCTTCGGGTAATCATGTATATTACTAAAATATTCACATGAACCATAAGTTGATTATTTGCTTGCTGATTTTTTTTCCCTTCTTATCAGATTTACTATTTCGAAATTAGTTCAATAATAGATTCAAGACCACTAATCAACCCAAAGGCTAGGGCATTTCATAAAAACCTAATTATGGCAGTTCGCGAGCCTGTGCTTTAGTTAATGAGTGGCACTGAAAAACCGGAGAAATTTTCATCAAAGTTTTTATATATATAGAGAGAGGAGCGTTCAATGTCACCCCAAATAGTGAGCACCCCAATTGCCCCCCTCTCTCCACCTCTCATTTATTATAAATTATGGTAGTGAAAGGATAGAGAAGTAGTGGAGGGAGAGAGATACAGAATGTGTGGTTGAAATCAGGGGGTATTTAGGGGTGCTGCACTATTTGGGGTGCCATTGAACGCTCGCCTATATATATATACATACATACATATATATATATATATAACTAATAATTTGAAATGTTTTGCTATGACAACGTAACCAAAACCTTTGTTTCCATTACCATTACATTTTGCAGTGTCCTACTTAAGTTTCTTAAATGGTTTTATTTCTCCAACATTTATTAATAATATCTTATTATTGTTTACTTTTCAAATATAACTCTAGAAGACTTACAATATGATATCATTATGGGCATTTACGGTTGTTAGACTATATTCTACCCACCTTCATCAACTCAAAAGTAATTTAAGCAGATTGTTTTCAAATTCATTAAGTCAACTATTATAGCTTCCATTTTTGGCATTTACTTTTGCTGGTATTAAATAACTTTCTTATTTGAGTTTCATGTATTGATTTTATTTAGAATAGTCAATTTTATGACTGTGGCTCAAACTTTGTAAAACAGACAAAAGCAGGAGTGGATGACAAACTTTACTCCTTTGTAATATGATTAACATGCATCGATAAATATAATGGACTAAATGCATTTAAATAAACTAAGGTTTATTCCAGTAAGGATACCTGGATCAGTTACAAGAAAATGGATTATTTCACCCCCACCCAAAGCATGAACTTTCTTTGTGGTAACTACACAAATGTTCTTGCCAATATGTGTAGACTTGATTTTCTATTTTACTTGTGCAGATTCAAAATATTAAAAATGTTCAATGGAAGTTTCTTTTTGTTACTACTGATATTGTATGTGCATGATTTGAAACATGCCAAAATTTTGTAGATATGTTATTTTTATCAATTTGATCTCGATATAACGTTCATTAAAATCTGCATCTCTGTCCCAAAGTATGATTCCATATGAAATGATAAAACTGCGTAAATCAATAATGTATTGTTATATTTGTTGAAATTTGATCTTTTTGAAACTATTTACAATTGTTAAAGATAATGTTGATGCAAAAACAAGTGCAATTGTAGTAATATATGTACATTTGAGTTGTGTATGAAAAACACCAACACCAAAGGATAAAACCAAAGACGCTGTAATTTTGATTTCCTTCGGAGACATATGTTGCATATGAATTTGTAATAGAAAGTTATAAAGTGTCACAGGCACTAGAAAGAAAGCATAATATAACCCTACTAGAGATCTACGACTTTTTGTGTAAAACCCCACGTCCATTAATGTCACTCACAAAGGGAATGCATTAACTTCTATGGAGGTTTTAGGTGAATATAGAACAGTAAAATTTCAACAAGACAGATATAAAATAGTACTTGGAAATTTAAAAACTTTATTTCAATTGCAGCAAAAGTCAAAACATGTTTGATTACATCATAACACCATAATCAAAGTCAGTACAATATCTATCTTGATAAAACAAGTACATAATCCCATTACATAAATAGTCATTAAAAAGAAAGATAACAAGCTGGACTTTACTTCAACAGTCCAAGCTTTCCAAGAGATAAGCAATCCAATCAGACTCCACTGGAACTTGGCCCAACCTGAGGACCTGAAGGGAGAAAAAGATGAAAAAGAGGGGGGTCAGACATAAAGTCTAGCGAGTATGATAATTCTACAATACTATTATCAAAATAACTGGACTAAGGCATAAGCTGGAAAACAAGGAAATGTCTATGAAAGAGCAGATTAAGGACATAGACAATCGCTAAAGGAAACGTTATAGGCGCTCCTAAATACTAAAGGATAAACACTATACTACACCATACCAGTCACCCTAAAGATTGATTCCACTTAGCTTCACTTAGAAACTTTCTTAATGGCTTTACATACTCCTAGCTGACTACATAGGTGCCGCCTGCCCCTATCTCCACTAGGTGTACCCCACTTTCCATTTTTCGATCGGCTCCCTACTCGTAGATACCCGTGCTGGCAACACAGTGGGGTGTATCATTCCCCTAAAGTGGCAACCCGATATAACGGAGATGCACGGCTTATACCTACACGATGCAACAACGTCTTACCTACCAGCCCGGGTCCACACACGCATATGAAACCCGTTGAACTTGCGTTGCCACCGCTCCCTGTTTTGGCCTCTTATAGTCAAACCCAGTATGCGTGTCCCGTCCTCGACTTGGGTCGAGCCCACAAAGATACGTTTTGGGATACTGGTTGAAATGGGCCCCCATTATTTCCCACAAGCATTCCACCTAAGCTTGTCCCATTAGTCCATCCACTTAACCCACTTAGTCATGTTCATTTACATGTGTATTTGGTTAAGTCTAATCGTATTTCAAATGCCTCTAAAGGCAACCACTAGATTCCTCATGCAACCCAAGGCACCTACTTAACCCCCATGTCCCACCTTACATGATTATCTGGCTAAGTATTTCTTAATTCATTAAGGCCATAACCTCATAAAGACCTCTCACATTAGACTGGCATTTATGGCAGCTGGATTTGCCGGGTGGGTCCGGGCAGTCTTACACCATAAAAGAGTCTAACCTCGTGTATTTACAACTGTTATGCTTTAGTTTGGGCCTAGGACCTCTCACATTGGGCCGACATTTGTGACTACTGGATTTGCCGGGCGGGTCCGGGCAGGTTTACATCACAAACAGGTCCAACCTCGTGTCCTAAGCATTGATTATTATTAATAATCCACTTTCCCCAATTTTAATAATTCCCTACTTGAATTATTAATTAATTCCAAATTTAACAATGTCCATAATTGACTCAATTATGGACATCCATTTAAGGCATGCAAAATCATATCAATTGCACCCCCAATTTATTAATTTCCTAATATTACCCCTACCCCACATTTGAACGTTTATTCGCAAAATGCATGCTAGACCCGATTAGTCTAACTCATAGCATAAAAGAAAATATTCACAACAACAACATATATATGTGACTAAATAAATCATAACAAGGGGTAAAACTTGCATACATTACAACTTGCATAAGGTTATACATGTCATGGATCTAAGGGTGTCAACTTATTCATAATTCACATAATATGATTTTGATCAAATTTCATAAACTTGTATAGGACATGTGTGAATCAACATCATTAACAATATGGTTTTATATGGGTACACCTAACTCAATAGGCAAATTCCCAAAAATCAAAATTCATTTAATCATAGATTCATGTATATGGGTACACCTAACTTAATAGGCAAATTCCCATATTCAAGATCCAATTAATTTGTAGATTCATGTATATGGGTACACCTAACCCAATAGGCAAATTCCCATAATCAAGACCTATTATAAAAAAAACATAAACTTTAAACATGATCCAATTCGCATAAATACTAACATCATGATTTTACAACTTGTATGATTCAACACAACTTAACATGATATCATTACCATATAACATAAGTATTTCAACATATGTGATAATATGAGATCTACAACATATATAAGATTTACAACATAGCATATCATAATTTGCAACATAGCATGATATGATTTACAACATAGCATATCATAATTTGCAACATAGCATGATATGATTTACAACATAGCATAGCATGATTAATCACATATGACATAGCATAGGATTATTTACAACATAATCACTACAACATAACAACATATATATGATAACATAATAGCATAACAAGAGATCCACAACATAAATTACAAATGCATAACAATTCATATCACTTTCTTGTGATCCATTCATAACTTAATCAAATTATTTTATAATAATATTGTGAGATTCATCATACTCACAATTTTAAAGAAGAGAAATAGAAAGTGAGAGAGCTTTTGATTTTATTTGAGTAGATTTAGTTTGTAGATTAGGCCTTCTTCTTCTTTAGTTTGTGACGGCTATGCTGAACTCCATGGCAACGGCATGTCGGTAGCTCTCCAATTTTTCAAGTGATTTAGGGTTAGAGTCTACCCACTTATTTATAAATGTTAGGATTCATTTAGGCCATTAGATTTAACCTAGAAATAACCACAGCCATTCAGATCAGATGGGGTTTATCTTATTGACTCAGCAATGAGTCAGAAGTGACTCAGCAAACACTCAACAAATTAATAAACTTCTATTCATGTTTACATTAACTACCCATATATATATATATATATATATATATATATATATATATATACACACACACGCACCTATTCATGAATTCAAATTAATCCATAATTAACTTATGACCATTTCTACACATTAATTTTCCAATTAATGTCTTAATTCCATTTTTCGCCTTTTAAGGCAATTCACATATCTCAAATTTGTTATATGCCTTTTTAAGGATATTTCGTGCAAATTCTCAATATTAATTCTTTTAATTTGTGAATATTAGTATTAACAGAAATACAGGGTGTTACATTCTCCCCTCCTTAAGGGATTTCGACCCCGAAATCTTCAAGTTTATATCCTATCATCAACCATCTACTCAATCAACAAACACTGGCATCCATTGTCCTTATAGACTTCTAATGCTTTCATGTTTAAATGCACAGTGTGTGTCTATGTCCGTATCTAATGCAAAATCAGGCGGTCCACTAATTCAGTTGACCTCCTTGATGCAATTCATGATAGTGCCATGCATCCATTATGTATGCAAAAGATCCTAATTGCTTACAAACTACTTCTATATGCGTGCACATCCATTCAACCGAATGCAGCATCTATATGATGGTACAACCATTATACATCCATTATACTAAATACATTCATTTGTGCAATATGCAATATGTAGTGACTGAGCCGATCTAGTGCCTAAAGTGTGTGTATATATGCATCCACGAGCAACCACTAGCAACCACTTGCATCCATTTTGCATCCATCATACATAACATGTCTCAAACACATGTTTCAACCATAGGATTATCCTAACTAAAGGTCAAAGATACTAATGAGAGGACATACTAAAGATAAGATAAGATAAGATAAGCGATAAAGGAGAAATTAAAGGACATACCCTCAAAAAGAAAAGGGTATAGCGAACGCATCTTCCCTTCTGTCTCCCAAGTAGCGTTGCTCTCATCATCTCCCCATTGCACTTTAACTAGTCTGACCTCTCGATTTCTCAACTTTTTGATCTCCGACCCAAGAATGCATGTAGGAGCTCGTCTAATTGTTGCATCACGCTCTATTTCCACCTCTTCAAGCAAGCTCGGCTCTACCACCTCCGCGGTCTTGTGCAAACACTTCCTCAAATGTGATACATGGAATACGTCGTGTACTCCACTAAGTTTCTCAGGCAACTCCACCCTATACGCCATCTTCCCAATCCTGTCTTTTATAGGAAACGACCCTACAAACCTTGGCGCTAATTTCCCAATGGACCCAAAGCGAACAACATTCCGTAACGGAGACACTTTGATAAAAACCATGTACCCAATGTCAAACTCAAGATCTGTCCTCCTCTTATCAGCATATGATTTCTGCCTATCTTGTGCTGCTTTCATCCTCCTTCGAATCAAATCAATCTTCTCCGAGGTTTCCCTAACCATATCGGGCCCAAGTAGGATTTTATCGGTAGATTCCCACCAACATGTAGGCGAACGACAAGGCCTTCCATAAAGAGTTTCGAAAGGTGCCATGCCAATACTAGACTGAAAGCTATTATTATATGCGAATTCTACCAACGGAAGGTGCTCTTCGCATGTACCCCCAAAGTCTAGGATACAAAGCCTTAAAAGATCCTCTAGAATACGATTCACCCTCTCGGTCTGGCCGTCCGTCTGAGGATGATATGCGGTGCTCAAACATAGCTGAGTCCCTACCGCCTCTTGTAAACTCTTCCAAAATTCGCTAGTGAAGATGGGATCACGGTCGCTTACTATACTAGAAGAAATACCGTGCAAACGAACTATCTCTTTAATGTATATAGAAGCCAACCACGGAGCAGTCCTCTTACTTTTCACGGGAATAAAATGGGCGCTCTCAGTAAGTCTATCTACTATAACCCAAATCCCCATATTACCCTTCCTTGATCTTGGTAATCCATCCACAAAATCCATTGAGACTCTTTCCCATTTCCATAGTGGAACTTCCAATGGGTGAAGCAACCCACCGGGTTTCTTTTGTTCCGCTTTTACTCGTTGGCACACCAAGCATCTAGCGACGCAGTCGGCCACATCCTTTTTCATACCGGCCCAAAAGAAAACCCGCTTCATATCTTTGTACATCTTGTCTCCGCCGGGATGAATGGTCATCTTTGAGCGATGAGCATCATCAAGAATGGCCTTCCTTAAGTCTTCGTCTTGTGGTACACAAAGTCTATTATCCCTTCGTAACCAACCCTTATCGTCTAGGGTATACCTACGAAGATGGCTAGACGACTCCCCTCCTTTGAGCTTTTCTACTATTTCAACCAACTGGGGGTCGTCTTGCTGTGCCTCACCAACTCATCCTAGAAGTGTAGGTCTAACCTCCAAGGATGCTAACAAACCAGGTACTAGGTCAACGGAGGGTCTAAAGTCAAACATGGAGATGAATTCTAAGCTTCGTCGTTCAACAAACAACGGACTCAAGGACAACCTTTTCCTACTTAAGGCGTCTGCTACCACGTTACCCTTGCCCGGGGTATATGCTATTTCAAAATCATAGGAGGCTAGGAATTCCATCCACCGTTGCTGCCTTAAATTCAAATCCTTCTGAGAGAATAAGTATTTTAATGATTTGTGGTCAGTGAACAGTTCGAATTTCTCACCAAGAAGATAGTGACGCCAAGACTTAAGCGCGAAAACAATTGCGGCTAACTCAAGGTCATGCGTAGGGTAATTCTTTTCATGAACCCTCAACTGCCTTCCACCATAGGCTATTACTCTTCCCTCTTGCATGAGGACTGCGCCAAGTCCCGTCCCACAAGCATCAGTATAGACGGTAAACGGTTTATTCCCGTCTGGCAGCACTAAGACTGGGGCTGAAGTTAAGGCTCTCTTTAAACGTTGGAACGCATCATCACAATCTTCGTCCCACATAAAAACCAAGTTCTTCTTCGTTAACCATGTTAATGGAGCTGATATTTTTGCGAAGTCTTTGATAAACTTCCTATAATAGCCAGCCAACCCCAAGAAACTTCTTACTTCGGTTACATTTTTAGGGACCTTCCAATCTTGGATGACCACCACCTTTGCGGGATCCACTGCTATCCCTTCCTTGGAAACCACGTGCCCTAAGAACCGTACTTCTTTCCTCCAGAAGTGACACTTAGAAAATTTTGCCTTAAGGTTATGCGCTCGAAGGGTTTCCAACACTTCCCTAAGATGTAGGGCATGCTCTTCTTCATTCTTAGAAAAGACTAAGATGTCATCCACAAAGACTACCACGAATTTGTTAAGGTACTCCCTAAACACCCTACTCATCAAATCAACAAAATATGCGGGGGCGTTTGTCAAACCAAAGGGCATCACTAGCCATTCATAGAATCCGTTAGGAGTCCTAAAAGCAGTCTTATCTATACTATCCTCAGCCACTCTCAGTTGATGAAAGCCAGTGGCTAAGTCCAACTGCGAAAACACTTAGGCGCCAACTAACTGATCAAAGAGATCGTCAATCCTCGGCAGTGGGTGTCGGTTCTTTTTAGTAAGCTTGTTTAGTTCTCTATAGTCCACACAAAGTCTAAGGGACCCATCCGCCTTTGTAGCAAATACTACTGGAGCACCCCACTCTGATATACTACGTCTTATGAACCCCTTCTCAAGCAACTCCTTCACTTGCTTATTTAGTTCCCTCCTTTCACGAGGAGCCATGTGGCGCACTGGCAAAGATACGGGTTTAGCATTATCCACAAGATAAATTCGAAAGTCTATCTCCCGCTTTGGAGGTAAGCCCTTTACCTCCTCAAACACATCCGGATATTCCCGGACCACCTCTACCGTTCGCAGATTATCTACAGACGCGTCAAGCGATTCAAGATAACTTAGCATAACGGAATTTATGGGACTACAAAAGATGTCGAGAGCATTACCAAGGCGAGTCACAAGCCTAACTACTCTCCTTTCACATTCAAGAATGGCCCCATTTCTAGATAACCAATCCATTCCTAAAATTAGCCCATACCCCGTGAAGCCCAATACATAAGCATCACATCTAAATTCAACGCTAAGTATAGATATTTTCAAATCCAAACATATCATGGTCAAATGAGCCGAACCCCCAATTGGATTTGAAACAACCAAGGGATCCTCTACTAAACTGGTGTTCAAGTGCAGTAATTCAACTAATGATGCAGAGATAAACGAATGAGATGCGCCAGAATCGAATAAGGTACGGACAGGATGATCAAACAGAAAAACTAAGCTTTCAACAGAAATTGTTCTACCTCTTTCTTGCAGCGGTGGGGCCGCAATAGCCTGAACTTGCCCCCTTGCCTGCCCTGGTGCCATAAGAGCCTGCACCTGTCCTCCCGAGGTAGACCCTGCCCTCTGCCCCTTCTTTGGGCAGTCCTTCACCTAATGTTCCGCATCTCCACAATGAAAACAACCAGTCTTCTTTTTCTTTCTACAATCTTTGCTGAGATGGCCAGGCGTCCCACAATTGAAGCATCTCTTCTTCCCTTTGCCATTATTGTTTTTACCACCCTTCTTATTTTGCTGTTGGGGTTTCTTCAGATCCCCTTTCTTTTCAACTGCCTTATCCTCATGAATAAGTGCCATTTCTACTAGCCTTTCAAAGGTGGCTCCCATAGGGATGTGGGTCATAGCCAACCCTTGCAACGGTTCATTCAAGCCTCTAACGAACCTCAAAGCTTTCTTCTCTGGCGTGCTCACCAACTCCAAGCCAAACCTTGCTAACTGATTAAATTTATTGACATACTCCTTCACTGATAAGCTCCCTTGCTTTAATGTCAGGAATTTTTCCATATTTAAATTCTCCTCTGCCCTTGAAAGAAACTTTGCCTCAAACCTTCGTCTGAAATCCGCCCATGAATCAACTGGACGTTCCCCGTTAGTGACCTCCCACCAAAACGAGGCCTCTCCCTTCATTAACCAAGCAGCTAAACGGACTTTCCTCCCATCTTCCACTTCAAAGATATCCAACAATTCCTCAGTCTCCTTAAGCCAGTCTCTGGCCTCCACAAACGTCTCAGTCCCTTGAAAAGTTTTTCCTCCCATAGCCTTAAATTCCTTGCACGTCTTTGCAAAAGTGTCAACACGAGGAGGAGGAGAAGGAATGGGTGCAACTGGGGGTGGAGGAACATCTACTGGGCCTGCAGTGGTGGCCCTAGCCTCCAAATATCTCCTAAACCACCCTGGAACCATCACACCTTCTGGGAGATTAAGATCTTCAGCCATGCTGAAACGAAAAAGGAAAGATTCAAAATGGAGAATTCGAAAGATAAAGATAAGGATATGGCTATTTGGGATTATGTTTTTCATAAAAACTTTCTCTAAATAACATGTTTTTGAAAGAACTTCTTCCAAAAATACTTTAGAAAAATATTTTTCTAAAAATTTTATCTGTTCTGGTAACCTTATGCTCTGATACCACGTGTAACACCCCACGTCCATTAATGTCACTCACAAAGGGAATGCATTAACTTCTATGGAGGTTTTAGGTGAATATAGAACAGTAAAATTTCAACAAGACAGATATAAAATAGTACTTGGAAATTTAAAAACTTTATTTCAATTGCAGCAAAAGTCAAAACATGTTTGATTACATCATAACACCATAATCAAAGTCAGTACAATATCTATCTTGATAAAACAAGTACATAATCCCATTACATAAATAGCCATTGAAAAGAAAGATAACAAGCTGGACTTTACTTCAGCAGTCCAAGCTTTCCAAGAGATAAGCAATCCAATCAGACTCCACTGGAACTTGGCCCAACCTGAGGACCTGAAGGGAGAAAAAGATGAAAAAGAGGGGGGGTCAGACATAAAGTCTGGCGAGTATGATAATTCTACAATACTATTATCAAAATAACTGGACTAAGGCATAAGCTGGAAAACAAGGAAATGTCTATGAAAGAGCAGATTAAGGACATAGACAATCGCTAAAGGAAACGTTATAGGCGCTCCTAAATACTAAAGGATAAACACTATACTACACCACACCAGTCACTCTAAAGATTGATTCCACTTAGCTTCACTTAGAAACTTTCTTAATGGCTTTACGTACTCCTAGCTGACTACATAGGTGCCGCCTGCCCCTATCTCCACTAGGTGTACCCCACTTTCCATTTTTCGATCGGCTCCCTACTCGTAGATACCCGTGCTGGCCCCATAGTGGGGTGTATCATTCCCCTAAAGTGGCAACCCGATATAACGGAGATGCATGGCTTATACCTACACGATGCAACAACGTCTTACCTACCAGCCCGGGTCCACACACGCATATGAAACCCGTTGGACTTGCGTTGCCACCGCTCCCTGTTTTGGCCTCTTATAGTCAAACCCAGTATGCGTGTCCCGTCCTCGACTTGGGTCGAGCCCACAAAGATACGTTTTGGGATACTGGTTGAAATGGGCCCCCATTATTTCCCATAAGCATTCCACCTAAGCTTGTCCCATTAGTCCATCCACTTAACCCACTTAGTCATGTTCATTTACATGTGTATTTGGTTAAGTCTAATCATATTTCAAATGCCTCTAAAGGCAACCACTAGATTCCTCATGCCACCCAAGGCACCTACTTAACCCCCATGTCCCACCTTACATGATTATCTGGCTAAGTATTTCTTAATTCATTAAGGCCATAACCTCATAAAGACCTCTCACATTAGACTGGCATTTATGGCAGTTAGATTTGCCGGGCGGGTCCGGGCAGTCTTACACCATAAAAGAGTCTAACCTCGTGTCTTTACAACTGTTATGCTTTAGTTTGGGCCTAGGACCTCTCACATTGGGCCGACATTTGTGACTACTGGATTTGCCGGGCGGGTCCGGGCAGGTTTACGTCACAAACGGGTCCAACCTCGTGTCCTAAGCATTGATTATTATTAATAATCCACTTTCCCCAATTTTAATAATTCCCTACTTGAATTATTAATTAATTCCAAATTTAACAATGTCCATAATTGACTCAATTATGGACATCCATTTAAGGCATGCAAAATCATATCAATTGCACCCCAATTTATTAATTTCCTAATATTACCCCTACCCCACGTTTGAACGTTTATTCGCAAAATGTATGCTAGACCCGATTAGTCTAACTCATAGCATAAAAGAAAATATTCACAACAACAAGATATATATGTGACTAAATAAATCATAACAAGGGGTAAAACTTGCATACATTACTATACATGTCATGGATCTAAGGGTGTCAACTTATTCATAATTCGCGTAATATGATTTTGATCAAATTTCATAAACTTGTATAGGACATGTGTGAATCAACATCATTAACAATATGGTTTTATATGGGTACACCTAACTCAATAGGCAAATTCCCAAAAAATCAAAATTCATTTAATCATAGATTCATGTATATGGGTACACCTAACTTAATAGGGAAATTCCCATATTCAAGATCCAATTAATTTGTAGATTCATGTATATGGGTACACCTAACCCAATAGGCAAATTCCCATAATCAAGACCTATTATAAAAAAAACATAAACTTTAAACATGATCCAATTCGCATAAATACTAACATCATGATTTTACAACTTGTATGATTCAACACAACTTAACATGACATCATTATCATATAACATAAGTATTTCAACATATGTGATAATATGAGACCTACAACATGTATAAGATTTACAACATAGCATATCATAATTTGCAACATAGCATGATATGATTTACAACATAGCATAGCATGATTAATCACATATGACATAACATAGGATTATTTACAACATAATCACTACAACATAACAACATATATATGATAACATAATAGCATAACAAGAGATCCACAACATAATTTACAAATGCATAACAATTCATATCACTTTCTTGTGATCCATTCATAACTTAATCAAATTATTTTATAATAATATTGTGAGATTCATCATACTCACAATTTTAAAGAAGAGAAATAGAAAGTGAGAGAGCTTTTGATTTTATTTGAGTACATTTAGTTTGTAGATTAGGCCTTCTTCTTCTTTAGTTTGTGACGGCTATGCTGAACTCCATGGCAACGGCATGTCGGTAGCTCTCCAATTTTTCAAGAGATTTAGGGTTAGAGTCTACCCACTTATTTATAGATGTTAGGATTCATTCAGGCCATTAGATTTAACCTAGAAATAACCGCAGCCATTCAGACCAGATGGGGTTTATCTTATTGACTCAGCAATGAGTCAGAAGTGACTCAGCAAACACTCAGCAAATTAATAAACTTCTGTTCATGTTTAAATTAACTGCCCATATATATATAAATATATATATATACACACGCACCTATTCATGAATTCAAATTAATCCATAATTAACTTATGACCATTTCTACACATTAATTTTCCAATTGATGTCTTAATTCCATTTTTCGCCTTTTAAGGCAATTCACATATCTCAAATTTGCTATATGCCTTTTTAAGGCTATTTCGTGCAAATTCTCAATATTAATTCTTTTAATTTGTGAATATTAGTATTAACAGAAATACGGGGTGTTACATTCTGACTGGGATTTGGCGTCGTTATGGTGTCGTTAACTCTTTTAGCGATGCAAGAAGCACTGTTAGAAAAATGAGCGTCACTAAATTACTTGATGCCACTATGGTGTTGTAAAATCAAGGTCGCTATGGAGTCGGTAAAAAATTTTTAGCGATGTCGTAACGGCGTCCTAATCGTCATCATAAAAGCGGACGTGCTTAAATTGTTTAGTGTCTCCAAGGCATCACAAAATTGACGATACTACGGCGTCCTACGGCGTCGCTTTCAAAAAAATAGTGTTGTAATAACATCACTAAATTTTAGTAATACTGCTACAAGGTCGATGTTTTAAACTGATATTCACAGAATTTGATTCAAAATTCGGTTTTTTAAATAAAAACAGTGGAAAGTAGTACAAGTCTAAGTGGCTAAATAACGCATTGCTACCAGGAAATTTTAATGACACATGCTACTTCATTACATTTGAAGCCAAACTTTGTACACATAAAAGAGGAATTAATATGCCAGGGATCCTATTTGTTTTATACAGAATTAGACAATTCAATCCATATTTTTGAAATATATGAACAGAATGGATAACGTATATAAGTAGCATGTCAACAAAAATAAATAAACTTACAAACTTATACAAAACTTGTTCTTTTTAATTTTCTCCATTTCTATTCACCTTAATTCTATTTTCTTCATCTTGTGCCTTTAGTGGTCCAACAGGAAAATACCTAATGCCATGTTCGTCACCAACCTCGTTGCTGATCTAAAGTCAATCCCAAATATCAAAGTAGAAAATCAGTAGAAAAATATAACAATATAAAAATTCAATCATAAAATATATACATACCTCAAAGCCTCTAATAAAAACCCTGCCCTATGAAGCGGAGATGTAAACAAAGGCTACGACAAAAAGAGGAGGTGTTGCTGGGAATGCAATTATCACAACTATAATCAAACTCAATTTTCCTTGTTATTTTTCTACAACATATCAAATGTTGGGTTCAAGATTATTTTCCATATCTGCATTAATAAACAAATAAATCATAACTTGTATGTTAAGTTATTTGCCATGTTTATATGTTTGTGAGCATGCACAAATATATAAAGAAAAACTTGTTGGTTTTCAGGTTGGAGTGGGGTTCGTACCGACATGCTAAATGATGGGTTCGCTAATGTTGCTGCAACTGCGATGAACCTCCACATTTTTTAGACTCCTGATGTCTTTGAAACTACTCTCATTGAGGTGGTTAGCAACTACTTTTCATTTCTTTTCTCTACGATGGAAATAATAAGGGATGACTGCATTTACAAGAAATGATCATAGGGTTACAAATGAAATAGGGAATAATAATTTTACTTTTTTCTGTGCATACTTAACTCACTTGGATGGCAATCTTAGACGAGACCAATTCTTCTGTCCCCATTTCCATTGTCCCCCGTGTCCCTCCAATCAGATCCCCTGATTTCCGTTGTTTTGCATTTAAGTCCTCCAACAATTCAGAGGTTTAAGTGTAAAAGGTGGAAATCAGGGGGCTCTGATTGGATGGGACATGGAGGGACACTGAAAATTGAGACAGAACAATTGGTACGATCTTAGACCTACTTGCATGGCCTGTCAATATTGCAACTTAGCTCTGTAATCAATGCATAGCTATAGCACACTTCTCTACATCGCTTCAGTTGTATCAATAATGCAATCACATTCTACAACTAGTAACACGCCTATACAAAGCAATTGACCCTCAACTACAACAATGACAACGCTACACAATCAATATTGCACTCATCTAGCCACCCTACTAAAGCAGCTTAAGCCTGGTAGCACCCTCTTCCTTGCTCATTCAAAATTCCAATAAAACTCAGCAAATTGGCATTCATTTGCTCACCTTACTCTCTAATCTGCAAGCAAGCAACAAGCTATCCACTTCAGCATTGTCTCAACAAACCATACCAACGTTAATTACTTATCTTGATGCAGCATGCATAATACAATGCTAATAACGCACTCCAAACATGTTTTGTGTCAGCTCCAGGTTAAATATATTGTCAGCCCCACCCCCAGATCTATAGTACCCTCTGTAAATATTTACTGTATATATCAACATCAAACATTCAATCTATATGTAGTAGTCAATAGCTGATAGAACGAATTACTAATTAAAGTTAAGTAATCTTTATATTATAGAATAAAAGAGAACATGCTCTAAAATGGCTCCGGTAGTTAGGCTCTTTCCTTCCTGTTATTGAACACCACCTACAAGCAATGAATCATCAACTACATATTATTAATCAGACTAAACCAACATTTTGATCAATTAATGAGGTAGCTGGTAGACTTATAATCACCAGGAGGTAGTGTTAGTAAAATGCAGTTGGGAAACTAAAGTTGCTTATATATATGCGACAACTAACAACAAAGCTTTGAGCCCCTTTGCAGATTATATGGATATAACAATTGAGAAGATGAATAAAATCTAAGCCTTTGTTGCTCTCTAAGTAGTAGCGGTCTTCTCTATGTTCTTCGACAAAGGTAAAAGCCCACCAAGTCTGTTAGCTCTTCCAGTAATAGGATATCTTCATCTCTTAAGTATCAAACAACATCTGCACCACATTGTAAACCAAACACATGATAAATTTGGATCTTTACTTTTTAGTATCATACTATTTTAATAAGTCGGTACGATTTTTACAATTTAAACCAATAATTATGAGGTTTTTCCAATAAAACCATATCGTTCTTTTGGATAAGAAAATTGCAAATATTCTCTGTAAAAAACAACGACGAACATACCTGAATAAAAGACGATGCCTGCCATGGTGAATACAATAGATATAATGGAGCAATGGCTGACGATAGAGAAGATAGGCAATCGATGGCAGGCCTCGACGAAGACATTAAACAGCCGACTATTGATCTGATCGTAAAGGATAGGCTGATATCGGATATTTGGTGTTAATATATTGATTGAATATTTGATAATCTAAACTCTAAAGATTAAGGGAAATTCACTATGTTAGACCTGTTTGTAAAGTTTATAGCAAGATTAGCCATGTTTTAAAAGTAATTACAGGAATAGACCTGTTTGGAGTTAACGAAGGCGTGTTTTCAAAATCGCATAAAGGCGCCTTTCCAAAACTCGCCCGTATATATTTTTTTAAATTCCATAGTGACTTTCTTTAAATTTGATTTGGACATAACTCAATATCTATAATATGAAATTCCAATTTTTCTGTTTCATTACTAAAATATAGGTTTATAGATTCGAACGTTTTGTGTTTCAATGAAATCCGACGTATAACGATTCTTATATATTCAAATGAAGTTGTAAACATTAAACTGCGAAGTACCATGACAATTAAATAGTATATATAGCGTAACTTAACTACATAAAACAAATACTAAATTCTAATATTCAAATACAAGAGAGATACATAGTCCGGTTAAGGACAGATAAGTTCGAAACATAAGAAATACAGATACACGAAATACCACACACACTGATATCGCATCAACAGACATACGTCTCCATTTTAGGCTACTGAAGTGCACTGCTTTCGGTTATGTCCCTGCGATCCACATTTGTTGCACCTGTTTGTTTTTGGTGTTTGATGTTCATCCATAACATTTTTGAATCTCATTGATTTTGGTCGTCCAGCTAGTCTTCTGACAGGCGGAGCCAATATTCGTGGACCGGTGTACGGGTCCCAATATTTCTTATTGCATATAGGATTAAATTCTGGGTCGTATGTAGCTCCATAACTTTGGACGGAGTACCATTCATAAGCAAAATCGTGATGTGCTCTATTACTACCAAAATCCTGTGTTGAACAAGCCGCCATCACTGTCATATCAATTTTAATCAACTCAGTATGGTCGTTGTCAAGTCAGAATTGGCAGTGCTTTAATCATGTCATCGATTTAAAAAAAGAAGTTGAATCAATTGTCCTATGCTCGTCCTGATCACAAAAAACAAGCCTTGAATTCGGAATAAGGTGTTGGCCTTTGTCCTTACAACGGCTTTATCACAATGGACAAATGTTGGGTCAGAATTGGCAGATGTTTGTCAACACAACTATTTCGAAATATTGGATCAACTTTACCCATGTCTAGTCAAATCATCTGATTTGCGGCAGATCGTACTATACATAAACAGACTGACCCAACTTTAATTTGTGGCAGCTAGTTGTCAATTCATCTTTATGGTAGTGTATGAATCCGCAAACATACAAAACTTTAATTCAGACTTCAAAAACATAAAATATTTCATTAGAATAACACAAATATACAATACTTTGTATTAATCTTCCAACTCCTACAAACACACAAATAATAATTCAAACTAAAATTCAGAAACATACAACGACAACGGATAATACAATAATTCAAACTAAACTTCAGACAACTACAACGACGACGGATAATAGAAACACTACTGGTTAGGTTTAAATTGCAAGTCCTCTACGCGTTTTTTGAGACGTCTATTTTCTTGCTTTAGCTCATTCGCATACATTATGGCCCTATGACAAAGCGGTTCGTCAATCCATTCTGAAAAATTGCATCCATGGGGATAATTGGGGCAAAGAAGACTTCAACGACCAATGTTTTCGCCATCATCAGATACGACAACTTCAGCCATATATCCATAGTGGCAGCAAACTAGATACGAGTTAACCTCTTGCTCAACCATTGTTTGATTAGCCATGTTTGAAAATATATGGAGCTGAGAAGATGTGGTTAAGTATGAATCAGAATTATGAGAAGGCTAGTGAGTACTTATATAGTTTGAAAATTACCCCAAATACACAGGCGAGTTTTGAAAAGGCGCACGAAGGCGAGTTTTCAAAAGGCGCCAGTATCCCTCCCCGATCAAAAAAGGTCTATATTTGTAATTATTTCTAAAACATGGCTAATCATGTAATAATCCTACAAAACAAGCGTAAACCAGTGAATTATCCAAAGATTAAACATTTGAATTCTAGTAAACTGAAGCATACCACAACATTTTGTAGTTAAGAAAAGAAGCTTGGTCACATAGATTATGTTACCAGTTTCTAATTAACAGTCAAAATGACAATTATACAAACAACAAAAGAGAAAAACCAGTAAATTATAAAACCATCAGTGATCATCTGATAAAGAGAAAATCGATAAATATGAAAATAACTTATATGGTTTATGTTCAATATATGAGGAGCATTGCATCTTGGAGAAAATATAGATAACTTCTAACTTCATGTCATCAGATTTTTGTGACAAAGACACAATACCAATCTAAAGCTTTAAAGTGATGCACGCAAATCTAAATATGATCTACAAAGAGAGCCAGTAGAGGACAACGAAGCCTTCACCTATACAACAATTAAATATGTACAATATGATGAGAGAGAAAGCATTGTAGATTTGTCCCACTTGCATTTTATATCTGCACAAAATATACGCAAAAACCATGTACAAACAGCCCCTCAACTACGTAAGCATTCCAAAGAAGTGCCTTTGTAACGTCCCGTAATTTGATTTAATAATTAATTTATTTAATTATTTAAATATCGATTTGGCGATATCGATAAGTTGAGTTAAATATTTTTGATTATTTAATTATTATAAATAGTGGAATAATAAATTTAATTTCCGACAGTCATAAATAGTTGAGCCGATAATATTATATGAATTGGATAATTCTAGATATTTAAATGAGTTAATATTCGAATTATAATAACGAATATATTATTTAAACGACATTTGAACGTATTAATTATAATATAAACTATAATTGAGCTCGTAACGTCGCGGTAGTTCATAATATTGAGTTTTGAACTTTAAACGACTATACAGGATTCGTTTTAAGTCGGATTTCTTTGAAATAAGAAACGTTCAAATCTAATTCATTGTATTTTTCTAATGGAAGTGAAAAATCGAGATTTCGTATTATAGTTTGTGAGTTATGTCCAAATCAAGTTTTCAGAAAGTCGCTATGGAATCGTTTATAAGCCATAACGATTTATTTAATATAATTAAATATTGGTTTCGAATTTGGACAAGATTTTTGAGACGTATACATAATTTAATTTATAGAATTTTTCTATAATTTTTATTTTGGAAAACAAGCCACTTTTTGTTTAACGTATTTTGTACCATATATCAGCATTTTAGGGTTTCACAAAATAAAATCAACTTGTCTATTTTAATATATTTTTGGGATTATGACACTTTTTTTTCACAATGGCATCTTTATTTTTTCTACAGCGGTTCGTATGCAAACGGAGTTTTACGTAACAAGGAACCTTAAATATCTGGATAATTCACTATTTTAGGCTTGTTTTGCAGGATTATTACATGATTAACCATGTTTCAGAAATAATTACAAATATAGGCCTGTTTTGATCGGGGAGGGATACTGGCGCCTTTAGAAAACTTGCCTTCGTGCACCTTTTCAAAACTCGCCTGTGTATTTGGGGTAATTTTCAAACTATATAAGTACTCACTAGCCTTCTCATAATTCTGATTCATACTCAACCACATCTTCTCAGCTCCATATATTTTCAAACATGGCTAATCAAACAATGGTTGAGCAAGAGGTTAACTCGTATCCAGTTTGCTGCCACTGTGGATATATTGCTGAGGTTGTCGTATTTTATGATGGCGAAAACGTTGGTCGTCGAAGTCTTCTTTGTCCCAATTATCCCCATGGATGCAATTTTTCAGAATGGATTGACGAACCGCTTTGTCATAGGGCCCTAACGTATGCGAATGAGCTGGAGCAAGAAAATAGATGTCTCAAAAAACGCGTAGAGGACTTGTAATTTAAACCTAACCAGTAGTGTTTCTATTATCCATCGTCGTTGTAGGTGTCTGAAGTTTAGTTTGAATTATTGTATTATCCGTTGTCGTTGTATGTTTCTGAATTTTAGTTTAAATTATTATTTGTGTGTTTGTAGGAGTTAAAAGATTAATACAAAGTATTGTATGTTTGTGTTATTCTAATGAAATATTTTATGTTTTTGAAGTCTGAATTAAAGTTTTGTATGTTTGCGGGTTCATACACTACACATTATGACATAAAGATGAATTGACAACTAGCTGCCACAAATTAAAGTTGGGTCAGTCTATTTATGTATAGTACGATCTGCCGCAAATCAGGTGATTTGACAAGACATGGGTAAAGTTGATCCAATATTTCGAAATAGTTGTGTTGACAAACATCTGCCAAATCTGACCCAACATTTGTCCATTGTGATAAAGCCGTTGTAAGGACAAAGGCCAACGCTTTATTCCGAATTCAAGGCTTGTTTTTTGTGATCAGGACGAGCATAGGACAATTGATTCTGTTTTTTTTTAAATCGATGACATGATTAAAGCACTGCCAATTCTGACTTGACAATGACCATACAGTTGATTAAAATTAATATGACAGTGATGGCGGCTTGTTCAGCACAGGATTTTGGTAGTAATAGAGCACATCACGATTTTGCTTCTGAATGGTACTCCGTCCAAAGTTATAGAGCTACATACGACCCAGAATTTAATCCTATACGCGATAAGAAATACTGGGACCCGTACACCGGTCCACGAATATTGGCTTCCCTGTCAGAAGACTAGCTGGACGAACAAAATCAACGAGATTCAAAAATGTTATGGACGAACATCAAACACCAAAGACAAACAGGTGCAACAAATGTGGATCGCAGGGACAGAACCGAAAGCGGTGCACTTCAGTAGCCTAAAATGGAGACATATGTCTGTTGATGCGATGTCAGTGCATGTGGTATTTCGTGATTCTATATTTCTTATGTTTCAAACTTATCTGTCCTTAACCGGACTATGTATCTCTCTTGTATTTGAATATTGTAATTTGGTATTTGTTTTATGTTGTTTGGTTAGGCTATATATACTATTTGATTGTTGTGGTACTTCACAGTTTAACGTTTACAACTTCATTCGAATATATAAGAATCGTTATACGTCGGATTTCATTGAAACACAAAACGTTCGAATCTATAAACCTATATTTTAGTAATGAAACGGAAAAATTGGAATTTCATATTATAGATATTGAGTTATGTCCAAATCAAATTTCAAGAAAGTCGCTATGGAATTTAAAAAAAAATATACGGGCGGGTTTTGGAAAGGTGCCTTTGTGCGAGTTTTGAAAACACGCCTTCGTTAACTCCAAACAGGTCTATTCCTGTAATTACTTTTAAAACATGGCTAATCTTGCTATAAACTTTACAAACAGGTCTAACATAGTGAATTTCCCTAAATATCTAGACTTTAATACAAATTAAAGTTATATAACAACCTGCTCACAGTCCTTGTTCACGTTAAATGGAAGCACGTTTCTTAGGTAGCGAAGTTGCGGTGCAAGTTTAATTAGCCGTGAAGGAAAGTTCCTTATAGCTGAAGCGATATGCCTCTATATTTACATAACTATACCCATGCTTTTTCTTAGTTGCTAAGTATCTGCGCCAATTTATAGATAGGCAAGGTAAAGCTTTTTAATTTATTTCTATTTTCCTTTCCAGTCCCCTTTTCTCACCTCTTCCATCCTTCATTCCTTTTTGAGTATCTTGCATGCGCATGAATCAAGAGGGACAAGCTCATCCCTTTCTTCATATATTTTTATAAATACCGAATATGTCCATTACATGGAGAAGCCTATATGGTTCGAATGCTTTGGTGCGGGTGCAAGGTGAAAGTGTCATACATGTTTATATCTGTGGAAAAGCATGCGTATATATATCACATGCGTGACTTTCTTCATTTATATGATTCAAGCTTGTCCGGATCTCCGTGATGCCAAAACTAAAATGAAGTCAAATTCCTTTGTCGAGTCTATGGTTCGTTGGAGAAGAAAGTGTACAAGCACGGGTTAGTATAAAATAAAAAATGAGCTTGGGTGACTACATGGGATGGGAACGTTATATTATTGGAGTGGGGCATGTTGTTTACACGGTGCATGGCATGCAAAGTGAAGGGGAGAAATTGTGTACATGGGAAGTTGCGTGAAAGTCTCAGTGTCGGTTTCTGGAACAAAATATTTTCAGTGATCATGTGCGCGTCTTGCGTGGAAACTGGGCGTATATACGAGAGGCATGTGTGGGTTTTCCGGGCACAACTGTGTATGCATGAGTATTAGCAAAAAGGAGAGGTTGTTTAGAGATCTCGGTGGGTAACGAATTGGACGTGAATTACATGGGTGAAGTACATAAGTGAGGGGTGAAAATGGTAGAGGAGTTTGGATCGAATAGAGGGAGTGGAGAAGATGAAGCAAAATGGCTTGAAACGTGGCCAGGCAATATGGCTCATGGGGAGTTATTTCAGGAACTGGCATTTGGAAAATTTGGATTTCAATATTTTTCTTCTTAGAATTTCCAATACTCATTCCAAATGCTTTGCGTGCTCTTCTTTTGTCTTAGAGAAAACAAGAATATCATCAATGAAAACTAGCATAAACATATTCAATAGCTCTCGGAACATCCAATTCATCAAATCTACAAAATAAGCAGGGGCGTTGCTCAATTCAAAGGGAATTATTAAACATTTGTAAAAAAAAAATCTGGCCCCATAAAAACAGTTAAAGGCACACACTCTTCTGCAATTCTTAATTGATGAAAGCCTGTAGCTAAGTCCATCTTTGAGAATACCCGAGCCCCATTCAAGCGGTCTAACAAATCATCTATGCGGGGAAGCGGATACTTATTTTTGAGCGTTTTCTTGTTGAGGTCTCGGTAGTCCACACATAATCTGAGAGTACCGTCAGACTTCGGAAAGAATACCATTGCTGCACCCCAACTTGAGAAACTTGGCCTAATCAGACCCTTCCGCATAAGTTGCTGAGTTTGATTACTCAATTCTTCTTTCTCCTTTAACGACATCCTCTGAATTGCATGCACTACTGGACTCTCATTCGAAACCAAATCAATCTCTCTCCGTGGAGGAAGACTCTTTGCTTCTTTGAATACATATGGATATTTCTTAACAACTGGGATGGATTCTAGGGTTGCGGGGGAAATATCTAAAGTAGACCAAAAATCCTCCCTATCGGAGTTTGGACATTCACACGGTATTGATATAAAATTTCCAAATTTAGTCTTCACTCTAACGATTCTCTCAACGCATTTAACTTCGGATTCATACTCGGTCAACCAATCCAATCCAAGAATAATATCTAATTCGGTGAAGTCCATGAAAATTAATTTGAAGGAGAATCGGTAACGGGAATAAGAGATAGACGCTTTATAATACAAACAAAGGTCAATGGAGCCTCCTATTGGATTGTTAACGCAAATGGGTTCCTTGAGATATTTGGGGTTTAGATTTAACTTCCTAGCCAAACTACTTGAAATAAAACTTCATGATGCACCAGTATCGAATAATACTTCAACCGGAATATCTCTAATAGTAAGTGTACCTTCCAAAACATCTGGCCTTCCCCTACCAGCAGAAGTTGTTAGAGTATCTACTACATTGTAAATATGAGCCACCTTGGAGTTCTTCAATAGTGGGCAATATGACTTTATGTGGCCTTTTTTGTGCCAATTGTAACACTCCCTGTTCTCTTAAAACTTCCGACTAGATCCAGATTCATTCTTCTTTTGCTTCTTTGGAGACTTACAATTCCATGATAAGTGTCCTTGATTATGTCAGTTAAAACATGTGACATTCTTTAACCGTTTGTCCTTAGGCTTTTCTCCTTCTTTACTTGTCTCTGGCTTCTTATTTGCAAACTTCCTCTTTTTACCGGAATATCCTCTCTCTTTATCTTCCAAAGAATTATGCATATCGATGCTTTTATAACGGCAAGCCATCTCCACCATTTCAGAGAAAGAGAGCTTCACATGCACAATTACCCTATTCTTATACCTTCTCTGAAGTCTCTCTATGAACCTTATATTCTTCTTCAACAGAACTTAAATCAGCTCCAGACCAAATCGAGAATGCTCGTTGAATTTGCCTAAGTACTCCAGAATAGTCATATCGCCTTGCTTTAGATTGGAGAACTCATAGTGTAAACGCTTTACTAATTCTGGGAGAATGAATCTTTCTTCGAAAATTTCTTTAAACTTACCCTAAGTTATATTACCTCTAGGATTTCCCATTGTAATTGTTTCCCACCATAACAGTGCTTCATCCTTAAGTAGTCAGGATGTTAAGAACATCTTCTGATCACCATTCAATCTCAAGCCTTCAAAAATTCTTTCATAGGAATGCATCCAAGCTTGCGCTTCAATAACAAATTGTTTGCCCAAGAATGGTACTTCACCCAAAATTTTGTACTTTTTACCTAGATTATCTAGATCGGGTTTGGGTTGTGGGGGGCACAACTGGCTCATTCGATGGAGGTACAATTGGCTCATTTGGTGCTTCTATGGAGTCGGGTTGCTGTACGTCAGCTTGAACATTTCCCCTTCCTCTACCTCTTCTGCCTCTGACGCTCATTTTCTACTATATCTGCAAATAGCAAGAAAAGAGTTAGGCCATCAAAAAAGATATCTTATGGAAATTATAAGAGCATAAAGACATGTATAAATACAGATGTGTCTACGAGGGTTTGCGTTGTTTTGCTGTACCCATTCTAGGATATTACTAATCCAATCTATAATGAGCCACTCATCCTAGAATAATATTGATTCTATCTCTTATGAGTCATTTAATATGTTATACTCCGAACTAAGGTTAACCCTCAGCTCTGATAGCAGATGTAATGACCCAAACCCCTCGATCCCCGGAAGTAAGGTTAATTATTGGAATATAACGTATAAAACATAACAACGGACACATAACATTACATTACATCGGATAATAATGTACGCCATATTACAACAGCGGAATTATAAGAGTTTAATACAACATAGGATCATAATTGTACAAAACAGTTTCAAATAGTACACCGCAGAATTAAAAGATAGTCAACATAATAAGTCTAGTGGAGTCCAAAATAATATCCACTCAAGCTCTAGCTCCAAGTCCAAAATCAGCTTCCAAAGCTTCCATACACATCCAAAATAAATGCAAGCTAATACCTGGGAACTAGGCTTCCCATGTGAAAATGTGGGCACCCGAGTTTACAAGGGAAAAACAAACTATGAATCAGTCATGGGACTAGTATGAGAAACCTTATAGTTATTTTTAACTTAATTTAAAAATAAATCATATCATGGGACCACGCCGTATAACATGGAACGGGTTTACTCTACACGAATGCCAGTGCATAAAAAACAACGCAATGCTTTTGGAAAAATGAAGCCATTATAAGACTCAAGTCCCACCACACAATGCAAGCTAGAGGATAGAGTTTTACCTTATAATGGGCAAACATTCTTGATACGAGAAAATCTAAATCATTTGATATTATTATAAGTGACTAAGTGTAGAAAACAATTTCGAAAATAAATGTATCAATCTTAGACGGCATAATACCCCATCCTATTATGTCGCCATATAGGTTTATAACTGAAAATGCAAAGTCTTGTATTGGAAGTTTGATTTCCATCAATGAAAAAAGCAAAGGATCTTCCTTATCCGATTCGAATCATCTCTAACAAGATGTCTAGTACTACATGCATGTGAACCTTGGAGCGGCAGAGCCAGCCCACCAATTCCCGGTGAGTTCGGGTTCCTCCTGAACAAAACATTCCCCGGTCCTATCGACCTACACACTTGTCAGTTGTTTGACCGTCATCTGAGGCGCCTTGATTCCAACATCCACGTAAGTAAATATGCCTGGGCTCCATACCATGGCATTTGCTAGAAGGAAACGTGTGTCCTTTCTCTACGGTCCATCATCCTATTTTCCGCCATTCACGGGCTGTAAGGCTTGTCGAAGTCACGTCTCGACACAAAGTTATGCTATAAAAACTATGCTTTGATCATCATCCACGAAGCTCTTCTTTTCAACAAAATCTTTGATCAATCGACAACTTAGTATGCCACATTGTCAATCCATATCATAAAATTGATGTCTATTAACATATAACCGTTAAGCTCATACGTCTCAGAGTAGTGTGTTAGCTAAGAGAATAAATTCTCCGCCACAAAAGAGATATATATTTAATAGAGATCAATTAATACAACATAGATTACCATGTCAGACATACATCCATACAAGTCCGCTCTAGGTCTAAACGAAACCGAAGGCACCTTATTCCTCATCCAATTAAGGAGAGAGGCCCTTGCACATTCTGACAATCAATAAGTTTGTCCAGACAACTGCCACTTTAACCCTTCAATGGGAGCAAACCATTTCAAGGCATCAACAATAATCCATTTGATGTGAAGATTTCCGATCTTCCACTGTCTTCAACGTCTTCGAACTATTTAACATCGTATCATTATTTGAAATGGATTGAACCTGGTTTTTTCGAATAACTCGCGTCAAAACATAAATTCTTATCACATTATTAATCCACTAATTAAGTCTTCTTTGATTGGTTATTCATTTCATAATATTTAAATCTTATTATCAACCTGGTTAAGTTACTTGGCTTTCAAAAATCATCTTTCAATCTTATTAAAAAGATATAGTTAAGAACTTGATTTGATTTACAAATAAAATTTCTTATTTCAAAACACTTCTCAATTCTCATTATAATAAGCATTACTCAAAATAGCTAGTTTTCACTTAACCAGTTTTATCCTTCAAAACCATATATAATTAGTTTAAATCCTTTCCAAATCATTTTTAATAATTTATAAAGATTTTTTCCTATTTTTATTTAAATGAAAATAGCTCGTATTCTCAATTTTCCACTACAGGCCATTACTGGTTATAGCGCTGTTTTTATTCAAATTTGATTTAGACATTTCTCAAAATCTAGCCATTATATTTTAAAGCTCTTATTATCATTTGAAATCTCTTTCAATTATGAACCCAACGTTCCAGTTTTGGGGAAATCCGACTATGGGATCTCCCAAAATATCAGTTTAAAATTACAGGTCGAAGTTCACGGACTACCGCTGCGCGACGAGTTCTATTCAGACCACAATTCAACGTATATAATATATTACGTCGAATAGTTTTAAAAATGTTTTATATTATACAAAATTTATAGAGCTTTCAAATTTCTCGAAATTTGGCTAACGCCTTTGATTTTCGAAAAATTTCGCCATAACCTCCTTTGTACGGGTTGATTGATACAACTATAACTGGCCTTTTGGGCCCTTATCTATCAATAGATTAACCACAAATCAATCAAACAATCGGGAGACGCATAGATTTATTATCATCCCAATACCCATGTGGGGTTTACTAAAAACTAAAAACTTGGGAGATGTGTAGGTAAATTATTATCTTAATACCCGTGTGGGGTTTACATAACAATCCATATGGGTTTCTTACCAACTACACACTTGGGAGATGTGTAGGTAAATTATTTCAAATACCCATGTGGGGTTTACATCACAATTCTTCTGAGGTTTCTTACCAACTAAACACTTGGGATACATGTAGGTAAATTATCATCTCAATACCCGTGTAGGGTTTACTTCACAGTCCATATGGGGTTTCTTATCAACTAAACACTTGGGAGATGTGTAGGTAAATTATTATCCCAATACCCGTGTGGGGTTTACATACAATTCATGTGGGGTTTCTTACCAACTAAACACCGGGGATATGTGTAGATAAATTATCATTCCAATACCTGTGTGAGTTTGCTACACATTCAATAAATAATAATTTATAAATTACTTTCCCAAAATCAACAAATGTTCAAAACGTTTCAAATCAACACAGTTTGTTTCTTACATGTCGTATACCCAACCAAATGCACATATATCAAGTAAAGATGATATTCTTATCTTACTACACATTACTTAACATCATAATAAACTTGCATACTTAATTAATAATCATTTCAAAACTCAAGTTTATTGACCAACAACAGCAAATTTCTAACTAGCCCCTTTTTACACGTTTCGGTATCTCACCGTGAGTTCCACTCCACCAAATATTTCTCAAGAAGGGGATGCAAATCAACTTGCCACCACTACACTTTAATGTAAGACTTCTCAATCTTGCAATCAACCCAAAATTTCTCCTTTTCAACTCAAATCAACTTGCTACCACTCACACACACTTATATATACTTAAACAAGTGAAACCAAGAAGAAAGGTGAGATTTTTGATGAGCTTAAGGGCATGGAGGCAAGGGGAAGGCACAGACAGCGAAGGTAGGGGCGTCATAGAGCTGGTAGGGGTATGGGGTCATGGCGTGGGGCCTAGGGGTGTAGGAGGTGAAAGGTGGTTGCTTGGAGGGGTGTATGTGAAGAGAAGTGGTAAAAATGGGATTTTTAAGGGTTTCAGAGAGAGAGGTGCTTCGCAAGGCGGGGGTGGGGGGCCGCTACTTGTGCCGGTAGGGGGTGTGGAGGCATGGAATCAGTGGGAGGTGGGGTAGAGGGGTGCATCCATGGATATGTAAGGGAGGAAGGAGGTGAAGTTAATGGAAGCTCATGGAAGAAAGCGGAAAAAGGTAAGTGAAATAATATAAAAGAGAAAGGGAGATAGAATCATCACCTAAGTACAATGAAATGACCACTAAAGAATAGCTTGAAAAGTGTACAAGGAAGTACGTTAGTTGACAAATTATTGTGGAACTTGGAAATAAGTGTATAAGTGGATTAATCTCACTTAATTAATTATACTATGTAAATTTAATTCTAGTTATATGACCACATACTAAATCCAAAAATTATGAAATTTGAAATCTCGCTACGTTTAATAATTACGGTTCCAACGAGCTTGGTCTCGTTGAATTCGGAGACCATTTGAAAAATGTCCCTATTTCAAGCTTTTACTGAAATTTAACAAGTTTTTCAGCATACGTTTATATCACGTACGCTCACATATGAACTCCGAAAATTATGAAATTTTAAATCTTACCATATTTTGATGTTGTGGATCCAATAAAATTAATTTCGTAAGATTCCAAGATTGTTTCAAAAATGGTCCTTTTTCAAGTCATTAAAATAACATTAAAAGTATTGAATTTCTAAATTTACACTTTTTAAGTTAATTTTTAAAAGTTTACTAATCTTGCCTTAACTATTAAATAAGTAGTATTCAAATTATTAAGTAAAAATCTCAAAATTTATAATTTCGGTGAATAGTGTTTCCATCCAAAATTGTCTGAAACTAATAACTTGATAAAACTGATTTAAACAACTTGTCTTACCGTTGTGCTTTCTGAAATCATATTTTAAAATGAGTGTACGCATCCAGAACCATGCACGGTTATTTTATTTTCTTAAAAACTATTTTCAAAATTTTAAATTGGTCCCAAAATTTTGGGTCATTGCAACCATCCAAAAACCCAATAGTCGTACCGATCAGTTGAGAAATTCCCCAACCTCCTACTATAAAAATAAATTAAGTGGTATCAAGTTGAATCCATTCTAAGTTGTGCCAAAATATTAAGTTGAGAAATTCCCCAACCTTCTCATATATGACATTATATATTTATATGACACGTAGGTGCGTACTGGTGATATATGATTTGTGATTTGATGATATTGATGCTATGTGATAATTTATTTTATTTAATTATGTTGTTGATTTCCCTAGTTTTTGGAAAAATCACAATGGGTTGAAATGATACATACCCGAAGGCACGTAAGATTAGGGAAAAATCATTATAGGTTGAATTGATGGACCTGATTGATCTTTACTGAATTTGGGATTGCGGGTTGAAATGATATACTCGTAAAATTTCAAATTGTGGATTGAAATGATAAATATCCGTATCACTTGACCATAAGGTAGAAAATTTTATACGGACACCGTTGGTCATGTTTTTGAAGTAAAGTGATTTGGAAAATTTAATTTTAAAACAATAACTTAATATTTTATTTTTATTTAAAGATTTTGAAAAAATGTAAATTATATGTTTTAAAATATTTTTATGAGTACATATGGATTTAAATATATATTTAAGATTTTTTAATTATAATATTATTTATTTTACAACTATATAATTTGATAAAGGAAATAATAATAGTACTTTTTACGTTAATTTAATATATTATAAAAAGGGGATTTTCACTTAAAGGGCTTATTTGTCCAGGGTAATAAGTTTTAAGGACAACACTTCTGAAAAATTAGTTTTAAGGACAATTCTGCATGAAAAAGATAAAAGCGCTTATCGTTTTACCTTATAGCTTAAAAAGATAACCACTTTTATCTTTTTCCTGTATAACTTAAAAGGATAACCGCTTTTATCTTTTACATGCAGAATTCTCCATAAAACAAATTTTTCAGAAGTGATGTCCTTAAAACTTATTACCCTGAATAACTAAGCCATTTAACCTAATTTTCACTAATAAAAATTACTTTAAAATTTTATTCTTATAACTTATAAACTTACATAAGTATATAAATCTATTTTCTAATTAAATTCAATAATTTAACAATTACATATATCTCTATTTTTTAAAGTTTAATTTTTATATATTTTATAAACTTTATTAAAAAAATTGAAGATGTATAAGTTAAGGTTTCGAGATTTAAATTTAAGGTTTCGAGATTTAAATTTAAGGTTTAAAGATTTAAATTTAAAAATTGATATTTGATTTAACATATGAACTCATGTAAGATATGAATTTGAATTGGTTTAAAACATAAACTTTTATAAGAAATGAACTTGAATCGTGTGAATTGACTTTTAGTTTGAATTTCTAAATTGAAGGAAATGAATTTGAATTTAAATTAGATATAAAATGAATTTGATTATAAAGTGACTGAATGTGAATTTGAATATATAATTTGTTTATGTATGGAATTGATTACATAAATCGATTTGGTATGAATTAAGAAATTTTATAAATCGAATTATAAGAATGAATTTAAATTATATGACTTGAATCGATAAGTACTGAATTTGAACTGTACAATTTGAAATTATAGGATATGATATGAATTGTTTGAATTGATATAAGATTTGATTCGAATTGCATAAATTGAATTTAAAGCAAAATGTGGGATTTTTATGAGTCGACTTAAAATGAATTCTTCAAATTGAAATTGGATTAATTGTTTGAACTTGGAAATGAACGAAACAATTCAAACTAAAATAGAATTGAAGTTGAATATTTTAGTATTGATTTATACTATAATTTGAGACATTTAAGATATGATCTTCTAATTCGATTTGGTTAAGGCGATTTAAGTGAGTAGTTGTCAAAATTAATTTTGATTTCAAATTTGAATATGAGATTCCTTATAAATTATTTTTAAAGTGATTATAAAATGACCACGGTGTGAAAAATGTAAATGTTTGGTTGTTAAAGATACCGGGATGGGCTATTGTCATACTCTCTGCCAATAGCGAAACCACTTTAACAATTGTGCACATGATGTAGAATCCAGAATGAAGTAGGATGATTTGGAGGCAATTACTGGATTTGAAGAAAGAGAATCATGATGGATAGCCTTGACCTTCGGGTCATAATTGAAATGACTAAAACAGGAGCCATATCCAGGCCAATGTGAGTTAGCTACTCTTAGCAGGTATGCTTCTTCGATACCATATATATTACTTTGTGACTGATTTGGGTACCTTTGAAATTTGGGAGTATTGTCTGAGGTAGGCGGTAGCTAGCGGCTATGCATTACCACCAGCATGGGTCCGCAATCTGGTAGAATCCTACTGATGGGTATTGCCTTGATGCCTTTTCATATTTATCCTGATCGAGCTCTCCTAAGATTTTTATTTGTACCGTACCTATGGATTGCCCTCTGATATCCACTACTTTACGGTGGACTTTACGGTATTTGTACAGACTACGGTATTATAAACGGTGTAAGAGTAATAATGATAATTCCGCTTACGCTATTTTAAATAGTATATTTAACCACAGACACTATTATAATAGCATATTATATTATATGTATATAGTTTAACGGATCCTTAGAGGACGGTGATCCCAAACATCCTTTAAGTTACTGATGCATTTCATTGAACATTTGTTTTAGTTGATTTACTTACATGAGAATGCTAGTCCTGATCCGAGTTGTTTTGTTTTTGCATTATTGCTCGGACCAGATCGAGTATTACAGCTTTCGAAATTTACTCTTGGAGTTTGGAGCTTATATTGGTTTTTGCTCACCTATATCTACCTATTCAATTGCTAAAGTTTTTCAGCTATTCTTGTCATTTCTTTCATACAATTATCATTTATTTATGTATTAGAAATTCATTTTATTAGACTTCCACTGTATTGTTTATGTAAACTCTATTGTAAAATTTTATTTAGTAGCTTCATGAACTACTATTGTATTATGTATTTCCACTGCGAGATATTATATTGCTCTATATATGTGATCTGTGATTCTATGATTTGTTCTATTCACCTCACAAGCTAATAACAATCTGTTATTTTGAACGATTTAAGTTTGACATGTTTTGTCGATTCAGCATGGTCAAAATGGCGGGTCGTTACATTTGGTATCAGAGCTTTGGTTTATCAAAGCTTTAGCCTACGGGGTAAAAGCTCATTAGAGATAGGGTAGCGATACCCTAGAATGGGTAGAATCAATCGCAGAATCATTCTTGAGAGAGCGTATTTTAAAAAGTATTAATAGTTTTGAAAAAGATTTAAATGAATTTAACGTATTTTAACACAAAATTTGTTTTGAAATTTATCTTTTTCTAAATTTTCCTTTCTCTTTAATTTTGTTTCCTTGATAAGTTTTTCTTTAATTTGGATTCCTGGAATTTGAATTTTGATCTAATTCCAAATCTATCTTAGGGAAATCTAGAGTAGATTATCTCCTGAATCTTAGATATTCTCTTAAGGGTTCTTATTACGGTTCCATCCTTTGTAACTCCTATTGATTAATGTTAATGATATTTTTTGTCAACACCGGAGATAGGACTATGGAAGTGGACCTAACGGGAAAATGAGATAATTTTGTTTCCACGAGCTTGAGTCAGGTCACCTTTTCCAAGATATCAAGGTCTAATTCCTGAGAGTTTAGTTACTCTTCCATCTAAGGGGTGAGCATCACGCTTAAGCGAATTGAGAACCAAAAGTTATCTTCAGACAAGGGTTCCCTAAGCACCGCACTTAGTGGAAGGCTAAATGGCTTACATAAAAGGGTTTTGCAATAACTTGGCGGAAGGGTTTAAACTTGGGTAGGAAATCGAAACTGCGTAGGAAGCATATGGTATGTTGTGTAAGAAGTAATTAAGAACACACATAATAAGCTCATAAAAAATATGCTAAGTATTGATCTTCTCTTTATTGATCTTTGATTCTGAATACAGAAGTGATTACAATAGAAATCCCCAAATTGATTTAGAAATTAGGCTTTACTCTAGAAGAAAAGAGTACAAGAATGAGAAATCGGTCCCGAAAATGAGACCCTTGGGGTCATACTTATAGACAAATGCGGCGCCTTTTATCGTTGGGCCAGTAGAATCCCCTATCGGTAGCTTTTCCATTGGGTTTCAGTTGCTTTGGCTCTCGGCCGCTCTTTTGGCTTTGCCTATTTCTTTTAGGGTGCCGGTTTCGGATCTCGGAAGGATGGTCTTCAGCTCTTGGAAGGATGGTCTCGGTTATTAGAACTTCTCTTTAACGTTGTCTCTCCCTTCCTTGTATCGATACCAAGCCTGTTGGTATGGATAGCTTTGATTTCCAGTAATGAGCTTCCGGTCTTGTCATTAATTCTTCGAGAAACTTGCCTTCATGCTTCAAGTGTATGGTTACGGGTTCCTCCACCCCTGTCGGTATCAACATTAAGTAGATTAGTGTGAATAGAACGTCTCTCTTAGAGGCTCTGACTTGTCTTTCGGTAGATTCATGAGTTGTGCTTCGGCTTTCGGGTGGTGCTTCCGATGCTTTATTGGTTGTTTTCTAAAGTGGCCTCTTGGTGATCATCTAACTGAGGTCTCAGTAGCTGACTCCTGGACAATTTCCTTATGTTTCAAACTCTTTGCTTTTGATGCTCTCGTCTCTTAATGTATCAACATTAAGCAAGTTAATAACGATAGCCCTTTCATCCTTCTTGGTCTCGGGATATAGAATTCTTGGTCTTTCTTTTCGTCGGCTTCCGGTTTTGGATGACTTCTTGTTGGTTACCCTTCATGACGGAACTACTCTATCGGTATTCTTTCTTCATGTAGGATCTGAGGTACCTTCTTTGAAGATGGTGTCGGTTGCTGGCCATCTCGAATACTTCCCTTATGCTCTGGGCTTTAACGTGTGCCTGGTCTTTGCTTATGGATTATTCTTCTAGACTTGTGACGGTCTGTCCCCCCTTCACCAATAGCCTATCTCGGCGTTAATTTTGGTGGTTATATTCCCCTTCCTTTATGTGAAGGGGTAATTTCAACTTTTCAAGTCAACTTTGATGTTCTTTGCACGTTTCGATTCCATGTCTCTTAATCTCCTTCGATCGGACCCGTTGGTCGGTTCTTACTTGTACGGCTTGGATTTCAAAAAGTAATTTGGCATAATTATTACCTCTTCTTCTTCTACACTCTTTTACCTGTAACATCAATTACTCAAACCAGATTATTGTTCTTTAAGAATTGCCCTAGCGTTTTTCGAGAATCACAAATTCGGTCCTCTGTAAGTCACTTTATTTCAATTATAAGTAAGCATTTAGGCCGAGCATTTAAATCGATTGAGAATTCAATCAGGATTTCTACGTGTTTTATACTAATTATTTAACCATAAGCAGCTTAGATAAGGATTTATGGAAAACAAAACAAATGTTCTATCTTCCCAATCTAATTTCCTGGGGGTTCGAAATGCAAAATTTATATGAAGAAGGTTATTCTCTGTTACAAAGTAAAATCCTATGCCTTCGGTGCCAATGAACCAGTCGTCACTGTTGTCGGCTAGTTTGTTTCGATTTTACCGACACTACTTCTCATATTTATTTAGTATGTAAGTGTTGGATTGGTCTGACGACAGTGAATCGTCCGAAAGGGCTATCGAAATGTTAGTTCCTTTTCGATTTTGGTGTCGATAAAATTTGAGAATTTCGTTGCCTTAGCATTTCGACTTTGATTTCACATCTACCGGATCTGAAGGCCAATCAGGATTTTGGTGATGACTTGGGATCACTTGGTTCCGGTTTAACTGCTACCATTTTCTTTTGAGATTTTAATATTTCCAGCACCGCTCTTTCGTTCTTTTGAGTTTGGTGCCGGGGCGACTAACTTTGTTATCACTAAGAGCTTAATTGTTTCTAAGTGAGCGTACACCATACATGAGCTTTGCCAAGATTAATATTTATAACTAACTTGACATGTGATAGTTTAAATTCATAGCATTAGTTGGCTTTTATGTCATTTACCCATTTCATGTAAAAGTATGTGGTACTAATGCATGTGTTATGAAATTATATCACCTGGCAGCACTATGTCTGATAAAAAGAGCTTTAGCCAATCGGAGTCTGGTGCGTCTGGCATCTCTCGTAAGAAGAAGCCATTTATCTTGAAGGAATCTCTTATTACTTCCCAGGACGACGTAAACTTCATCCTTAATATCTTCGGGATGTTTGATGTGGATGCCATTCCTGCTACGATTTAGGATAATATCAGAAGTCCTCCATAAGGTTACTTTGTGTATTCTGCTATTCACATTTGGCATGGGGGCTTCTTTCCCTTCCCGACCTTTATTTCTCGACTTCTATGAGACTTAGGGATTGCACCTATTCAACTTTTATCGAACACCTATGCTTTACTTGTATGTCTCGAAGTTTTGGCACTCAAGTTAGGCCAAGCTTCTCTTACTCCCAACCTTATTCAACATTTAATACGATTTTCGAAAGGGACGGACTCGCCTATTTTGCGTGTCGATCTTGTGAATAGAATTATTGGTGATAGTATTAGCAAGACTAAACCCTGGGAGAATCAGTTCTTTTTCATTAAATGTCCTGCTTGTATTTTAGGCAATTTTGTAGTTTTTGGTGAGTTTCCTTATTTTTCCACAAGTAATCATGCTTTTCCTATGCTCTTTTTGACATTAATTTCCTCGCAGACCTTGCTTCCAAGAGAGTTTCTTTAACGGAGAGTGAATCTCGCACTCTTGAAGTTATTTCCAAAGCGTTTGAGGAACCAATAAGTCGATCAGCTTTGCTGACTTTGGACAAATTGCGTCAATATGACCTTCTCCCTGATGGGCAAAAGATCCTGGGGCGACCACTATCTACTTTTTAGGTGCCAAGCATTTGACTTTGGGTTCGAACGTGTTCACAACTTCGTCTCCTTTTTTTCCAGGTACTTATATTAAGAATGCTTTCCTAGGGTTATTTCAGTTTGTTGGCTTTCTACCTTTATTCTCATTCTCTTGTGATTATGTTTGATTGGGAACCTTGGACTCCGGGAACATTTCTCCAATAGATGCTTTAAACCAGTTTGATGCTACTGCCTTAAGAGGTTATCTGAATCATTAACAGATCCGCTGTCCAAAAGGTTAAGGCATGGTGCCCCTACTTCCCATCTACAAAATGTTGTAGTTGTTGCTGCTAAACTAAGGATTACTAGCTTTATGAATCCCTCCGCTAATTTTATTGCTGACATTGATGTTTCCCCTGTAAGCATTTCTGGTTACGGGTTGGAGAGTCGTGATTCATCATCAATTTCTCCAAGTATACCGGATTCGGATAAGCATGGCACAATTGAAACTTTTGCTTCTCAACATGTCAACCCCTCAAGGTCTCCCGCGCCAACTATGCGTTTTGATAATCTTGTGAGGCTCGCTCTTTCTTCCCTTGAAGTTACGAATATTCTGTTACCTTCCATTTCTTCAGACGGGGAGGGTTTTTATTAGCATCTTGTCTAACAGTAGCTCTCGATACATATTTTTCTTTCTTAACCTTTCTCTTGTCTTTAATTTGTCATAATGGCTGATTGGATTCTACTTCTTTCTTAGACTACTAAAAGATGTCTAAACAACGCCTTCCTCATCTTGCCCTGAGGTTACCCAACTCCGGGAAGCGAATGAGGCTTTAAGTGATGAATGCAAGAGGTTAAAAGCTTCTCTTGAACATACTGAAGCAGCTCTTGAAAAAGAGAGTCGGACGAAGAATCTTTTATCTGACCAAGTTTCAACCTTCGAGCACCAAATAGCAAAAAATGTGGTTAATCATGCTGATGAACTCAAGAGGAAGGATGAGAAGCTCTCTCACACGGCGCATATAATTTATGAGGCTAAGAGAAGAATCTCCGACTTTTTGCAAGTTCATCTTCCCTAAACTAAGACTATATACTATGAGGATGCCTTATTTCACGTCTTTTTTGATAACCTTCGGATTCTTCCTAATTAAGATGAAAATTATCACCGTCCCTCCATTCATTAGGGATAGGGTTATGGAAAGGATCAATTTGTCCAAGTAAGGGGTCGAGATGTCAAGGAAGGACAAACTCAAAGCTGAGGATCTCCAATATATTGAGGACCTTTCTGATGACTCTGGTGACAAAGAGGAGCATTCAGCTTTTATTGATGATGGCGGAGGCGATGATAGTGATGGTCCTGATGGCGATGACCGTCGAGATGAGCATGATAAGGATGGGAGTGATCCTTCTGCAGTTGCTGAGGTTTCACATGATTTTGCAAGAAACAGTTCTTACATTGTTGGCGCTCATGCTGCTCGAGACTCTGATTCTCCTCCAGTCATGAAAGGTGGCACTTCTGAGCCTTTAGGAAGAGAACAGTATACTCAACCTGAGGTTTCTCTTTCCCAGGTATAGGCTTTGTTTTCACAATGCTCTTTCCTTTCTCAAGTATATGGTGGTAATTAGTTTTCTTTCATTACATTGAATAGACCAAAAGAAATATCGTCTCCCGCCTTAGAGCAGAATTAGATAAAAATTAGAGGGAAGTAAATCGATCTTATATAGAGCAAGGAAGGTTGTTAACAGATTATAATGCTTTATCTCGAAAATATCAGGATCTGGAGAAGAGCGCATCTAAGCTCATGTTTTACAAGGAGCACGAAGTTGCGCCCCGACTAAAGAAAGCCCGTAGGTACAGGGAAGCTCTTCGGGAGGAAAACAAGGAATTAATGACCTTATTTTGGATGTTGATTGAGGTTAAAAATATTTTAGTGAAATTCTTGTATGAAGTTTATAAATGATACACAACAGTAGACTTTTCTTTTCTGGGGGATCATAGTGGGGGTTTAATACGTCGCCTTCATAGGCTTTATCTATACAAGTTTGGAACTGACCCACATCCCGGGGCTTGTTGGAATCTTGAAAGGGTTCACTCAATTCCCAGGGACCTTCCCCTAGAAAAGCTTAAGTACAATAAGGATAGGTTTATCACTGAACTATAAAAGAGGTCGATTTTGTATGAGCAGGAGAAGTATTTGTAAACTTGATGTTGTGATTGTGTGAAATATATTTGGAATTCTACTCATTATTTATGTCTGTTGATTCCCTTATTTACGTTATGACAGAACCTTGTTTACCACGGAGATGTGCTACGTCTGACTTATAGACTGAGAAAGGAATTTTCAATAACATCATCTCATGTTTTCAAGAGAAAACATTTTCTAATAGAGCTTAAGAATGTTTATATGAAATTCCCTCAACTTCACTTTAATTTTTTGGGTGAAGACCGTGAGGTGATCTTAAAAAGACTTAGGATTGAACATGCCGAACTGATATGTAAACAATAAATGTATCGATGAGCGAGTTTGAACCCTTTTAACTCTTTTTTTGGTTCATATGTGCACTAGAGTGATTAAAAGTTAGTTTTGAATAAAGTTCTTGCAAAACTTCTATCTAGAAACATCATACCACTCCTATGGGTAAGAGGACTTATGCATAACTACTTTTTATTTTTATGAGTAGGTAGACCAACATGAATCCTTCTCGTCTCAAGATGACGTACCACTAGCTATTAAGAAAAAGAGTAGCGAAAGGAGTTATCGATTATAGTTTAATCGAAAGGAGTTATCAATTAGTTTAATCAAAGTGAGTTATAGAATATTGGTTATTCGAAGGAGTTATCGAATTTAGTTATTCGATGAAGTTAATTGATAAGAGTAAATTGAATAGAGTAAATCGAATATAGTTTATTCGAAGAAAGATTTTCGAATCTAGTTATTCGAAAGAGAGATTATCGAATATAGTTATTTAAAGGGAGGAGTTATCGAATAGGGATTTATTCGAAAGAGAGTACGTAAGGAAGTTTGAAATGTTGAGTATCAACATAAATAAGATTTTGAAAAGTTAATGGGTTTGTAGCACTTTTTCTACCTTAGCAATTTCGAGGACGAAATTATTTTAAGTGGGGAAGATTGTAATGACCCGGACTCTTAGGGGTTAATTTTAAATTATTTAATATGGATTTAAATATTGAGTTAAGTAAATAAATCAATCTTTATAGGGAGTTATTGATTTAAAAAAAATCAATTTCGATTTAATATCGTATATATTAAATTATCAAAATAAGAAATCAGCGAATAACTGAATTCAAAGTGAAAACTGATTTGAAAACAGTTCAGATAATCAATACATAATTCTATTTGAATTAGAATAATAATATTCAATAATTATCGAAGAAATACATTGTTTGAAATTAAATTTATATCGATTTAAAATTTATATCTGTTCAGGGTGATCGAATTGGACTTCGTAACCTATCCCAGTGTGTTCAGAGCCGTGGTATTACCCTAGAATTGACAGTTTTGCGTTCAAAAAGAAGTTAGAAATTATGGATAATTTAAATATATACACCTATATTTATAACCATAAAAAAAAATCATAAGGTAAGGAATTAAACACATCTCCCTTCCCTCACCACTCAATAATGAACAAAGGAAAATAAGGCCACGTTTGTTCCCGTTCTCTTCTATAAAACCACTACCTTTCCCTTTTATTATTTTTCAGTAGTTCGGGCTTTAGAAACCAATGAAAATAAAATCGGATCCTTTTTCTTTTCTTTTAAGAAATCTGTTCTTCACTTTCAAAATTCAACTCGAATGAAAGCCTAAGTCAAAATCAAGAGGGGGGCGCGAGAGATTTTCAGATGGTGTTCTTGGTCAGAGGGAGGATTCGCGGTTGTCAGAATTGAGGCGCAGGTGAATTCGAGGTTCGGTACTCTGGGTTCACGATCATCTCTGGAGCTCGAACTGTGGGAGCGACGCGATTGGAAGGCGAGCTCGAGATTGGGATTTAGGGCATCATGACATGGCAGATTTGTTGAACGGGTGATCAACGATGGGGAGATAAGGCCCGGGGTTAGTACGGTGCTCCCCGAGTGTCGATTGGTTGTACTGAGTGGCTATGGTGACATCGATGTATATGGGGGTTGCGGTGTCAAGAGAGGTCGACAGTATTGAATTTTGGAGTCCGATGTTGGTAGATTTCAGTGGAAAGCAGTGATCGGTCTTCATGTTCCTGGGGTTGGACAATCGCGAGTTTAACACCAGTTCGACATTTATCACTGATTTGAAGAGGGTTTAGTCAGATTTTTGTCTGTAGGCCTTGTAATTTACAGCTAAAAACCATGAGTTCAGATCTGGTTTTCTTGGAAACTGGTTATTCGATTTGTACAAGAGGGAGATTTTTTCAATGGCCGATGTTCAACTAGGGGAAGAATGTTATTGTTCCGAGAAAGACAGAGGAGGGGAGGAAGGTTTACGGTAATGGTAACAAGCTATAGGGAAAGGGAAATTTTCAGTTTTAAAATGGTGTCGAGCAGGTCACTGTTAAACTTGGAGTTAAGGTAATTTAAATTGTTAATTTATCTCAATTAAATCTTTAATTATATTCGAATTTATTCGGTTATTTATAAAATAAATCTCGAATTCAAATAGAGTCAGATTCGAACGGGATGGTTGGATTTGTATTGTCGTCGGCTAAGCTATGAAATTCAGATTGGAATAATCACGAAATAAAAATCCCGGTGAGTAAACCTCACCTTTTATTTAGAATTTATTTTTATATAGTTAAAAATAATTGCTGTGCTTGTTTGAATATTGTTTGGTTGATTAAAAATATATATTAGTTATTTAGGACTATTATATATATATATATATTGGGTTGATTGATTGGTTGGATTCCCGCAGTCTCATTAGCGGATGCCCGCAGTTTCATAGCGGATGATTACCCTATACGCCCCACGCTATGATTAGTGGATGACCTTCATACCGCGATATCCTGCCTCGAAGCAGGATGGGTATTACTATGTTGACTAACGTCTGTGGATGCAGGAAAACAGGTTGGAGGAATCCAACTGGATTCCTCAAAAATATATTATCTGTTGTTGTTTGTTTGATTTCATATATATTCATATATGATGTGTTAAAAATCAAATGATTGAAAATTGGTTGGTTTGATTGTTTAAAATATCCCTAGAGCTTGAATATTGATTCATAAAAATATCGGAAAGGGTATTTGATATTTAAAAAGGAAATTCTATTTTTATAAGTAGAATTTGAATTTTAAATAAAACTATAGAAAATATTAACTTGTTTGAAGGTATATATAAAACAAGTATTGAATTTATAAACGTTGTTTATAAATGAAAATATGGGATTTGAATCGAATTTATAAACGTTGTTTATAAATGAAAATATGGGATTTGAATCGAATTTATAAACGTTGTTTATAAATGAAAATATAGGATTTGAATCGAATTTATAAACGTTGTTTATAAATGAAAATATGGGATTTGAATCGAATTTATAAACGTTGTTTATAAATGAAAATATGGGATTTGAATCGAATTTATAAACGTTGTTTATAAAGGAAAATATGGGATTTGAATCGAATTTATAAACGTTGTTTATAAAGGAAAATATGGGATTTGAATCGAATTTATAAACTTTGTTTATAAAGGAAAATGTGGGATTTGAATTGAAGTCATAAACGTTGTTTATAAATAATGCAGAGAATTCAAATGGACTTTAGAATTATAGAATTTGAATATAGAATTCAAATGGACTTTAACTATAGAATTTGAATATAGAATTTCAAATGGAGTTTAACTATAGAGTTTGAAAACAGAATTCAAATGGACTTTAAACTATAAAATTTGAAAATAGAATTCAAATGAGTTTTAAAAAAAAAGAGAATTCAAATAGAATTGAATTGGAATTTGAATAGAGAAGTCGACAAGGAAACGAGAGTATGACTGTAATTAGAATTTGTTAATATGCAGTTAAAATATATTTGAACATGTCACGTTCAAATATGAAGGTGAAATAGACTGAAAAGTTAAGCAAGAGATAATTAACAAATTAAGTTAAAACGATTCGGTATAATTAAATAGATTGGGCAGGTATAGACATACAGGAGACAGGTATGGAATAAAGTATAGAAGTGAAATAAATAGAATGCCCGACAAAAAGGTACGTATTTAATTTCCATATGAGATTTTATGCGCCGTATCGGCTAGCCGCTTGGCTTTTTCTTTTTCTTTTTGAGATGAGAAGGACCGGGAAAGCTATTTGAAATTTTCCGATGCTCCCGGTACAAAGGAGGTTATGGCGAATTTTTCCGGGAATTTAAGGAGATAGAATATTTTTAAGATAATTTGATAGTTAGAAATTAACATATCAAAATATATAGAAGTCGATAAGAAAACGAACTTAGAAATAGAATAGTATAATCAAAAAGGAAGTATAAGAATAAAATCTAGTAAGAATAGAAAGAAAAAGTGTATACGTGTTTAAAGGTAAAGAAGTAGTTGTATGTTATTGATTGTTCGAGTAAGTAGTCATATCTGTTTTGACGTTATAAATGTTATTCAGTCAAGGTCTGAGAGGTAGTTATACCCCAACTTGATTGATTTCATTATTAACAAATGAATAGTAAGATTTCAGGCTCGAAGATCAATGTTGAATAAGATTCAGTTGAATGTAGTATTTGGGTTGTCGTAACGATGTTTTACACAACATCCGTTTTAACCCAAATGAAATGTAAGCTTGGAAATAGAAAAATGAATATTTCCTAAGTATAGGAATAAACGAGATTGGAAAAGAGATAAGTAATTGGAATATTTTCCAATTATAAATAACATATATTTTCTAAAGTTTAGAAAATAAAAAGAAGGCGATATATGGAAATGTTTTCCAAAGAACGTAAAAGGGCAATATGGTTATTGAAATATTTGATTAACAAATATTGATAAAGAAATAGAAAAGAGATTTAATTAATGGAATATTAATTAAAGGTCCAGTGATTGTTGGATGTTTGGATGAACATTTGTTTTATTCGATAGTTAAATCATCGACTATCGAAACACTTGTTTTTATTCGATAGTTAAATCACAGACTATCGAAGTTTTGACCATCGTTGTCAATATGGAGAGACCGGTTGGATTATTATCCGAAGAACCACTCCATATCGGCAGTAGCGTGCGAATCAGATTATATAAAGATAATCGAAGACGGAGTAGAGTACAAGGACTTTTTCTATTAATAGAAATAGTACCTTCAGTTCATCCTGTTCCTGGGTGACTTGTATGGATGAATGTCTGACAGAGTATTTCCAGAAAGGTCACGTACATTGATTTCTTCAACTGTACCAAGAGTGGAAGCGGAGGAGGAAACTTCTTTTAGCTGACACGTAATGTACTGTTGTAGACGTCAATTAGTGATTTTCGATGGATCTGACGATGTGACATTCGAAGTGAATCTGGTGTGATGGTAAAGCGTAGCTTCTAGCCTCATCAACCGGTAAATGACAGAAATCGGGCAAGCAGCATGGCTATGTAGGTCGCACCTATTAGGGTGTATAATCACCTGATCTAGAGTTTCATTTACTTCTAAAAATCTATTGTCGATGCTGTCCCATTCGGGAAACGGTTGCTGATCCCAATCGTTGGTGATATACATTCGATACACTCAAGCGAAATGAGTGGTCGGTCATGTGTGGCTGAGTTGCAAGATGTTCTTGTTGAACTCGGTGTATTCTCCTCTAGAGATATACCAGCGGAAGGTGGTCCCATACCTTGTCATAGATGGAAATCCATTACCCAATACGTGCTTGCGGTTTTGATTGTATATTATATATGTGGAACGTGAGATGCAAGCGTTTCCACTAGATTGTTATCTACTTGATTTAGACATTATTATAATATCAAAAGAGTTTTGATATAAAGATAAATCAAGTGTTTGGATTCTCATAAGGGAAAAACCCGTTCCGTGTTATACGGCGTGGTCTTATGAGATATCATTTAGTTTTTCTGAAACTGTTTTAAACCGTTTACTCATACCAATCCCATGACTGACCCGGAGTTTACTTTGTTGTTTTCCCTAAACTCTTGGGTGCCTAAATTTGTACGGGCAGTCAAGTAGTCGGGAATTTACAGATATACTGGAAGAGCTTGGAGCAGGAGGCTTCAGGATCATATAGCTATAGTTATTTCTGCTGTGTTGTAAGTGATGTACTGTGATATTGATGTATATTCAAGTACAGATGTATATTTCAAGTTATGTTATATATATTATATGTTATTCGTTCCGTTGTGAGATTCGTGTTACTCTGATGTTGTGTTCTTCTTCTTCTTCTATTCTAAGTTTCTATCCTATCTATCCTCACCCTCTAACTTCTTTCTATTAATGGTTCGAATTTCCGTGATATTTGGGGTTGGACTTGTGTTTTTGGTCAGCTCAAATTCTACCGGATTTTCGGGTCATTACATACCCTCAAAAAGAAAGGGGTAGGCTGCGCGTATTATGTCCTCAGTTTCCCAAGTCACGTCTTCCTCGGCGTCGCTCCATTAAACTTTAACGAGCTTAACTTCACGGTTGCATAGCTTTTTGACTTCTATTCCCAAGATAAGGGTTGGAACTCTTCGCACAATTGCTTCTCGTTCAACTTCTACTTCCTCTAGCATGCTTGGTTCTACCACTTCCGCAGACTCGTGTAAGCACTTCCACAGGTGAGAGACATGAAAGACATTATGAACCCCGGCCAATCTTTCGGGCAGCTGTGCCCTATAAGCCATCTTCCCAGTCTTCTCGATGATAGGGAACGACCCTACAAATCTTGGAGCTAACTTTCCTGCGGATCCAAAGCGAACGTCGTTCCTCAAAGGAGATGCTTTAAGGAACACCTTATCTCCAACTTCAAACTCAAGGTCAGTTCTTCTTTTGTCTGCGAGGACTTCTGTAACACCCCGCCTCCGCTAGGGTCACTCGCAAAGGAATGCACTAGCTTTAGAGGGGCATTATTGGTAAACATGCACAGAAATATCACAAGACAGAACATATATAAATAGCGGAAGTGAAATCAAACTTCATAACATGAATAAATAAGGTCTAAAGCCTTTTTCATCAGAGTACATCAAAACCTGTCTTGCAATAGTAAAGAAGCATAAAGACTTTTTAATAAATTATTCCCCAAGTAAAACCGTAAAGTAGCCATAGCCAAGAGAAGTCCAAGCCATCCATGATGACCTTCAAGCTGAAGAAATCCGAACTAAACAGCATTGTTTCCTCCCTGAGACCTGGGGGGAAACGGAAGAAAAGAGGCGAAACAAAACGGGTCAGTCAAAAAGACTGAGTAAGTCCTATCTACTTCCAGTATAAAAACAGGTAAAGGTAACATGACATGCATAAACTGAAAGTAAACATAAGGATAACTACAAGATAGATAAACCAGGGTAGCCGGTTGAACTACTGCGGCAAGGTAAACTAAGGTATCATGATAACTACGGTGTTATGATAAGTCAAGGTATCACATCGTCAGATTTCTATCGAGTACTTTATCCCAAGGTATCTACCCCGTCTAACATCCCACGGTATCTATTTTGTATATTCTTCCTAGTTCTAACATGTATATTTGCTCTGCACCTCTCGTACTAGTATCCCTACCCGCGTCATGTGTTAACCATGAATGTCCCGTGCTCAAAGTCGTGTAATGGTCCATGTCAACCTAATATCGCATATATAGGTTACTCAAATCATATGTTTCTTTCCATGTATATAAGTTCAGTCCTTTGCCGTACCTCGTACGGGCTTCCTCATGTCGTATTATCCTTGAAATCGTTTGAACTGTCACCCTTGTTCTAGCTAGGCTCTTCCATATGAATCATCGTTTGAACTACTAGGACTTACGCCACCTAGCACCACTAGGGATTACGCTTGCCTATTGCACGTTTTCGTATTTCGGTTTGGGTTAAACCACCTAGGCCACTAGGGATTACGCTAACCCTCAACCGCGCCCTTTTTCCCACGCATTCATCGTGAATCGTTTTTCTATAACTGTATGCACATGTATCACATCGTGCCATCCGAGTCCTGTCACAGGGCAAACCAAGAAATACAGGACTCGGTCGGGAGCTTTAGATTTATCTGCCGATGCAGATACTAAGGTCTGCTTTTCTACACGTGGCTATGGTCCCACGAGACCCCTCCCTCAACTAGTGAAAGGCAACACAAGAGAAAATCTTGCATGAGAACTACACTCCGGCCAGCCCACATCCTACGGCCTACCTCACCCATAATTAGATAGCAATTATGGTCTGTTGGGTGTTCCCTGCCTTTCCGTACGTACACGCTTGACTCAAGATGGTAGATGATCGACGAACTTGCTATCTCGGGCACCTTATGTATTCGCCGACTCACTGCTATCCACCCCAGTCTTTAGGTCGCTCGCATAGCAACCAAGGCATATTCTTGGTTCTTCTACCGCAGACCTCAACCTCTCGTGAGCCTAGTATAATGACCTGACAGCTCACAGAGGGATCCCAAGAATATCCTCACGTTCCCCGAAGCCGCTGCTTCGTTACCCAGTTCGTTGGAGCCTTTATCCAAATCAGATAGCCTGCTCCTACACGCATACTTAAACGTTGACCTAACGTATCGGGTTACTGATCCATCTGAGAAATGGTCCAGATTTCCTTGACTAAGAATTATTACTTAGTTTCCCTTAACTAAGGTTTACCACTTAGCCTTATTTCCATTACGCTTGTTAACTATGGTTATTTACCTAATCCTCCGAATTAGGGTTTATCTAATGGGTTAAGTGTCACTTAAGTTCATAACTTAGCCCGTCTACAAACCATATCAAAATTGGCTAAGTATCCAAGTCCAAGACTTAACCCTACAAACCATGTGTCAAGTTGGCTAAGTATATTAAGCAATCCATAACTTAACCACGTCTAATTATCATTTTAGATTGGTTAATTATATAAATTAACTCGACCTTGTCAAATTACCGAGTCAAATCGGTCAAGCGTATTCAAGTGATTCGTGACTTAGCCTTATCATGTTTTCACGTTAGATTGGTTAGGTATAGATTAACTTAACCTCATCAAATTAACGAGTTAGATTGGTTAAGTATAGGTCGCTTAACCTCATCAAATCATCGTGTTAAATTAGTTAAGTGTTTAACTTAACCCCATTAAATTACCAAGCGGGATCAATTAAGTCTAGGCTAACTTAACCCCATCCGATTACCATGTTTAGATTAGTTAAGCCTAATCTTAACCCCATCCATTAACTGTATTATACGGTTAAGTGTCATTAAGAAAATTTACTTAACCTTATCACGTTATCGTGTTGGATTGATTAAGTGTTGGTTAACTTAATCCCGTCCACTAGTCGTATAAAAATGGTCAAGTGTCATTAGGCAAATCAAGTTACTTAACCTACCCAAGCTTATCATGTTTTGTTAAGTATCATTAGCCTAATCAAATTACTTAACCCATTTGTCCATATCATATTTGGTTAAGCCTCATTAATCAAATTAACTTAACCCTATTATGTGGCATTAATTTAATTAATGCACCCTCAACCTCTCACATTAGACCTTATTGTGGTTACTAGTTAAGCCGGGCGGGTCCGGGTAGGTTTACACCACAACCTAGTCTAACCTCGGGTCTTAAGCGCGACATGACCAACTTCTCACATTGGGTCCTATTGTTTGCAACTACTAGTTAGGCCGGTCGGTTCCGGGTAGTTTTACGTTGCAAACTCAACCCAACCTCGAGTTGGCCATACTTATATTATCTAAGTTCATCATGTTTCCAAAACATGTTACAAGTTTTTCAAGCATTTGGGTAGACCTAACTTAATAGGTAAATTCCCAAAGGGTAGACCTAACTTAATAGGTAAATTCCCAAGCTCATGTTTTTATGCATACTTACATGTCATCTTCCATGTTATCTTTCAAGTCATGTTTTCAAGTATAAACACATGTCATATTCAAGTTAAGATTTTGCGACATGTTCATGTTTATCTAACTACCCAAAATCGTGTTTTCCCAACGCAAGCAAAGCGAGTCAACATAGTAAGGATACTATGTCACATATTGGTCTCAAAACATGCATGATGCCAAAAGGGCTTGGCTTCCACATGCATAACATCATAAAGGGATTGGCCATAAACATGCATAGTGTCATAAGGTAATTTGGCCACAAACATGCATATTTCCAAAAAGGGTTTGGCCATAAACATGCACAACTTAAAAGAGGGGATTGGCCACGAGCATGCATAATCTCATAAAGGATTTGGCCACAAACTTGCATGTTAGCATAAGGGGTTTGGGTTCATAAACATGCATAAGCCCCAAAATCTTGTCTTAGCCAATGTTTCACAAGTAAAGTGGTTCCTAAAGGTTCATGCTAGCATTTCATGCATAAAGATCCAAACTTGCAAGTTAAACTAGGTTATGCATAGCATGAGAGGCATGATTAAGTCACTCACACAGCCTAAAAACATAAACATGAACACAAGAGGCATGGTAAGGTTCATATAGATTCGCATAATCATGTTTAGCCTCATTTTATCCCATGTCAACATTAAAAATACCGTTTTGATCCAAAAGTAGCTAGAACTTACATAGCATGGCAAGAGGACTAGGAGCATGAATCGTTTTGGCGAAGAAAGGTGGCTCCTTTGATGAAGATCCGCCATGAAACTCGCATAGCAACGTCGATTTGGCCTCTATTTGGTGTAGCAAGCTTGCATCTTTTGATTTGAACCCGATTTGAATGCATAGGCTCTAGGGATTGGAGATGGAGGCCATGATCAAAATTAATTTTGGCAGCACTTAGTTGCTAGGTTTGATTTTTAGGGATTTAGGTTAGGTTTAGGGTCTTTTTATAGAGATTAGGATAGTTCTAGGCCCTTAGATTAACCCTAGGATAGATTAGGACCATCAGATCTCGGAAGCTTCCAGACCCAGCCCAAGAACAAGACCAGGTGAGACAAACAGGTGCGCCAGGCTATTTGCCCCGGCCACCCCCTGTCGACAGGCAAGTCGACAGGGCTGTCGACTTGGTCTGGGCCCAAGTCGACAGGCCTGTCGACAGCCCTGTCGACATGGCCTAGGCGGGAAACTCCCCGCCTAGCCCCAGATCTGATTTCCAAAACTGTTTCCGAAATTCAAATTTCCAGAATTCTTCTTTGGGCCTTTAACGGGTCATACGGACTCCGATTCTCGAAAACTCGGACTCTATTTCGCGTATTTTTCCGAGACGAACGCAATGGAATAGCCCGTTTCACTTGATTCAGAATTTAAAATTAAATTCTGCCTTGATTCTCGTTTTAACATGTTATTGAAATACGGGTTGTTACATTCTCCCCACCTTTTAGGATTTCGTCCCCGAAATCTCTAAGTTAGGAAGATCATATCCTACCATCCATCATCCATCTACTCAAAACATCATCCACAAGCAACCATTGTCTTTAGCTGATTCCTAATGCTGTATGAATATATGCAAAACGTGTGTGTACATGTTCCTTAGCTAATGCTAATGATCAGGCCTGGATAATCTTCCTAATGCAAAAATATGTATAGTGCCATGAATCCAACATGTATGCAAATAGTCCTAGTCATATAGATACTATATGCGTGCACAAACATTCATCCATATGCAACGTCCACATGATAACACATTCAATTTCATCCATAAACAAGTATAAATACTCGTGCATATGCAATGTGAAATGTGACCGAGTCTAGCTAATATCTAATGTAAATTCGCGCATCCACGAGCAACCACTTGCAACCATTTGCAACCATATCAACCATAACATGTTTCAAATACATGTTTACATCCATAGGGTTCTACCTAAGATTCCCTAAAATAAGATCGAGAAGATAAACAAAACAAACTCCTTACTGGGTTTGTAACAGAAACAGGACCGAGAGGATATCCATAAAAGATAGCCTACAAGCAAGCTCAACAGGAAACAGGGGTCGAGGATATATTCCCAAAAGAGATATCATGCACGTATTTTGTCTTCAGTCTCCTGCGTCGCATTACCTTGAGCTTAGTTCCATCGTGCCTTGACCGCCCCTTTTACTTCCCGATTTCGCAACTCCTTACTTCCTGTTTCCATAACAGTAGTTGGAACTCATTTCCTCGTCGCCTCTCGTTCCTCTTGCACTTATTCTTTCCCTAGTATACTTGGCTCAACCATATCTACGTACTCAAGCCAGCTCTCCAAAATTCACTAGTGAATTCTGGATCTCGTTTTCCGATGCCAATCCCAATTACCAAGAGTCCTTACTAGGGTGATTCCCATAACTCATACATAATCGAAACGAACCATCCGCCTTAGCGGCGAATTCTATTCAACCGGATTACCAACAACTGCATCCTGAGATTCTAGGTAACTAGCCATGACAGAACCCAAAAGGTTACACGAGACTTCGAGGGTATTACCAAAGCAAACCAAGAGTCTAACTACCCTCCTTCTAAAACCGAGAGTGGCACCCCTTACTGGATAACCACTTCATCCCTAGAATCCATCCACAACTTATAAACATGAGCATTATTTCCGAGCTCAATACTTGACATAAACATTCTCAAATCCAAACAAGTCATGAATAAATGGACCGATCTTCCAATAGGACTTGAGACAAAAACGGGATCCTCTATTATACTAGTACTAATGCAGAGACTCAACTATCGAAGCGGACTTAAAAGATGTGGTGATCAAAACAAAGTCCCGATAGGGTGATAGAGAAGAAAAGCTAAACCTTTAACAAGATCGTTACCCTCCTTCTGAGGTACCCTAGAAATGAGAGCATACTATTGCCCTCCGAATGATCTTGTCCCTGTTCCATGATACTTAACTATCCGTCCCGTTTCACCATGCCAAAGGTACTCTCTCGTCATGGGTTTCATTGTTCATCTTTCTCCCTCCCTTTAGGACTCAGCCATACCAACATATTGCTTATCCCTGAGCTCGTATCCTTTATCCTTGTTCTTACTATCCTTTCATGCATAACTCTGCAACGGTCTCTCGAGAACCACCTCCATCGTACGGGAAACACTTACGCAGCTAGAAAGACTAGTCGCAGTCAAAACCACTGTGACTACAGATGGAGGAAAGAAACGAAAAGAGATTAAATCAAGGAAACAAGGATGATGCTAATGGCCTTTGGGGAATAGCCTTTTTCTTTTTAAAAGAAAATTTTCTTGAAAAATGCTTCTTTGTAAACGGTTTTTCAAATAATTTTCAGAAATTCTTTAAAAACTTTTGCCCAGTCTGGTAACCTTCTGCTCTGATACCAAATGTAACACCCCGCCTCCGCTAGGGTCACTCGCAAAGGAATGCACTAGCTTTAGAGGGGCATTATTGGTAAACATGCACAGAAATATCACAAGACAGAACATATATAAATAGCGGAAGTGAAATCAAACTTTCATAACATGAATAAATAAGGTCTAAAGCCTTTTTCATCAGAGTACATCAAAACCTGTCTTGCAATAGTAAAGAAGCATAAAGACTTTTTAATAAATTATTCCCCAAGTAAAACCGTAAAGTAGCCATAGCCAAGAGAAGTCCAAGCCATCCATGATGACCTTCAAGCTGAAGAAGTCCGAACTAAACAGCATTGTTTCCTCCCTGAGACCTGGGGGGAAACGGAAGAAAAGAGGCGAAACAAAACGGGTCAGTCAAAAAGACTGAGTAAGTCCTATATACTTCCAGTATAAAAACAGGTAAAGGTAACATGACATGCATAAACTAAAAGTAAACATAAGGATAACAACAAGATAGATAAACCAGGGTAGCCGGTTGAACTACTGCGGCAAGGTAAACTAAGGTATCATGATAACTACGGTGTTATGATAAGTCAAGGTATCACATCGTCAGATTTCTATCGAGTACTTTATCCCAAGGTATCTACCCTGTCTAACATCCCACGGTATCTATTTTGTATATTCTTCCTAGTTCTAACATGTATATTTGCTCTGCACCTCTCGTACTAGTATCCCTACCCGCGTCATGTGTTAACCATGAATGTCCCGTGCTCAAAGTCGTGTAATGGTCCATGTCAACCTAATATCGCATATATAGGTTACTCAAATCATATGTTTCTTTCCATGTATATAAGTTCAGTCCTTTGCCGTACCTCGTACGGGCTTCCTCATGTCGTATTATCCTTGAAATCGTTTGGACTGTCACCCTTGTTCTAGCTAGGCTCTTCCATATGAATCATCGTTTGAACTACTAGGACTTACGCCACCTAGCACCACTAGGGATTACGCTTGCCTATTGCACGTTTTCGTATTTCGGTTTGGGTTAAACCACCTAGGCCACTAGGGATTACGCTAACCCTCAACCGCGCCCTTTTTCCCACGTATTCATCGTGAATCGTTTTTCTATAACTGTATGCACATGTATCACATCGTGCCATCCGAGTCCTGTCACAGGGCAAACCAAGAAATACAGGACTCGGTCGGGAGCTTTAGATTTATCTGCCGATGCAGATACTAAGGTCTGCTTTTCTACACGTGGCTATGGTCCCACGAGACCCCTCCCTCAACTAGTGAAAGGCAACACAAGAGAAAATCTTGCATGAGAACTACACTCCGGCCAGCCCACATCCTACGGCCTACCTCACCCATAATTAGATAGCAATTATGGTCTGTTGGGTGTTCCCTGCCTTTCCGTACGTACACGCTTGACTCAAGATGGTAGATGATCGACGAACTTGCTATCTCGGGCACCTTATGTATTCGCCGACTCACTGCTATCCACCCCAGTCTTTAGGTCGCTCGCATAGCAACCAAGGCATATTCTTGGTTCTTCTACCGCAGACCTCAACCTCTCGTGAGCCTAGTATAATGACCTGACAGCTCACAGAGGGATCCCAAGAATATCCTCACGTTCCCCGAAGCCGCTGCTTCGTTACCCAGTTCGTTGGAGCCTTTATCCAAATCAGATAGCCTGCTCCTACACGCATACTTAAACGTTGACCTAACGTATCGGGTTACTGATCCATCTGAGAAATGGTCCAGATTTCCTTGACTAAGAATTATTACTTATTTTCCCTTAACTAAGGTTTACCACTTAGCCTTATTTCCATTACGCTTGTTAACTATGGTTATTTACCTAATCCTCCGAATTAGGGTTTATCTAATGGGTTAAGTGTCACTTAAGTTCATAACTTAGCCCGTCTACAAACCATATCAAAATTGGCTAAGTATCCAAGTCCAAGACTTAACCCTACAAACCATGTGTCAAGTTGGCTAAGTATATTAAGCAATCCATAACTTAACCACGTCTAATTATCATTTTAGATTGGTTAATTATATAAATTAACTCGACCTTGTCAAATTACCGAGTCAAATCGGTCAAGCGTATTCAAGTGATTCGTGACTTAGCCTTATCATGTTTTCACGTTAGATTGGTTAAGTATAGATTAACTTAACCTCATCAAATTAACGAGTTAGATTGGTTAAGTATAGGTCGCTTAACCTCATCAAATCATCGTGTTAAATTAGTTAAGTGTTTAACTTAACCCCATTAAATTACCAAGCGGGATCAATTAAGTCTAGGCTAACTTAACCCCATCCGATTACCATGTTTAGATTAGTTAAGCCTAATCTTAACCCCATCCATTAACTGTATTATACGGTTAAGTGTCATTAAGAAAATTTACTTAACCTTATCACGTTATCGTGTTGGATTGATTAAGTGTTGGTTAACTTAATCCCGTCCACTAGTCGTATAAAAATGGTCAAGTGTCATTAGGCAAATCAAGTTACTTAACCTACCCAAGCTTATCATGTTTTGTTAAGTATCATTAGCCTAATCAAATTACTTAACCCATTTGTCCATATCATATTTGGTTAAGCCTCATTAATCAAATTAACTTAACCCTATTATGTGGCATTAATTTAATTAATGCACCCTCAACCTCTCACATTAGACCTTATTGTGGTTACTAGTTAAGCCGGGCGGGTCCGGGTAGATTTACACCACAACCTAGTCTAACCTCGGGTCTTAAGCGCGACATGACCAACTTCTCACATTGGGTCCTATTGTTTGCAACTACTAGTTAGGCCGGTCGGTTCCGGGTAGTTTTACGTTGCAAACTCAACCCAACCTCGAGTTGGCCATACTTATATTATCTAAGTTCATCATGTTTCCAAAACATGTTACAAGTTTTTCAAGCATTTGGGTAGACCTAACTTAATAGGTAAATTCCCAAAGGGTAGACCTAACTTAATAGGTAAATTCCCAAGCTCATGTTTTTATGCATACTTACATGTCATCTTCCATGTTATCTTTCAAGTCATGTTTTCAAGTATAAACACATGTCATATTCAAGTTAAGATTTTGCGACATGTTCATGTTTATCTAACTACCCAAAATCGTGTTTTCCCAACGCAAGCAAAGCGAGTCAACATAGTAAGGATACTATGTCACATATTGGTCTCAAAACATGCATGATGCCAAAAGGGCTTGGCTTCCACATGCATAACATCATAAAGGGATTGGCCATAAACATGCATAGTGTCATAAGGTAATTTGGCCACAAACATGCATATTTCCAAAAAGGGTTTGGCCATAAACATGCACAACTTAAAAGAGGGGATTGGCCACGAGCATGCATAATCTCATAAAGGATTTGGCCACAAACTTGCATGTTAGCATAAGGGGTTTGGGTTCATAAACATGCATAAGCCCCAAAATCTTGTCTTAGCCAATGTTTCACAAGTAAAGTGGTTCCTAAAGGTTCATGCTAGCATTTCATGCATAAATATCCAAACTTGCAAGTTAAACTAGGTTATGCATAGCATGAGAGGCATGATTAAGTCACTCACACAGCCTAAAAACATAAACATGAACACAAGAGGCATGGTAAGGTTCATATATATTCACATAATCATGTTTAGCCTCATTTTATCCCATGTCAACATTAAAAATACCGTTTTGATCCAAAAGTAGCTAGAACTTACATAGCATGGCAAGAGGACTAGGAGCATGAATCGTTTTGGCGAAGAAAGGTGGCTCCTTTGATGAAGATCCGCCATGAAACTCGCATAGCAACGTCGATTTGGCCTCTATTTGGTGTAGCAAGCTTGCATCTTTTGATTTGAACCCGATTTGAATGCATAGGCTCTAGGGATTGGAGATGGAGGCCATGATCAAAATTAATTTTGGCAGCACTTAGTTGCTAGGTTTGATTTTTAGGGATTTAGGTTAGGTTTAGGGTCTTTTTATAGAGATTAGGATAGTTTTAGGCCCTTAGATTAACCCTAGGATAGATTAGGACCATCAGATCTCGGAAGCTTCCAGACCCAGCCCAAGAACAAGACCAGGTGAGACAAACAGGTGCGCCAGGCTATTTGCCCCGGCCACCCCCTGTCGACAGGCAAGTCGACAGGGCTGTCGACTTGGTCTGGGCCCAAGTCGACAGGCCTGTCGACAGCCCTGTCGACATGGCCTAGGCGGGAAACTCCCCGCCTAGCCCCAGATCTGATTTCCAAAACTGTTTCCGAAATTCAAATTTCCAGAATTCTTCTTTGGGCCTTTAACGGGTCATACGGACTCCGATTCTCGAAAACTCGGACTCTATTTCGCGTATTTTTCCGAGACGAACGCAATGGCATAGCCCGTTTCACTTGATTCAGAATTTAAAATTAAATTCTGCCTTTATTCTTGTTTTAACATGTTATTGAAATACGGGTTGTTACAACTTCTGTCTATCTTGGGCAGTCTTCATTCTTCTTCGTATCAAGTCTACTTTCTCTGAAGTTTCCCTACTCATGTCTGGTCCAAGTATGAGCTTTTCTGTGGACTCCCACCAGCAAGTTGGTGACCTGCACGGTCTTCCATATAAAGCATCGAAAGGCGCCATGCCTATGGTGGCTTGGTAGCTATTGTTGTAAGAGAATTCCACCAAAGGTAGATGATCCTCCCATGTACCTCCGAAGTCAATAATGCATAATCTCAGGAGGTCTTCTAATACTCTGTTGACTCTTTCCGTTTGGCCATCGGTTTGAGGGTGATAGGTCGTGCTTAAGCATAACTGTGTGCCTATAGCCTCTTGTAAACTCTTCCAAAAATCGCTCGTGAAGATAGGGTCTTGATCGCTCACTATGCTGGAGGGTATCCCATGGAGTCGAACTATCTCTTTAAGATATATGGATGCTAGAGATGAGGCAGTCCTTCCACTCTTGACGGGTATAAAGTAGGCGCTTTTTTGTGAGCCTGTCCACTATTACCCAAATGTTGGTATTGCCCCTTCTTGACCTAAGCAACCCATCTATAAAGTCCATTGAGATGCTATCCCATTTCCACTATGGGACCTCTAGAGGATAGAGCAGACCACTAGGCTTCTTCTGCTCCGCCTTGACTTGTTGGCATATTAAACATTTTAAAACAAATTCAGCTACGTCTTGCTTCATGCCATTCCAAAAGAAAACTCTTTTGATGTCTTTAAACATTTTGTCTCCGCTTGGGTGTATGGTTAGCTTGGAATGGTGTGCCTCTTCTAGAACCTTCTTTACCAAACCCCTTGCTTGTGGGACACACAGTCTTCCATCTCGTCTCAACCAGCCCTTGGCATCAATGGAGTATCTATTTAGGTGACTAGAAGTCTCACCCCTAATTAACTTGTCACCACATCGGCTAGCTGAGGGTCTTCTCTTTGCGCGGCTCCGATTGAGTCTACTAGAGTTGGTCACACTTCTAACGTTGCTAATAGGCCAGGTACAAATTCAGAGGAGGGCCTAAAGTTAATGCTTGCTATGAACTCCAAGATTTTCCTTTCCACAAAGAAAGGGCTTAAGGTCAGTTTCTTTCTACTCAAGGCGTCTGCCACTACATTTCCCTTGCCAGGAGTGTAGGAAATCTCAAAATCGTACGAGGCGAGAAACTCCATCCATCTTTGCTGCCTCAAGTTGAGATCTTTCTGTGAGAAAAGGTATTTCAATGATTTATGGTCAGTATACAATTCAAATTTCTCACCTAGGAGATAATGGCGCCAAGACTTAAGCGTAAAAACGATGGCTGCCAACTCTAGGTCGTGGGTTGGGTAGTTTTTCTCATGTACTTTCAACTGCCTTCCACCATAAGCCACTACCTTCCCCTTTTGCATCAGAACAGTGCCTAGTCCCGTTCCGCATGCATCTGTGTATACTGTAAACATCTTGCTTCCATCGGGCAATGTCAGAACCGGGGCAGTTGTTGGAGCCCTTTTCAAACGTTGGAAAGCAATATCGCAATCCAAATCCCAATTGAAAGCTAGGTTCTTCTTTGTCAGCCTTGTAAGTGGCGCTGAGATTTTGCAAAATCTTTGATGAACTTTCGATAAAAGCTGCTAGCCCGAGGAAACTTCGGACTTCGGTTGCGTTTCGAGGAACCTTCCAATCTTGCACAACAACCACTTTCGCGGGGTCCACAGCTATCCCCTCTTTGGACACCACGTGTTCAAGGAACCTAACTTCTTCTCTCCAGAAATGGCATTTGGAGAATTTAGCTTTCAACTGATGTGCACAGAGAGTATCCATGACTTCCTTTAGATGCTGAGCATGCTCTTCCTCATTCTTTGAGAAGATCAAAATATCGTCTACGAAGACCACCACAAACTTATTGAGGAACTCTCGAAACACCCTGCTCATTAAATCAACGAAGTAAGCGGGTGCATTTGTCAAGCCGAAAGGCATGACAAGCCACTCGAAGAAACCATCTAGAGTTCTGAATGTGGTCTTATCAATGCTACCTTCAGCCACTCTTAGCTGATGAAACCCGTTAGCTAAATCTAATTAGTAGAAAACCGATGCATCTACAAGCTGATCGAACAAATCGTCTATTCTCGGGAGCGTGTGTATTCTTCTTGGTCAGCGTGTTTAGCTCCCTATAATCAATGCACAGGAAAAGCGAACCGTCCGCTTTAGTTGCTAACACTACTGGATCACCCCATTCAGAAATACTCCGCCTTATAAACCCCTTCTCAAGCAATTCTTTAACTTGCTTGCTGAGATCTTTCCTCTCCCTTGGAGCCATGTGTCTAACGGGTAAAGCAACGGGTTTTGCATTGTCAAGGAGGTATATACGGAAGTCTATCTCCCTCTTCGGAGGTAAGCCCCTTACCTCTTCAAACACATCCAAGTATTCATGGACTACCCTTGCAGACTGCAAGTTCTCAACATACGCATCAAGAGATTCTAGATAACTAAGCATAACGGAGTTCATGGGATTACAAGAAATTTTGAGAGTGTTAGCGAGGCGAGTCATGAGTCTAACCACTTTCTTTCACAATCGAGGATGGCACCATTACTGGATAGCCAATCCATGCCTAGAATCAACCCATAACCCGCGAAGCCCAAAACAGAGGCATTACATCTAAACCCAACACTTAGTATAAATATTTTCAAATCCAAACAAACCATTGACAAATAAGCTGAGCCCCCAATTGGATTTGAAACAACCAAGGGATCCTCTACTATACCAGTGTCTAGGTGCAGAGATTCCACTAAAGCAGTAGATATAAAAGAGTGCGATGCACCAAAATCAAACAGTATACGGACATGATGATCAAAAAGATAGACTAAACTTTCGACAGAAATATTTCTACCTCGTTCTTACGGAGGTGCCATGAGAGCGTGAACTTGTCCTCCAGAAGAAGGTCTGGCTCCCTGACCTTGCTTCCTTCGGCAGGCCTTAGCCAAGTGTCATGTCTCACCATAGTGGAAACAGCCACACATCTTTCTTTTCTTCTTCTTGCAGTCTTTGACTAGATGTCCAGGAATGCCAAAGAAATTACACTTTCTTTTGTCATGGGGTTTTGTTGTTCTTCCCGCCTTTCTTTGAATCGGCCTTCTTGTTCTGCGACCTCTCCCCCTTCTTATCTTGAGGCACTTTCGCTTTTGCCTCTTTCTTGCCCTTGTCTTCCTCATGTAAGAGTGCCATGTCCACTAACCTCTCGTAAGTAGCTCCCACGGGTACATGGGTCATAGCCAAGCTGTGAAGTGGCTCATTCAATCGCTTGACAAAACGGAGAGCCTTCTTATGAGAAGTATTCACTAAGTCCAGTCCAAATCGGGCCAGCTGAATGAATTGGTTGACGTACTCCTTGACCGTCATACTTCCTTGCTTAAGAGATAAGAACTTTTCTAGCTGTAGACTTCGTTCAGCTTGTGAGAGAAATTCCATCTCAAACCTCATTCTGAAATCCATCCATGTTTTAATTGGTCTTTCAGCGTTAGTGACTTCCCACCAATAGGAAGCTTCGTCTTTGAGCAACCATACCGCCAACTGTATCTTCTGCCTATCGTCCACCTCGAAGATAACAAATAGATCCTCGGTTTCTTTGAGCCAGTTCCTTGCTTCTGCGAATGATTCAGTTCCCTTGAAATCCTTTCCACTCATGGCCCTAAAGTCTCTACAAATCATTGAGAAAGCATTTACAGAGGAGGAGGAACCGCTGCAGCTGGAGGAGGAGGAATATTTGGTGGGCCTACATTGTTGGCCCTATCCTCTAAGTACCTCCTGAACTAGCCAGGTATCGGTACACCCTCTGAAAGGTTAAGATTCCCAGACATGCTGAAACGGAAAAGAAAAGATTCAAAACAAAGGATAGAATTATAGTGCATATGGCTTTGGGGATTATGCCTTTTTAAATTTAAAACAACACTTTTTCTTGTAAAATGCTTCTTTATATTTCTTTTTGAAAATAGCTTTAAAAACTCTTAACTGATCTGGTAAACCTTTGCTCTGATACCAAGTGAAACACCCCACCTCCGTTAAGGTCACTCACAAAGGGAATGCCTTAACTTTGGTGGCGGGTTATAGGAACAAGACACAAAAAAATTCACAAGACATATAAATATAAGTAGCGAAATTCAAATATTTATTGCATACGTGGTTCAATACAAAAGCATTACAGCAAATTGTCTCAAAATAATTTCCAAAACATTACATCATAATTTCTGACTTGATTATTTAATAAAGAAGCATAAACCAAAAATAAAACTGCACAAATCCCCAAGTGTAGTGTCCAAAAGCCATAGCCAAGGTGAGAGAGTCCTAATCATACATCTACTTTCTTAAAGCTTGCAAAGAGTCTGACTAAGCTGGAGTATTCCCTCTCTGTGGACCTAGGGGGAAGAAACGGAAGAAAAGAGGATGAAAGAAAATGGGTCAGACAATAAGTCTGGTAAGTTTAGTGATTACTAGTATTTAAACAAGGAAAGGGATCATGACAGTAATAACAGAACATAGGACAATACCCTAATATAAGATAAGAGGAACGTGTGATCGCACTCATTACTATAGTCTCTGCACCTACTTAACCATTGGTTCAACTAGCCCCATGTGTTCATAACAAACGATCCCCTTAGTGATCGGCTCCTACTCGCATGCATTCATATCTTGTGTCCTCAGGCCCCGCTTAACTGTAGATACCTGTGCTGGTCCCACCATGGGGTGTATCAGTCCCTCTTGTGGCAACCCGACACGATTCAAGATACATAGTGTATACTACTGATGCCCAGTGCCTGTTTTTCCACTTCGGAGTACGTGCACGCCCATACTCCGTCGGAACCTACACTAACGCACCAACCGTCGACGTTTTTGACCGCTTATAATCAGCCCAGTAATTGTGCCCCACCCTTCCTAGTTCAGGATACCATGATACATCTATGTGGATTACTGCTGAAATGGGTCCCCGTTACTAGGGTTTTCTAATCAACATGTCTATTTGGTTAAGTGTCCAAGTTTACCTAACCCCACCCATTCGTTTAGTTAACATGTTGAATCGGTTAAGTGTTTCCCTAATTGACTTAACCCTACCAATCCTGACTTAGCTTTAATTTATTCATTAAAGCACCAACCACTCACATTAGACAGGTCTTGTTTTGGTCACTGGATATGCCGGTCGGTTCTGGGTAGTTTTACACCACAACTCAGTCTAACCTCGGGTTCTTTTGGGCTTGATGCACTAACCACCCACATTAGACAGGTCTTGTTGTGGTCATTGGATATGTCGGTCGGTTCCGGGCAGTTTTACTCCATAACTCAGTCTAACCTCGGGTTAAGCATAATATATGTCTAATTCCATATGTAAATTAATCTTAATTTAATCATGCCATAATTATCCTTTGATTATGCTCATAATAAATGGTATATCAAATATACCATTTTATGAACAAATCTATGCCATGAAATTTTCATATTTTCCCATCGCTACCCCCGTGGAACGTACGCATGAATCACATAAAATGTTGGGCTAGTAAATTAGCCCAAACCCATAAACAAAAAAGGGTAATAAACAAGGGACTTGAAACAAATATAAAATAGCATACATTTAACTTATCATGTGTAACTTGGCATAGAAGTATCATTAACTTAATTAAACGGGTAAAGGTGAACTTGTGACTAAGTTGGGTCTAATTGTCATGTAAACTTGATATAGGTCTAGCATGGAGGTTTAACATATAAACACAATTTCAAACCATAACTTAACATATTAACTTATGTATGCCAAAACATAAGAAAGCTACTATAAACATATTTAAATCATAACTTAGCATGATAACTTGTGTGTGTTAAACATAAGAGAGCTATTATAAACATATTCGAATCACAACTTCGCATGATAACTTATGTGTGTTAAACATAAGAGAGCTATTATAAACATATTCGAATCACAACTTAGCATGATAACTTATGTGGGTTAAACATAAGAGGGCTATTAAAAACATTCTTAAATCACAACTTAGCATGATAACTTATGTGTGTTAAACATAAGAGAGCTACAAATCCAATCTTGCAACATAAATAGATTCATCTTAACATGGTTCTAAATATACATGAATGTTGATCTAACATGTAAGCATGTGCTTTAGATCATAAACTTGCAAGTAACCACCAAATTATAACATGACATGTTTCACCATTTAGTTGGAATAATACGTTCATTTCCCAATCATAATAGATCCCAATATATAAAATATGGTATTTTCATCACCACAAGCATATAGACATGATCAATCGCAACAGTAATTTAAAATAAATGAGAATCAAACTTTATTTATCTTATACATAAGCGTCATTCTAAATTCTAATTACAACATGTCATGATTCATTTAAAAGAACGTTTAAATCTACGTAATAACCAACTTACAAACTAAAAAGGAATTCTTGATTTCTAAAATCTGAATTCTGAAATTGGTCAGCTGGCCTTTGATGTAGATCATTGAATTTGATTACTTTTAATTTGATTTTGATTCAGGTTTTTATCTTGTCTTTGAATTGAAAGCAGTGACGGCTACTCCAAGTTCTCTATTTATGGCATGATAGTTCCAGGATTATTTTTGTGTGATTTTTAGGTTTGAGCATTGGGTTGTTTATATAGAATTTCAATTTAATTAGAGCCGTCGGATGATCCTAGAGTTAACCACAACCATTCAGTCAGGATAGGGTGACACATCTGCCCTAATGACTCGGCAAAGAGTCAGAAAGGACTCAGCAATGACTCACAGTATGGATTAGAACATACCAGAAAGCTGTGCAGGCTCTCAGCTCGGCCTGGGCGCACTTGGCTAGTGCGCCAGTGCAACTTTTGTACTGGAGCCCTTCCCAAGTGCGCCAGTGCATTTCTTTTTTTTCCTCTTTCTTTCTTCTGGTTTTCTTCTTAACTTCGTTCATCCATATCTCCCTCATACGATGTCCGTTTTACGCAAACTCAGATTCTATCTCAAGCAGAATTTCGAGATGAACGCATTTGCGTAATCCGTATCCCTTAATTCTCATATTTGAAATTAATTATTCTTTGATTCGTTACTATAACATTAACAGAAAATACGGGGTGTTACATGTTGTTTAAGACATATGATGGGAAATCCAGAAATACTAAATAATCTAGACTATGAGGATGGTGGAATGGTGAACATCGGAAAGAACTCTAAAGGATACATTATTGGGATCGGCAATCTCGGTGATTCTGATACTCCTACTATTTCTGATGTTTTATTAATTAGGAATCTAAAACACAATTTACTAAGTATAAGTCAACTTTGCGATAAAGGCTATAAAATAAAATTTGAAAAGCATAAATGCTTCATAGAATATAGGAATTCAAAAATAATATTTGAAGGAGATAGAATAATATATATATATATATATATATTGAGTATGAAAATATCCAACGATAATCTATGTCTTATGTCCAACACAAGTGACCCTTGGATCTAGCATAAGAGATTTGGTTATATAAATTTCAAACATATCTCTAGGATTTCTGAATTAGATTCAATTAGGGGATTACCCAAAATGAAATTTAAAGTTAATAATTTATGCAACGCTTGTCAATTCGAAAAATTAAAAAGAAGTTCATTTAAATCAAAGGAGGAAATTACAACCCTGAAACCACCAGAGTTAATTCATATGGAATTATTTGGTCCATCTCAAACCCAATCAATAAACCACATAAGATATGTTTATGTAATAGTCGACCATTTTTCCAAATTTACTTGGACTTTGTTTCTTAAGAACAAAAGTGATGCTTTTGATCATTTTAAAACTTTTTCTAAAAGAATTCAAAACTTATTGTCTCTAAAAATCAAAGCAATACACAGTCACCATGGCAGAGACTTCAAAATTGAAAATTTTGAAAAAATTTGTAATAGAAAGGGAATAACCCATAATCTTTCTATCCTTAGAACCCCTCAATAAAACGGAGTAGTTGAACGTAAAAATAGGACGATACAAGAGTGTGCGAGAACTATGTTATCTGATAATAATTTACCAAGAAATTTTTGGGCTGAGACAGTTGCAATAGCTTGCTATTTTTTAATAGAATTTCAATCAAACCCTTAACTCATAAAGCACCATATGAACTTTTGTATATTAAGAAACCAAAAGTATCATATTTTAAAATGAAATGTTTTATACTTAATACTAAAGAAAATTTAGATAAATTTGAATCAATATCCAATAAAGGAATATTTATTGGATATTCAGATAGAAGTAAGGCATATAGAGTTTTTAATTCAAGAACCAATACTATAGAAGAAATCTTAAATGTATCCTTTGACAAAAATTATAAAAGTATAACACAACACAATGAAGATGAATGTGAAAATGAAGTTAATAAAACAAATAATGAAGATAGTCAACCAAACAAACGAATTAGATTACTAAAAGACCATCCTGTAGAAAATATCTTAGGAGATATTGAACCCGTCGTCAGGACCCGTAATCAATTAAATGATATGAGTAATTCTGCATTTATTTCAACTACAAAACATAAGAATCCAAAGGAAGCATCATCCGATGATTCATGGATCCTTGCCATGCAAGAAGAACTGAATTAGTTTACTAGGAATGATGTATGGGAACTTTTCCCAGACCAGAGGATAAAACTAGAATAGGAACTAAATGAGTTTATAAGAATAAAATGAATGAACACGGAGAAGTTATAAGAAATAAGGAATGATTAGTAGCGCAAGATTATACTCAAGAAGAAGGAATAAATTACAATTAATTTTTTCCCTTGTAGCTAAATTAGAAGCAATTAGGATACTACTAGCCTTTCCAAGCCATAATAATTTCAAATTACATCAAATGGATGTTAAAAGTGCTTCTCTAAATAGATTTGTTAAAGAAGATTTATATGTAAAGCAACCATCTCTTTTTGAAAATGAAAAGTTACCAAATCATGTATATAAGTTAACGAAAGCATTATATGGATTAAAACAGGCTCCTAGGTCTTGGTATGATAGATTAAGAAATTACTTATTACTATCTAACTTCAAAATAGGAAAACTAGATAATACTCTGTTTATTAAAAGAAATAATAAGGATATACAATTAGTGCAAATATATGTTGATGGTATAATTTTCGGATTGACAAATAATAAGATGAATACAGAATTTCAGATATTATGACCAAAGAATTTGAGATGGGTCATATGGGAAAATTAACATTCTTCTTAGGCTTACAAATTCATCAATTATAGAATGGAATATTTATTAATCAAGAAAAATACGAAAGATATTTAATTAATAAATATAATTTAACAACAGCTAATGGGAGACCATCACCTATGGAAACTAATATAGACTTAATTAAAGATGATACATCAAAAGACGTTGATCAAGAATTATATAGACAAATTATTGGATCGCTATTGTATATAACCACTAGCAGACCAAATATAATGCATAGTGTATGTCTCTGTGCAAGATATCAATCGCAGCCTAAGGAAACACATTTAAAAGCCATAAAACTTATTCTAAGATATGTAAACCATACATCAGACCTTGGATTATTTTATCCTGAGGATGATTCATTTGATTTAATTTCTTATTGTGACGTTGATTATGCGGGATGTAAATTGGATCGTAAAAGCGCTAGTGGAACATGTCATTTCTTAAAACATTCACTAGTCTCATGGATTATCAAAAAGAAAAATACCGTATCTTTGTTAACAACTAAAGCACAATATATCTCTGCTGCTTTGGCTTGTTCATAAGTAATTTATATGTAACAAACTCTAAATGATTTTGGATTAATAATAAATAAATCACCAATATACTTTGATAATACAAGTGCTATAAATATATCTAAAAATCCAACTCATCACTCAAGAACTAAACATATTGATATACAACATCATTTTCTAAGGGATAACGTAAGTAAAGAGAAAATTTTACTTGAATTTATAGAAATATATAAACAAATAGCAGATATATTAACAAGACCATTAAATAAAGCAACCTTTACTAAGTTTAGAAGAGAATTAGGCATTTGTTTATTAAGTGATTAGAATAATTCAATATATTAATATATGTATATATATATATATAAGAATAACTTTAAAAAATCAGAAATAAAATAAAAATTACAAGTATGTCGACATACATATGTCGATATGTCGACACATAACTACCAGATTTCAAAAATTAATTCCCACCAAAAGTAAGTTATAATAACCAACAAAATTCTCCACTTCAAATTTTCTTCTTCATTCTCATATTTCACTTCAATAAAAACTCAAAACAAAAATAAATCATGGCCTCCACCAATTATAACAACCAAATTAACCCTGAATCATCCGTTAAACCATCCAAAGGTCCTTTCCAACGTCCTACCCTCTCTCGTGTAGTCAAACTAAAAGAAAAAAATGGAATATACTATTCAAATGCTTGTTGAGATTCAAGTGCTCCAAATTTGTATAAGTCAAGAGAAAATTAGACAAGGAAAGATAATGAGGAATCTTCATAAGTTCTCAATGGAAAATCAAGCGAATCCAATCATCATCGAAGATGATAGTCAAGCAATTGAAGAAAAACTAAAGAAAGAAGAGGAGGAGGAAGGAATGACGGAAGAAGAGGATCCAGAAGAGGAACAACAAGAAGTCATGAACGAGGATGATCAAGTTGTATGTGTTGGTGAAGTTTTGTTCGATCAACATAGAAATATCGTTTGAACAAAATGGGAATTTTTGCCTCCATTACCCAAACTGTCCATCCCATAAGTCACCTATCTTTAAGAACAAATATAATCTAGGTTTCTTTTCGTTTCTTCAATGTACTATGTGTATAGTAGTTCATGTAATTTGCTTTCGTATATCGCTTGTATTGAAAACAATGTTTAATATAATGCTTGCTTTATCCTTCATAAGCTTTTTCATTATTTTGTTACATATGCACAAATTTAGGGGGAGTCATATATATTAAGTATTTTGATCACAAGTTATACATGTATATCTTATTATTTTGGTATAGAATAATAATACGATATAGATAGATATAGGATTTAGGGGAAGTATTTTTAGATTTTTTTTAAAATGCCAAAGCGGGAGAAATTATAAAATACAGACATAGTTTAAGTAGAATATATAGGATTCATATTGACAGGGGGCGTATTAGAAGGATCAACATCAACATGTATGAACAGGTATGAATATTTTATAAACTAAGGTTGTCATCATAAAAAAGGGGAGATTATTGGAGAATGGAGTTTTGATGATAACAACCTTATTTCAATATTCATTAATTATAAAATGTATACTAACATCTTTATCTAGAATATACATACATATACATATGCAGAATTTGTATACAAGAATTAATACTGAAGACTGTACCGTTTTAGAGATTCAGAATTCAAAGAAGTTCAAGACTCATGAGTAATCAAGAAATCAAGAGTTACAAGACTCATGAGTAATCAAGAAATCATGAGTTCAAGAGTTCAAGATAAATATAGTAATAGAGTCTACTTTATGTAAGACTATAAATATCACTCCAAGTTCAAATTCAAATTCTATTTTTTAAATCCTGATTTTCAAATTTCAAATTTTATTTTCAAAATTAAAATTCTAGTTATATTTTTCTGTATTACTTTTGATTTTAAACTTAAGTTTTAAAGTTTATAAGTTTAAATATATATTTATATAGTTATATACTTTTATATTTATATAGTTTTAAACTTTATAATTTTATAAATATTTTTATATAATTTATATTTATGATTTCATATGATTTTCTACTTTATAATACGTATTCATATCACTATGCTTTAATTCAAGAATTTCCAGAATTATACACACACACACATCACAACACTTGAAAAACACTCAAATTTCAGATTTTCAAACCCTTATGTTGACATACATATACAGGTATGTCGACATACAACTGTCATATTTTCAATTTTGAAAGAAAGTGTCTTTTTCACCATTTGTAACGTTTTAGAAGTGTTGCAACCTTTCAAATCTTATAAATAGGGTTGATTTCGAATTTTTTATTTATTCTTCCTCTCTATCTTCATCCGTTTTCATTTCTCTATTATTATTTCATATTTATATGATTTCTACACTTATACACTGCCGATTTCTATTCTAAATACATAAAACTTCTTCTCTTCTCATTCTTTACTCATTACTCTCTAAATTTGTAACAACCCGAAAATCTGGGCCAGTTTAAAATTTTTATTTTGGCAATTTTAGCGAATTTTGATTATTTAAAATGAATTATTTTAAATAATATCGACGAGAAATTTATTTTGAATATAATTCGAACGTATATATTTATACGCGTCGTCGTTAGAATATAAATATTTATATATAATTATAAATAGAATTGAAAATGGCGCGGTAGTTCGATAATTCGATTTCAAACTTCAATTGAATGTACCGGGTGCAAAACAATCTGGATTTTAGTGAAACCAAAAATGATAGGATCTAATTGATAATATCTTTCTATCGAATCCGAAAAATCAAGATTTCATAGCGGGAATCAAAAGATATGTCCAGTTGAAAATTCTGAATAGTCGCTATGGAATTCAAGCCCTTAAAAATGGGAATTTTGCAAACGACCTCGGATTTCGACGAAACCAGTTTTGTTGGATCCGTGAGGTAAAGTTATGGCTAGGTTTCAATTTTCATAATTTTTCGAATCAGTATGTGAGCGTGGCGAAGGAAAACGCGTTTGACCAGTTTTAGTTGATTTTAATCGACTAGAAAATGGTCATTTCTCTAACGGTCTCAGAATTCGACGAAACTAGTTTTGTTAGGACCGCATCGTCAATACGAAGCTAGAAAATATTTGTCTGGAATTTTTCGTGTTCGTATGTGGCCCCGGTAATTTGAAAGGTACGTTTAAAATTCAATATAATGATTTAAATGTAAATGCAACGGAAACTGATCGAAACGGTCGATTCAGCTTGCGGTACATATCCCATTGTGTTCGGAATGTGGGTGAAACGCTATGGGCGACAGGCGGTGGACCTCGTTTAGAGGTCGTATGTAAAAGTCAACTTTTTGCAATTAAAATAATTAAAATAAATTAAAAAATTAAATTATCTCTCTTCTCCCCCTTTATTTCGTTCTGCCCCCCCCTTTTTTATTTCCAAATCGATTTTTATCAGAGGAAAAAAAAAGATGAAGGAGTCGAAGCGGGGAGGAGCCGCCGCCCTCCCCGATGACCTCGCCGCAGTCGCGGTGGCGCGACAGACCCCCTCCCCTCCATCGAAGACCGCCGCCGTCTCGTGAAGACCCCCCCCTATCGCGACGTAGCCCCCCAGTTTCGAACCCACTGCCGTCTCGTGAAGACCACCCCCCACCCCCAGCGGCGCGACAACCGCCTCCACCTCGACAGGCGCGCCCTTCCCCTCTCCTCCTCCAGACCTAGCGCCGACCTCCCAATGCCCCCTTCCGACAGTGAACCTCCGGCATTCTCTCTCCTTTTAAAAACAAACAACACGCTGTAAGTTTTATTTACTTATTTATTTCTATTTTTATTTATTTTAGCAACTAAAGATAGGATTTTTAGATGAGATAAAATGGTTTTGAAAATCAGATTTCTTTTTTTTAAAGGAAGTATTGAATTTTATTTTCAGATTTTAAAATTCATAGCAGAAAGAAAAATATAATTTTTATAATATAGGAAAGTTAAAAATATGATTTTTATATTTTTAAAGTATTAAAAATATAATCTTTATTATGTAGAAGATGTAAAAATATGATTTTTGCTTATGTAGAGAATTAAAAATATAATTTTTACATGATAGAAATATTAAAAATAACATCTTTATATGAGTAGCAAAATAAAGATGTGATTTTTATAATGATATAGTTGAAAAGGCAGAGTCTTTATATAGTGAATAACATAGTAAAAATATGATTTTTATATATTGAACATCGAAGTAAAAATATGATTTTTATATATTGAACATCGAAGTAAAAATATGATTTTTATATATTGAACATCGAAGTAAAAATATGATTTTTATATATTGAACATCGAAGTAAAAATATGATTTTTATATATTGAACATCGAAGTAAAAATATGATTTTTATATTGAACATCGTAGTAAAAATTCGATTTTTACATATGTAGTGAATACGGGCAACGAAAGCGACAAAAGGCGAGAACGATGAAGATTTCTAGTAAAGGAAGAGTCGTGGTATTGGATAGCTTTCGGTGAGAACTTCTCACCTTTCAATTTCATTTTCTAGTTATATATATACTAGGATGCAGATGGTGCTTAGTAGCACCCGACACAATCGTCCACAGACCATGGACTTGTTTGTTTGGTTGAATAAATTCGTTAGATGATTTGATTTGAATTTGGTTGATTGGTGAATTTGATTGATGTGTGAATGGCGTGGGCCTTCACTAGACCGGGGATAAGGCTAGGCCTCGTCCCGTTTCTAGTATCGTGCCGTTATACCGCCGAAATTTTCTAAAATATGTTAGAAAATAAAAATATCATTTTATTGAATAAATGAACTGAATAGAATATTTTCATATGTTGAATAAAATGTTTTATCGTTAAGAATATAATTTTTAACGTGAAAGTGAACAAATAGATATTTATAAACAAATCGGCCGATTTGTTTATATACACTGATTTGACTGATATTGATTGGGACGATAAATTTTACACATCGCCCAACTGCACAAATAAAATCTGTGTTTGATTGTTTGAAACCCCACACGGGTGTTGGGATGAAATTTGAAGTTCACTCATCCTGATTGATTAAATATGTCGATCGATTGATTGACAGGCTGTTATAAGCGTTAGATATCTATACTTGATGCTTATACAGTGTAGTGCACTTTGGTTGATGGTTGATTATTTTTCAATGCTATTATGTACGTGTGATGTGTGGAAATCCATATGATTAACTTTATATGGTAATTGATTGGGCCTCATTCCAATTTAGAAAATAAAGAACAATATAAAATAAAGGTTCATGTGTTGACAGTACTCATCCATTGAGATTGGTCATGTGTTGAACGAAATATTTTAGTAATAAAAATTACATCTTTATCAATATAAAATAAAGGTTCATGTGTTGACAGTACTCATCCATTGAGATTGGTCATGTGTTGAACGAAATATTTTAGTAATAAAATTTACATCTTTATCAATATAAAATAAAGGTTCATGTGTTGACAGTACCCATCCATTGAGATTGGTCATGTGTTGAACGAAATATTTTAGTAATAAAATTTACATCTTTATCAATATAAAATAAAGGTTCATGTGTTGACAGTACTCATCCATTGAGATTGGTCATGTGTTGAACGAAATATTTTAGTAATAAAATTTACATCTTTATCAATATAAAATAAAGGTTCATGTGTTGACAGTACTCATCCATTGAGATTGGTCATGTGTTGAACGAAATATTTTGATAATAACAACTATTTTGAAAAAGAAATATTTGAAATAGAATATTTGAAAATAGAAATTTATGAAGCCGTGTTGATTAGATGGACGCAATTTTGACGTGAACGATATTTATATCGATTTTAAAACGATTTCGAAATGAATTGATTTTAAAACGATTTCGAAATGAATTGAATTGAAAACAATTTCGAAATGAATTGAACTAAAAACGATTTCGAAATGAATTGAATTGAAAACGATTTCGAAATGAATTGAATTGAAAACGAATTCAAATTGAATTGAAAGTGAATTGAAATGAATTCTAATTGAATTGAAATTTGAATTGAATAGAAATGAATTTTAAAACGAATTTATAAAGAAGAATTCAATTTTGATTTGAATTGAAATGGAAGTTGAAATTGCTTTGAAACGAATTTTAAAACTATTTATATAATTCGTTTTAAATAGAAATCGACGAAATATATATTATATATATTATATATATAATATAATGGCCTGAATAGAACGCGTCGCGCCGCGGCAGTTCGTGAATTTCGACCATTTATTTCAAACGGACATTACGGGAGATCCGACCGTCGGATTCTCCTAAAACCAGAACCGTTGGGTTCGTATCGAAAAGAGCTTTCTAAAGAATATTAGAAATTAGAAATCTAACGGTTGGATTTGGAGTTACGTCCAAATCAAATTTGAAAAAGGTCGCTGTAAGTGCAGTTCGATGGCCATTGATGGAAATTGACTGTACGGGCCTTGATAAAATTATTCAAAATAGTAATAATTTGTGTAAAATCATAAGAAATGATTTGTGAAGATTTGGGATGAAAAACTCCATATTTGAAAAGATAAAAATAGATTTTTATCGAAATGAACTAGTTTTGAACTAGAAATATAATTCTATTTATTTTTAAATAAATAAATTGAATTTGAAAAGGGTTCTAAAAATAACCAGAATTTCCAATGATTTCATTGGAGTGGATTTGAATCGAAATTGTCTTCGGAATATTTCGATGTTGGAATTCGTGATTATACGGATGTTGTTATGGAAATTTGAAAGATATATATTTATATCGTTATTTCCAATACGACATTTGTTAATCGTAGAATTTGATATTGAATATAAGTCGATATATTTTCTATTCAGAGCCTTATATTGAATATCAAATGTGTTTTGGGTTTATCGTGAACAGTGTTTTAAATAACACTTGTTCTTTAACCCGATAATTAATGGAATGATTTTTGGGTTTATCGTGAACAGTGTTTTAAATAACACTTGTTCTTTAACCCGACAATTAATGGAATGATTTTTGGGTTTATCGTGAACAGTGTTTTAAATAACACTTGTTCTTTAACCCGATAATTAATGGAATGATTTTTGGGTTTTTCGTGAACAGTGTTTTAAATAACACTTGTTCTTTAACCCGATAATTAATGGAATGTGATTTTGGGTTTATCGTGAACCGTGTTTTAAATGACACTGATTCTTTAACCCAGTCGAAGATTAAAACTAAGTGGAGTTTTAATGAATCTTTAATTAGATTGAAATGGTCGAGAATGGAGTATCACGAGTTTTTGCTCCAGGCGATAGTTAAATCTTTAATTAGATTTGAACGTGAAATGGTAATTGAATTTACCGATAACACTGAGGTGTTAGATATGAAGTATTAACAGTTTTACTTCATGGGATAAATAGGTTGGGGTTGGGAAATTAAAACAAATGATTACTTCGGTAAGGTTCGCTAATCCCGACTAGTTTGAATTGATATTCAAAAATAGATTAAAGAATAAATTCAAGAAATTTATCTTGGATAAAATTAATGGAAACCTTTCCCTATGAATGTGAAATTTAGAAACTAACTGTCGGTTAGCCAAGCAGAATGGTTTTCTAGATATTGATCTGATGTTGGTTTCGGCCTTCGGGGTTAATATTTGGGGAATTATTCTCTTGATTAATTTACGGTTAGTGACTGATGAATTGGAATGAGGCGTATGTTGTGTTTGTGTAACACTTATTTAAAATATACGCGAGTTATTCGGAAAGACCGGGTTTATCCCATTCTGAATAACTGATACGACGATAAGTCGAAGATGAAGACGATGGTCGAAGACCGGAAGTCTTCACGTCGTTTGGGTGATTACTGATGATCTTGATTGGGCTGTACACCCAAGAAGATGGAAACAGTTGGTGATCCTCCAGACGTACTTGGAGATCGATGGATATGCGGGGTACTAGGTGCCTCCGGTTTCGTTCAGACCCAGAACGGACTTGTAAATGGACGGTGTGTCTGACATTGGATTTTAGTCCGTGTGATTGATCTCTATTAAATATATATCTGTTTGGCGGTGGAGAATTTATTCTCTTGCTTAACGCCCTTCTCTGAGACGTACGAGCTCAGGGGTTATATATTGATGGATATCAATCGCATGGAGTGAATTGCCTGTGTGGCATGCCTAAGTGGCAAATGATCAAGGCTTCTGTTGAAAAGCAAAGTCTTGTGGTTGATGATCAAAGCACGGCCTTGTGTGGCGTAGCTTTGTGTAACGTTGATTCGCGAGTATCACACCCGGTATGAACCGAAAACGGGAGACGGACTTCAGGGAGGACTTGCGTTTCTTTCTAGTTAGAAGTGGCGTCAGTGGTTTTACACGCCCTGACGAGTTTGACTTATGTGGTTGTTGCTGTTGCGAGGCGCCTCGGATTGATCGGTCGTTCTCGAACCGATGGAGTCATTTAGTTGGCTCACTTACACCCCATAGGGTGGGGAAACGTAGTGTTCAGGCATAATAATCCACATCGGTGGACCGGCCCTAACGATCTAAAGGCTTGCCTGCGCGCTTGCCTGTGGCTCGGGCTAGAGAGTAACGAATCGGTAGAGGACGATCCCTAGCCTCGGTTCATACCATAAATGATAACCCAACTTCCAATACGACATTTCGGTTTTGATTGTAAACCTATATATGGTGACATAGTGGTATGGGGCATTCATGCCGCCTATGATTGATACTTATGATTTGAAGTTGTTTTATACACTATGCACTTATAATAGTATCAAATGATTTGTTTTAAACGTATCAAGCATTCTTGGCTGTTATAAGGTAAAAACCCTATCCCCCGGCTTGCGTTGCATTGTATGATAGGACCTGGGTCTTATAACAGCTTCATTTTTCTCTATTTAGCATTGCGCTGTTTGTTTTATGCACTGGTATTCTTGGGAGGAAACCCGTTCCGTGTTATACGGCGTGGTCCCTTGAATTACCTAATGATTTAAAATAAAGATTAATAACTGTTTTAGTTCTCACACCAGTCCCATGACTGACCTGGAGTTTATTGTTTTAACCTAAACTCTGGGTGCCCCTATTTTGACACGGGCAGCTAGTAGTTTTGGTTTTGCAGATTTATATTCACAGGATCCTGGTTTACAGCTGGAACGATATCCGGAAAGCTTTGTATCCGTATATCTCCTTCTAGTTGAGTATTGTATTATTTTCCGCTGCTATGTTTTTAAATGTAATTTAAATCTCTGATATTTCTGTGTAATATTGATTCATTTATACTCTGTATATTCTTGTAATATTATGCATTGTTGTAATATACAATGAAATGTTCTTCTGTATGTGTTCTATTGTGGCTTGTTCTCGAACTATCCGCGCTTTCCTTTACGGGGAAGTTACGGGTTTTCACAAAATTGAAGCGCTATTGAAGAGCTATTGGGTTGTTGTAGTCATTTGGATTGTGTTGGGATAGTTTGGAAGTGTGTTCCTTGTAGCCGTGAAATCAAGGAAACAGTATTAACCTTCTAGCCAGGGAAATTAAGGGTGGTGGAAACGGTGTTAACCTTATAGCCGTGAAATCAAGAGGATTGTAATCGGATATTGATAGCAATAAAACTTTGCGCAATCCAGCGTTGCGTGGGACTGGACGTAGGAGTAATCCGAACCAGTATAATATCTTGTGTGTTCTTTCCTTTTTTGCATTTTATGTTTGTTTATTACTGTACTGTGTTTGATTATGTGTTTGTGATCTTCTCTATGGTGTGTAATTGATCATATTAGTTTTAGATTTTCTTAAATTCCTTTAAAACACTATTCACCCCCTTCTAGTGTTAGTTTTGCCTTAATGATCCATTCCTCATTCCCTAACACATAGAACTCCTAGGAAGGAAGATGATGTGTCAAATTTACAAAGGTTTGATTGGTGCACATTTCTTTCGATGGTTTTGTATCAAAATTCCAGATACAATGGTTGTTGAGATTGGGGACAGTTAAAAATTACGCTTTTTTTCATATTTTGATTGGCTTAAAAGTAAGGTGAGCGTTTATGCATAATCACACTCTCAAATAGGATGGCACTTTAGAGAACTTCCAATTTGCTAAATGACGTATTAGTAGTTCCTTTAATGGGTAACTTGTGAAAGGCCAATAAAGAACCCATTTTACTTTTTGAAAACAACTTCAAAACTGCATCATCAACATCAGTGAATGTAAAACATTTTGACATGTATATATCTGAAATATGGTTGTAATCTTGTAAACCAACCAAACTACAAAATCTTCGATATCAGGTGGCAATCCTTAGAAACCTTCAAACTTGAATAATAATTTTCATCCATCAACTATTTGTGGACTTAGCTCCAAGATCTTCTTCTCAGCATCATAAATTGGTACACATGAAGCTGGGAATAGTTGTGAACAATGATCAATGCAGTGATGAACAGTCTAATATAATCTGCTTTGCATATATGCAAATGTCTCAGATTTGAGTAATCCCTAAGAAAGTAATAGTTAGTTTACATCCACCATGGTAGAGATTCAAATCGGCTTGACAAAATAGCCTTATCTAAGAATTGCCAGTTTGTTTACATTGAAGAACATTCGCCAATAACATCAGATTTCCCAAATTTGATTAAATCAAATTCTTAAATTGGAAATAGATAAGCCCTACAAATTTTCTTTCTTGTAACAACTCCAAATGCAAATCAAAAGATTTCGCCATTTTTACAAGAGATAATCATCCTAATCTAAACTTTGTAAATGTAGTTCTTACCCAATCACCGCCACTTATCGTCGGAGTAGAAAAGCTCCATGATTTTGAACTAGCGGAGATATTGGTTAGAGGAATTTGGAACTAAGATTAATTCGATTGCACCAGAACAAGCTAAAACCCAAATCCTTGATGGCTTGATCCTCCATATTCGAACAAATTACCATATTCCATGTTCGACTGACCAATCGGCGATAAGAACGGTGAAGAAGGATTTGGTTATTTATCAGGACTAGGGAATACGATATTGGATGTGATTATTGTTGATGCTTGGCGATTTGGATTTGATCGAAACCAAATTGGGTTCTTTTCTCGGTGGATGTTGATAAGAGGAATGGTTTAGGAGTTTCTATTCTCATAGGAGAGAGAACTCCATGTTTATTAATGTGGGTCACCTTTCCTCTCTCCATGGGGGAGAGGAAGAAAGCGGTTAGAAACAAACTGGTTACTAACCACATTTATTAATTTGTTGTGTGTGTATATATATATTGAAAATTGGTAGACTTTATTAATGACACCAATTATAAAGTTCATATATATGCCTCATCAAAACCTTGAAACCAACTTACTGGGTACCTTCCAAGGACAAAGAGTACATATATTGAATATCATAGCTTTGCAATAGAGCATATAATTAGTACACCATAAACGAGAAATTCGAATTTGAAATAAATAAAAAACTGCTTCTGACTTTCCCCAAACTTACAAACAACTTTAATCTTCACCCAGTATCATGGAGATCAACCACCTCAACAATGTAAAAGCTCTACATTTGTGACTGTTCGCTTCGCTTCGCTGTCATTATTCCAAACTAGGTAAGAAACCTCTTTCTTTATGTGCTTCAATTTAGTGTTTGCTTCAATTTTCTTCTATGACAATATATGTGCATTCCATTCTTGACAAATAGAGTAAATTGTGCATGTAATGGATCTAAATGTTATGTCTTGGAGTTGGTCTGGAGTATGGAAGTCTGAATTAATCTAAGACAATTCAACACCTAAAGTGTTGTGATAGGAAGGTTGAAGACCCAATTTCAGCATTATCAAAATCAAAATGTAGGAGGAGTATTCACAGTTGATGTGACGACCACCAATAACTCCTGCACTAAACGAGAGGAATAATGCGCTAAAAGGTGTGCAAGGTAGTTATGGACGACCATAGAGGTAAGATAACATAATGCGGCACCTGTCGTATAACTCATAGCGCAAGGATAAAATATAATAGAACATATACAACAGGCTATACTAGTGAAGCATTTCTGAACAGAAACATAAACTTTCACAACAACTAGAAAGAATTTCCATACACCCTTGGATTACAACATAAGTCTTTATACAAATTTGCCTCACTACAACACTCAGAGAAAACACCAATCATAACAGCAGAAACAACAAGTACTGGATAGTAGAAAACCTGATACGCAAGCCTCCTTCTCATTATCATTGTAACACCCCGCATTTTTAACGTAATTAAAAATATGCATATATGTATATATTATATGCATAGATATATTTAAAAGGATAAATTAAATAATATATAAGTGCATTGAAATGAAGGAAAATGAATTGCATGCAATATATATATATATATATATATATATATATATATATATAAAGAAGTTAATGCAAGGAAAAAAGTATGCAATACAATTGCGCATGTAATAATGCTAAAAAAGAAAAGGAAGTACATGCATGTAATTATGATAGAGAAAACAATTAATAAAGAGAAACGTTAATGTAATTAATGTAAATGGTAAAAAGGTGAAAATTGCATGCAACAATAAATGAGAAGGGGGATATTTGTATACATGTTGTTTGAAATTCAAAATTTTGTAGGAAGATAATACATGCACTAAAAATAAGGAATGGGTAAATTAACGATATGAATTAATGCAATAAGGGAAAGAGAAAATGTGAATTTATTGCATTAAATAAATGGATGATGCATTAAATTGTAAGGAATGATGTATATATTCAAAAGAAAATGTTATAAACATTAAAATGGAGCAATGAATGAACGCTCAAATTAATAAACATTAAGCAGAGAAAGCAACTAAATGTGAAAGGGATAAACGTTTGAAATTTAAACCTTTAAAAAGCAAACTAAAGGCCATCGGCGAAAAAAAAAAGAACAAGAAGTAATTGCATTAATAGGCATGCAACAACGAATTAATAGCCAATATAAGGCATGTATGTAAATATATACATGCAACTCAAAAGGTAAGAATATAAATCAGCAAGCAACAACTGGAGGAAGGTTAATGTCATTAAATAACATTCAAATCAGGGATGCATGCACATGTTATTATTTGTAGCAAATATGTAAATAAATAATATATATATATACATACATGTAACAACCCGGAATTTTGGGGCCAATTTTAATATTTTTATTTTAGGAATTTTAATGGATTTTAATATTTAAAATAATCTATTTTAAATAAGAACGACTAAAAATTTATTTTAAAAAGAATAAATTTAATTTAATTGTAATAGGAGTTTAAAACAACATTGCGGTTTGAAAATTTGAATTTGAACTTTGACTGAGTGTACAGGATTCATTTTAAATCAGAACTAAACAAAACAAGAAATTTTTGAATCTGTTTAATCATATCATTCTAACGAATCTGAAAAAAATAAATTTCACTTTATAGATCAAAAGTTATGTCCAGTTTAAATTTTAAAAAAGTCGCTGTAGAATTTAAATATATTTTAATATAAAATATGGCCCTTAAAAATAGCCATTTTGCAAACGACCTCTGTTTTCGACGAAACCACTTTTGTTGGGACTGGAATGCCAAATTACTATTAAGTTGAATTTTCCAGAATTTTTCGAATTAATATGTGAGCGTGGTAGAGGACAATTTGTTTTGTCAATTTTAGTCAATTTTAATCGACTTGAAAAAGGCCATTTTTCAAACAGTCTCAGAATTCGACGAAATTAGTTTTGTTAGGACCGTATCGTCAATACATAGCTAGATATAATTTTTCTGTAATTATTAGAGATAGTATGTGGCCCCAGTAAATTAAAATGTACGTTCAAATTAAATATAAATAGATTTCTATTTTAAATTAAAGAAAAACATGTCGTAACAGCCGAAGTGGGTTACGAAACATATTCCATTGTGTTCGGGATAGGGGTATTGGCCTATGGATAACTCTGTTGGATAGGGGTATCGGCCAATTCCCTCCCCGTGCTTCGAAACGCGTGCAAAACTCAAACCCTAGGTTCGAAGATAATGGTGAAAACGACGGTCGATGTCTGAGATGAAGAAGAAGGTCCTTTTAATTAATTTATTAATTAATTTATCTCCTTTAGATTATTATCAACATAGATTAAATCGTAACTCACTCGTATGAATTTAGAATTAGATGATTTCTGAAGCGTTGGAACCGTCTTGGCCGGATCTACACAACAGTATAGACAAGATCTGAAACCGAGCACTTTGAAAATTTAGCCATAACAATGTGAGAATTCTCTTCTTTTAAAATAATTAAAATTTATTAATTGTAATCATGTTAAAATCATTTTGATCTGCTGTTAAATTCAGGTTGCTGTATATGTAAATTGATTTGGTTTGTTTGATGTTGTTGGAATGATCTGTTAATGTGATTGATTATTGTGTTGAAAATAAAATTATCATTTATTTATGTTTTGTTGAATTAGATTATGGTCAGATTAAAAATACCATTATGTTATAGAAATGTTATGCTAGAAAAATAACATTTTTAGTTAGGAGATGTTTATTCGATTAAAAATAACAATTTTTTTTTTTTTAGAAATGCGATATTAGGTTTCAAAAGTCATTTTGATTAGAAATATGTTGTGTGAACAAAAACACCATTTTTATTTGAAATGTTAAGTTAGATAAAAATATTCATTTTTGTATGAAATGTTAAGTTAGATCAATAATGTTCATTTTTGTATGGAATGTTAGGTTAGGTCAAAATATTCATTTTGTTATAAATGTATATTAGAATAAAATCAGCATTTTTGGTTAAAATGGTTGCATAGAATAAAACCAACATTTTTGGTTAAATTATTTACATAGGATAAAAACATCATTCCTGGGTTAAAATGTTTACATAGATTAAAAATCACATTTTTGGCTGAGAAGGTTCATTAGAATAAAATATCACATTTTTTTAGAAAATGTTCGATAGGATTAAGAACTCATTTTTGTGTAAAATGTACATTAAAATTAAAAACTCATTTTTAGAAGAAAAAAAAAGGTACATTAGAATAAAATATCATTTTTAATGAAAAATGTCACATTAGAATGAAGTTAACATTTTTGTTATAAAATGTTACACCAGACATAATAATAACATTTTTTGTCATTATGTGATTAGAGAATAAAAATGTTATAGTGAATAAATATGACATTTTTGTCTAAACTTAATTAGTTAAATATGAATATTTTGATTGCATTAAGAAGGATATAACAAAATTATCATATTTTGATCCCATTAAAAAGGATTAGTTAAAGATGAATATTATAAATACATTAAAAAGGATATAACCAAATTCACATTTTGTTTACAATAAAAAGGGATTAGGCAAATTTGTCAATTTGTTTACATTAAAAGAATTGACAAAACCAAATTATCATTTTGTCAATTGATAAAAGAATAATGTTATTTTTGATATGAAATGTTATGTTGGAATTATAACAGCATTTTGATATGAAATGTATAAACATGTGATTTTACATTTTAATGTAAATGATACATTAGAAAATGTACGTTCTGAGATGAAATGTATTTGTATTTGATTTTACACTTTTAATGTAAATGGTACATTAAAATATAAACACTTTGATATAAAGACGTATTCACATGTAATTCACATTTTTAAATAGAAATATGTTTTGCAAATAAAAATAACATTTTTGTGAAAACATGATTATAGAAAGAAAACATTCATTTTGTCACTTTGAAAGAATGAAGTAAATTCATTCATTTTTGTCACTTTAGAAAAATGAATTAGAAAACATTCATTTTGCCACTTTGAAAGAATGATGTAAAAATGGACATTTTTGTCACTTTAAAAGAATGAAAATAAAGATGTACATTTTTGTTACATTAGAAGAATTGGAATAAAATATTGATTTTTGTTAGAAAATGAAATGTAGAGTAAAATATACATTTTTTCTAGAAAATGTATATTAGAATAAAAAGTACATTTCTGCTAGAAATAAATTAAAATAAAAAGGACATTCTTGTCATTTAAAAGAAATGAATTAAAAATAGGCATCTTTGGTCATTTAAAAGAGTGAATTAATGTTTTTATGTAATATTATTCTCATTAAAAGAATAGGACCAAAGGATTGCAATTTTATGTGATATTGAAAATAGACATTTTTGCTCATATAAAAAAAAAGAGTTAAACCAAAATAATCACTTTTGGTCATTAAATAGAGTTAAACCAAAATAAACATTCTTATGCATTAAAAAGAGTTAAATAAAAATAGGCATTTTTGTATGTTCAAATGGAATAAGACAAATTTACATTTTTGTTTGTTTAAAAGAGATTAGATTTTTATTGTCGTTTGTTTACAACAAAAGGAATTGAAATAAGAGATAGATTTTTATTGTCATTTGTCCACAATAAAAAGAATTGAAACATATGTCTGTGATGTTGAAATGTTGATGTGTTAAATATATTGTTAGTATATTCAAACTGAATATTACACACCCATTTACAAGTCATCCGACTTGTTTTATGTGATTGGGTCGATAATTTTCACACATCGCCCAAGTGCACAAATAATTTATTATTTGATTGTTGGATGAAACTCCACACGGGTGTTGGGATGATACTTGATCTACACTAGTCCCAATATTTAGTGTAGAATCCACTTTGGGTGTTATTTAGATGCTGGATAATTATTTATCATGATTATTGATTACATTCAATTTATGGTTGTTGATTGAGTCGCATTCCAATAAAGAATATTCTAGAAAAGAATGTTTTAGAAAATATCTTAGAAACAAAAAAAGAATATACTTTAGAAAAAGAATATATTCTAGAAAAATATATCTTTAGGGAAATGAACTAGTTATCAACCAGGGTCAATCATTAAATTTAGATTTAATAAAGTTTTCCAATTCAATATTTTAAATTGGAGTTGAATGGAATTCGAATTAATAATAACCGAGATAAGCTTCTGTAAAAGAAGACCGATACTACATATGGAATTTAAGAGGCTTTGCCGTTATTCCATTTATATTATTGGTCGGATACAGAAATTTATAACGATTATATATTGATTTTATTTCTGTGAAGACTCCATATTTATGGAAGATGATTTCAGGTTTACCGTGAATTGTATTTTAAATGACATTAGTTCTTTAACCCAGTTAAAGATAAGATTAATTTCTTAAATTTAAATAATCATTGGATAATGATTTTTGATATTTAAACCCAAATTAGGATTTTAATAAAATCTTTAAGAGAAAGATTTAAAAGATAAATTTGAAGGATTTATCTTAGAATAATCTGAATTGGAATGAGGCATTGGATGTGTTTTTATAGTACTTGATTTTCATTATAAAAATACGCGAGTTAATCGGAAAGACCGGGTTTAACCCATTCTGAATAATCACTACGACGATGAAGAGCCGAAGATGAAGATGGTGGTTGAAGACCGATGATCTTCACATCGAATGGATGTGTTGCTACTGATGCCCATGATGGGAGTAGCTACCTTGAAGGGGCTTCAGTGGTAGCCGCCGGACCATTGTTGATTGTTTTGGATATGCGAGGACCTCTCAGGTGTCTCTGGTTTCGTTCAGACCCAGAATGGACTTGTAAATGGATGCGTGTCTGACATTGGGCTTCGTTCCATGCGAATTAAATTGATTTTTATTAACGTATATCTGATTGGTGGTGGAGAATTTATTCTCTGCTTAACACCCTGGTATATATTGATAGTGATTGATCGCATGGCGTGAATTGTCAATGTGGCACGCCAAGATGCAATTGATTAAGGCTTTTTTTGAAAATCAGGGCTTTGTGGGATGATCAAAGTATAGCCTATTACGGCATAGCTTTGTGCATATCATGACTTTGCGAGCCTCACACCCCGGTATGAGTCAAAAAGGTGATTAGGACTGTAGGGAGTGCACACGTTTCTTTCTAGCTAGGAGTAGTGTCAGTGCTTAAACTGACTGACATTTTACTTATGTGGATGATGGATTTTGAGGCGCCTCGGATTTATAGGCAGTTAGTGGTCATATGGAGGTCCAAATGGACCGAGAAGCGTGTGTTCAGGCATAACCAATCCACTGCCGATAGGCAGGGACCGTCCCTGAAGATCCAAGGGTTCGCCAGCGTCCGAATCCTGAGGCATTTGCTAGAGTGTCTCTAATCGGAGAGGACAATCCCTAGCCTCTATTTCATGATGGAAAACCAACTTCCAATACGACCTTGCGGTTTTGATTGTAGAACTAGTATGGCGACATGATATATGGTACCCATGCCGTCTATGATTGATATATTATGATTGAAATTGTGTTTAACAAAAATATATACTCACTAATATTAAATCCATTTTATCGTATCAAGCATCTTTTGACCATTATAAGGTAAAACCCTATCCTCCGGTTTGCATTGCATTGTGTGATCGGACTTGGGTCTTATAACGGTTTCATTTTTCTAAAAAGCATTGCGTTATTTAACGATTTACCTTATTCTATGCACTGGCAATCCAATGGAGTAAACCCGTTCCGCGTTAGCAGCGTGGTCCTGTGATTAGCCTTATTATTATTGTATAGGTTAAGATAAGATTTCTCATACCAGTCCCATGACTGACCTGTAGTTTGTTTCACTGGCAAACTCGGGTGCCCATATTTTCCACATGGGCAGTCGAGTAGCTTTTTGCAGATATATTTACAGGATCCTGGTTTACAGCTGAAGTGGTATTCGGAAAGCTCTGTACCCGTGTATTCCTTTTGGTTGTATACTTGTATTATTTTCCGCTGCTATTTAAATGTAATTTAAATCTCTGATATTATTGTATTTCTATTGTGTAACATTTATTCATACTCCGTTATATTCTTGTACTCTGATGTAATTGTTGTAATCAGCAATAAAACGTTCTTCAGTTAGTGTCCTGATGTGTATTGTTCTCAAAGCAATCCAGTCTTTCCTTGACGGGGAAGTTTGGGTCGTTTCAGTTGGTATCAGAGCTTTGGTTTACAGAGCTCGAGAAAAAGGCACATTAGAACCGAACGAAAGAATTCATCAGAGATTGGATTAGTAATATCCAATAAGAATAACTCGTTAGAGAAGGGATCACTAGTGTCCTAGAACGAGTGTGAAGAGTATTATTTTCTTTAAAATAAAAATAAAAACAAATTTAGTTTTGAAATTTTTATCTAAAAATATGTATTTGAGTATATTATATTTTAATGTGGACAATCGAGTATATAAAGATTTCGAATATACGAGTAATTAACGGATATTCGAAGTTTTAATATAATGGATAGATATAGAATCACACTCTAGCCGCCTGGGAATAATTCTGATAATGCTTCAGCATTATCAGTATCTATTTTCGAGTTTCGAAAGTGGTATATCTATATATTTCCATTGACTGGTATGAGAACCAAAACTTAGTACACATTGCTGTGATTTGCACTAAAAATATGATTTTTGATTATATATAAAAGTTATATATATTTGAAAAGTTAATCACCTAATTGATTGCTGGTTGTGATGTTTGATTATTAGTTTAACTAACAAAAGTATAGAAATGGTAATTAATTTAACTAACAAAGTTATTGAAACCGATAAATAAAAATTTAAAGTTGAGTTGGTTAATTAAACAACTTTTAGCTTCGTTCCTTTTCAAGGATGAAAAGATTTTAAGTGGCGATTATAACAACCCGGAATTTTGGGGTCAATTTTAAAATTTTTAATTTAGGAATTTTAATGGATTTTATTATTTAAAATAATCTATTTTAAATAAGAACGACTAAAAATTTATTTTAAAAAGAATAAATTTAATTTAATTATAATAGGAGTTTAAAACAGCGCTGCAGTTTGAAAATTTGAATTTGAACTTTGACTAAATGTATAGGATTCATTTTAAATCAGAATTGAACAAAACAAGAAATATTTGAATCCGTTTAATCATATCTTTCTAACGAATCTGAAAAATTGAAATTTCAGTTTATAGATCAAAAGTTATGTCCAGTTTAAATTTTAAAAAAGTCGCTGTAGAATTTAAATATATTTTAATATAAAATATGGCCCTTAAAAATAGCCATTTTGCAAACGACCTCTGTTTTCGACGAAACCAATTTTGTTGGGACCGGAATGCCAAATTATTGTTAAGCTTAATTTTCCAGAATTTTTTGAATTAATATTTGAGCGTGGCAGAGGAAAATGTGTTTTGTCAGTTTTAGTTAATTTTAATCGACTTGAAAAAGGCCATTTTTCAAACAGTCTCAGAATTCGACGAAATTAGTTTTGTTAGGACCGTATCGTCAAAATATTGCTAGATATAATTTTTCTGTAATTTTTAGAGATAGTATGTGGCCCCGGTAAATTAAAATGTACGTTCAAATTAAATATAAATTGATTTCTATTTTAAATTAAAGAAAAACATGTCGTAACAGCCGAACTGGGTTACGAAACATATTCCATTGTGTCCGGAACGAGGGTATTTGCCTAGGGACAACTCTGGTTGGGCTTAATTTGGAGTATGTTCAGATTAACGGGCTATTTTTCTTAATTAGATAATTAATTAATATAAATACACTACGTATACTATTGAAATACGGATACCCTAATTCCTCAAAAGCTACAGCCGCAATCTCCACTCGTTGAATGGCCGATTTCGTCCAATGTTCCTCCCTCAAAATCTTCCAACATACTTTGAATTAAAACAGAACCCCAACACCAATTCGAAGAGCATTCAACCAGCTTTAATTCTATACGGGTTGATCACCCTCTAATGGCACGTATGCCGAGAACAAGCGCTCCAAACCCCGCGGGTTCAGACCGCAGCCCTGACCGCCAGAGGTGATCGAGTTCGTCAGCGCCCCAGGTGCGGCGGCGCCTCTCCTCCCTGGTCGACGCTGCATCGGCCGATTCCCTCCCCGTGCTTCGAAACGCGTGCAAACTCGAACCCTAGGTTCGAAGATAATGGTGAAAACGACGGCCGATGTCTGAGATAAAGAAGAAAGTCCTTTTAATTAATTTATTAATTAATTTATCTCCTTTAGATTATTATCAACATAGATTAAATCGTAACTCACTCGTATGAATTTAGAATCAGATGATTTCTGAAGCGTTGGAACCGTCTTGGTTGGATCTACACAACAGTATAGACCAGATCTGAAACCAAGCACTTTGAAAATTCAGCCATAACAATGTGAGAATTCTCTTCTTTTAAAAATAATTAAAATTTATTAATTGTAATCATGTTAAAAATCATTTTGATCTGCTGTTAAATTCAGGTTGCTGTATATGTAAATTGATTTGGTTTGTTTGATGTTGTTGGAATGATCTGTTACTGTGATTGATTATTGTGTTGAAAATAAAATTATCATTTATTTATGTTTTGTTGAATTAGATTATGGTCAGATTAAAAATACCATTATGTTATAGAAATGTTATGCTAGAAAAATAACATTTTTAGTTAGGAGATGTTTATTCGATTAAAAATAACAATTTTTTTTTAGAAATGCGATATTAGGTTTCAAAAGTCATTTTGATTAGAAATATGTTGTGTGAACAAAAACACCATTTTTATTTGAAATGTTAAGTTAGATAAAAATATTCATTTTTGTATGAAATGTTAAGTTAGATCAATAATGTTCATTTTTGTATGGAATGTTAGGTTAGGTCAAAATATTCATTTTGTTATAAATGTATATTAGAATAAAATCACCATTTTTGGTTAAAATGGTTGCACAGAATTTAACCAGCATTTTTGGTTAAATTATTTACATAGGATAAAAACATCATTCTTGGGTTAAAATGTTTACATAGATTAAAAATCACATTTTTGGCTGAGAAGGTTCATTAGAATAAAATATCACATTTTTATAGAAAATGTTCGATAGGATTAAAATCTCATTTTTGTGTAAAATGTACATTAGAATTAAAATCTCATTTTTAGAAAGAAAAAAGGTACATTAGAATAAAATATCATTTTTAATGAAAACTGTCACATTAGAATGAAATTAACATGTTTGTTTTAAAATGTTACACCAGACATAAGAATAACATTTTTTGTCATAATGTGATTAGAGAATAAAAATGTTATAGTGAATAAATATGACATTTTTGTCAAAACTTGATTAGTTAAAAATGAACATTTTGATTGCATTAAGAAGGATATAACAAAATTATCATATTTTGATCCCATTAAAAAGGATTAGTTAAAGATGAATATTATGATTACATTAAAAAGGATATAACCAAATTCACATTTTGTTTACATTAAAAAGGGATTAGGCAAATTTGTCAATTTGTTTACATTAAAAGAACTGACAAAACCAAATTATCATTTTGTCAATTGATTAAAGAATAATGTTATTTTTGATATGAAATGTTATGTTGGAATTATAACAGCATTTTGATATGAAATGTATAAACATGTGATTTTACATTTTAATGTAAATGATACATTAGAAAATGTACGTTCTGAGATGAAATGTATTTGTATTTGATTTTACACTTTTAATGTAAATGGTACATAACGTATAAACACTTTGATATAAAGACGTATTCACATGTAATTAAATAGAAATTGTTATGTAAATAAAAACAACCTTTTTATTAGAAATATGTTTAGCAAATAAAAATAACATTTTGGGAAAACGTGATTATATAAAGAAAACATTCATTATGTCACTTTGAAAGAATGAAGTAAATTCATTCATTTTTGTCACTTTAGAAAAATGAATTAGAAAACATTCATTTTGCCACTTTGAAATAATGATGTAAAAATGGACATTTTTGTCACTTTAAAAGAATGAAAATAAAGATGTACATTTTTGTTACATTAGAAGAATTGGAATAAAATATACATTTTTGTTAGAAAATGAAATGTAGAGTAAAATATACTTTTTTGCTAGAAAATGTATATTAGAATAAAAAGTACATTTCTGCTAGAAATGTAAATTAAAATAAAAAGGACATTCTTGTCATTTAAAAGAAATGAATTAAAAATAGGCATCTTTGGTCATTTAAAAGAGTGAATTAATGTTTTTATGTAATATTATTCTCATTAAAAGAATAGGACCAAAGGATTGCAATTTTATGTGATATTGAAAATAGACACTTTTGCTCATATAAAAAAAAGAGTTGAACCAAAATAATCACTTTTGGTCATTAAATAGAGTTAAACCAAAATAAACATTCTTGTGCATTAAAAGAGTTAAATAAAAATAGGCATTTTTGTACATTCAAAAGGAATTAGACAAATTTACATTTTTGTTTGTTTAAAAGAGATTAGATTTTTATTGTCGTTTGTTTACAACAAAAGGAATTGAAATAAGAGATAGATTTTTATTGTCATTTTTCCACAATAAAAAGAATTGAAACATATGTCCGTGACGTTGAAATGTTGATGTGTTAAATATATTGTTAGTATATTCAAACTGAATATTACACACCCATTTACAAGTCATCCGACTTGTTTTATGTGATTGGGTCGATAATTTTCACACATCGCCCAAGTGCACAAATAATTTATCATTTGATTGTTGGATGAAACCCCACACGGGTGTTGGGATGATATTTGATCTACACTAGTCCCAATATTTAGTGTAGAATCCACTTTGGGTGTTATTTAGATGCTGGATAATTATTTATCATGATTATTGATTACATGCAATTTATGGTTATTGATTGAGTCGCATTCCAATAAAGAATATTTTAGAAAAGAATGTTTTAGAAAATATCTTAGAAACAAAAAAAGAATATACTTTAGAAAAAGAATATATTCTAGAAAAATATATCTTTAGTGAAATGAACTAGTTATTAACCAGGGTCAATCATTAAATTTAGATTTAATAAAGTTTTCCAATTTAATATATTAAATTGTAGTTGAATGGAATTCGAATTAATAAGAAACGAGATAAGCTTCTGTAAAAGAAGACTGATACTACATATGGAATTTAAGAGGCTTTGCCGTTATTCCATTTATATTATTGGTCGAATACAGAAATTTATAACGATTATATATTGATTTGATTTCTGTGAAGACTCCATATTTATGGAAGATGATTTCGGGTTTACCGTGAATTGTGTTTTAAATGACATTAGTTCTTTAACCCAGCTAAAGATAAGATTAATTTCTCAAATTTAAATAGTCATTGGATAAAGATTTTTGATATTTAAACCCAAATTGGGGTTTTTATAAAATCTTTAAGAGAAAGATTTAAAAGATAAATTTGAAGGATTTATCTTAGAATATTCTGAATTGGAATGAGGCGTTGGATGTGTTTTTATAGTACTTGATTTTCATTCTAAAAATACGCGAGTTATTCGGAAAGACCGAGTTTAACCCATTCTGAATAATCACTACGACGATGAAGAGTCGAAGATGAAGACGGTGGTTGAAGCCGACGATCTTCACATCGAATGGATGTGTTGCTACTGATGCCCATGATGGGAGTAGCTACCTTGAAGGGGCTTCAGTGGTAGCTGCCGGACCATTGTTGATTGTTTTGGATATGCGAGGACCTCTCAGGTGTCTCCGGTTTCGTTCAGACCCAGAACGGACTTGTAAATGGATGCGTGTCTGACATTGGGTTTCGTTCCATGCGAATTAAATTGATTTTTATTAATGTACATCTGATTGATAGTGGTGAATTTATTCTCTGCTTAACACCCTGGTATATATTGATAGTGATTGATCGCATGGCGTGAATTGTCAATGTGGCACGCCAAGATGCAACTGATCAAGGCTTTTGTTGAAAAGCAGGGCCTTGTGAGATGATCAAAATATAGCTTATTACGGCATAGCTTTTTGTATATCGTGACTTCGCGAGCCTCACACCCCGGTATGAGTCTAAAATGGGATTAGGACTGCAGGGAGTGCACACGTTTCTTTCAAGTTAGGAGTAGTGTCAGTGCTTAAACTGTCTGACATTTTACTTATGTGGATGATGGATTTTGAGGCGCCTCGGATTTATAGGCCGTTAGTGGTCATATAGAGGTCCAAAGGGACCGGGAAGCGTGTGTTCAGGCATAACCAATCCACTACCGATAGGCGGGGACCGGCCCTGAAGATCCAAGGGTTCGCCAGCATCCGAATCCTGAGGCATTTGCTAGAGTACCTCTAATCGGACAGGACGATCCCTAGCCTCGATTTCATGATGGAAAACCAACTTCCAATACGTCCTTGCAGTTTTTATTGTAGAACTAGTATGGCGACATGATATATGGTACCCATGCCGTCTATGATTGATATATTATGATTGAAATTGTTTTTAACAAAACATATACTCACTAATATTAAATCTGTTTTATCGTATCAAGCATCTTTTGACCATTATTAGGTAAAACGCTATCCTACGGTTTGCGTTGCATTGTGTGATGGGACTTGGGTCTTATAATGGTTTCATTTTTCTAAAAAGCATTGCATTGTTTAATGATTTACCTTATTCTATGCACTGGCAATCCAATGGAGTAAACCCGTTCCGCGTTAGCGGCGTGGTCCTGTGATTAGCCTTATTATTATTGTATAGGTTAAGTTAAGATTTCTCATACCAGTCCCATGACTGACCTGTAGTTTGTTTCACTGGCAAACTCGGGTGCCCATATTTTCCACACGGGCAGTCGAATAGCTTTTTGCAGATATATTTACAGGATCCTGGTTTACAGCTGAAGCGGTATTCGGAAAGCTCTGTACCCGTGTATTCCTTTTGGTTGTATACTTGTACTATTTTCCGCTGCTATTTAAATGTAATTTAAATCTCTGATATTATTGTATTTCTATTGTGTAACATTTATTCATACTCCGTTATATTCTTGTACTCTGGTGTAATTGTTGTAATCGGCAATAAAACGTTCTTCAGTTAGTGTCCTGATGTGTATTGTTCTCAAAGCAATCCAGTCTTTCCTTGATGGGGAAGTTTGGGCCGTTTCAATATATGTATATGTATATTTATGACATTGAAAAATTGGGTTGAGGTTGACTAAATGTTAAGTATTTTATGTTATATATATATTAAAAAAAAGGAGGCAACACTAATTTGAGATTAGGGGAATCTGTTTTAATGGTATGATATGAAATTGGTAAATTAAAGACATTAATGTTATATTTAGGGATAATATAATGGTTACATTAAATATGGAAAAAGAGAGTTCTTTTAGGGTGAGGTGGCATGTTTTTTTATTTGTGGAGGTTGCAATGTAACCATTTTCTATTAGTTGAATGACATGGCTATTCAGATGAGCTTTTAATTACATCCTAAGTGCCCTAGTTGCTCTAATCTCCCTATAAATAAACCCTTATACCCAACCCTAAAACTCACAACTTGGCGGCTACGCTGAAGGTTTGCCATGGCTTCCTCTTCTTCTCTCTCTCTCTTCTCAAAATCACTTATTAAAATAAGAAGATAATACTAGGATCCCTCTCAAAATAAAAGAAAAGAGTTCATATGCCTAGAATTACGCTGTACGAAAAAGGAGAGAAAGACCATGAGGGCAAAAGTCAGAATTGGGAGAGCATACACTGTGAGTGGGTTTAAATTACCCTTATGAATAATTTTATGCATATCATTTAGCAATTCCCCAAATTAAAATGTTTAATTCAGTTAAAATCTTATAGATTTTACTTTTTGCCTATTCTGTTCTTCTTCCAGTTCTTTTTATTTTTATAGATCGGGCTAACTTCGAGCCTAGTCCAGATCTCGTTGTAAGGCATACGTACGAACAATATTGTAGTAGTGGAAGGATATTTGGTAAATTGAAACAACTTGCATGATGGATTTGGGCAAAACCTATGATTGGGGAATTGTTGTATAACTTATAAAATACCGGAAATTGGGAATATTGATAATTTTGCACATAACGGTAGATATTAATTTGGGATATTAATGAAAATATGTGCAAATTAAGTTGGAACAATTAGGTATGTTTGGCACAAAGATTATGGAAAAGGGGGGAAAAGGTTGATATGGGCATAAATCAATTTGGACATAATTGTGTATATATTAGATTGTTGGCATAAGTTGGATTGGGCATAATTGGAAATAATTTGTGTATATGAAGTTTAGCATAAATTGTTAATGACAATGAACGCAAATTAAATTGGGTGTAATCTGGCATAACATGTATACATATGATTATAGGTCTAATCTGGATAAAAATTATAAACATAATTTAGGTTGGAAATTATAGTTATATATTATAATCCAATGTTTGAAATTGGAGACATGAATTAAGAAAGTAAGGTCGGTTATTATTCAAATTTGAACACATAATAGAAAACATGACTATAATGAATCGCTAGAACTATGCCTAATTGTAATGATAACCAATTCTAATTCATTATTATTCTTTTGTCAAATCTGAGATTACATATGCCAGTGAGACTGTTACTAGTGATACAATTGGATCTATCTTATTGTACATCAAATTGGTGATTCTTTTATGTTCAGCTCTATCGAATCTTTATGCCTATGATGCTACTTGCTCAGTTTGCTCATATTTAATGTTAATGTACAACAAATCTATTAGAACCATGATTCTTGTGTTTAGTACACCTTTACATGCTTATTCTCTTATGACAATTCTTGTATTTCTTCTCTATTCCCCTTTTCTTTTTATTTTATGAATACTAGGTTCATTTGTGTAACGATATGCATTTTGCCTGACCTTAATCGATCCTAGAACGATCAAAATCATTCAAAAACCCGCATACGTTAACTTTGGGAATACAATACATTAGAAAAATAACAACAAATTTTTATAAACATCATAATAATGTTACATCAGAGTACATAATATCAGAGTACATCAATAAATAAAATACATCGGAAGACTTATTACAATAAATTAATACAATACACAGCGGAAGACTTTCTATACTCTAGACACTGCTTTAGGCTTTGATCCAGAATCCTGCTCAAGAGATAAATACCTGCAAAAAGCTACTCGACTGCCCATGTGGAAAAGAGGGCACCCGAGTTTGCAAAGTGAAACAAACTAGAGTCAGTCATGGGACTGGTATGAGAAATCTTATTTAACCTATTTAATAATGAGGCTAATCACAGGACCACGCCGCTAATGCGAAACGGGTTTACTCCATTGGATTGCCAGTGCATAAGTAAAGTAAATCGTTAAACAATGCAATGCTTTAAGAAAAATGTAACCATTATTAGACTCAAGTCCCATCACACAATGCAACGCAAACCAGAGGGTAGAGTTTTATCTTATAATGGTCAAAAATGCTTGATGCGATAAAATGAATTTGATATTATTATTAGTGTGTATATGTTTTAAAAACATTTCAATCATAATATCAATCATAGACGGCATAGCTACCATATACTATGTCGCCATACTAGTAATACAATCAAAACCGCATGGATCGTATTGGAAGTTGGATTTCCATCATGAACCAAGGCAAAAGATAGTCCTTACCAAATTCGAGACACTCTAGCCCATGCCTCAGGACTCAGACTCTGGTGAGCACTTGGATCTTCAGGGCCAGTCCAAAAATATGTTAGTGGATTAGTTATGCCTGAACAATACATTTCCTCGCCCTATGGGGCGTAAATAGAGCCACTAGGGACTCAAATAACCGAAGCGCCTCATTCCATCATCCACATAAGTAAAAATGTCTGGCCTTGTTAAAGCACAGACACCACTTCTAGCTAGAAAGAAACGTATGTTCTCCCTGTAGTCCTTACTCCCGTTTCTGGTTCAAACCGGTGTGTGAGGCTCGCGAAGTAATGTTATACACAAGCTATGCTATTTAAAGCTGTGCTTTGATCATCAACCACAAGGCTCTGCTTTTCAACAATAAGCCTTGATCAAATGCATTTTGGCATGCCACATTGTCAATCCATACCATACCATTGATTTCTACCAATATATAACCTCTAAGTTCGTACGTCTTGGAGAAGGATATTAAACACCAAACAGATATATATGTAGCCGAGATCAACGAATACAGTATAAAGGAATACAACGTCAGACATACAATACATTTACAAGTCCGTTCTGGGTCTGAACGAAACCAGAGGCACCTTATACCTCGCATATCCGAACAATCAACAATACGTCCGGACGGTTACCACTATAGCCCCATCAAGGTAGCTACTCCAATCATGGGCATCAGCAACCACACATCCATTTGATGTGAAGATCAAGATCGTCGGTCTTCAACCACCGTCTTCAAATCTTCGACTTCCAATCGTCGAATAATTATTTGAAATAAGATTTAGCTCGGACTTTTCAAATAATTCTCGAATATATATAGTTCAAAATCATTTCTTTTCATTCCATATCACTTATAATATTTTATAACAATTTATCGCTATTTTTATTTATATAAAAATAGCCATTTATAATTAAACGACGCTTCGGGTCATTACAAGGCCCTGGCATTATTTTCATCAAAATTTGATTTACACATTTCTCCAAATCTGACCATTGGATCTTCACAAATTTTATATCGTTGGAAAGATCCTTCCAAAACGAACCCATCTGTTCCAGTTTTGACAAAATCCGATGGTTCGATCTTACGATATAATCGTTTGAAATTACGATTGCCGATACGCGAACTACTGTGCGCGATTCATTTAAATTTTAATTTATATATATATATAAAAATATAATTATAATTCTTTCAACGTTTTCAAACTATTACCATTTTAACATTGATTTCTTTTATATATGAAATCATATATTATAAAAAAAAATGAAATTTTCCTTATCTTTCTTTCATTCTTTTATTACATTGAAAAATGTAATTTCTTTATTCATTTCCTATACTACACTGGAAAATGAAATTTCTTTGCATTGTATAAAAATGCAATCTTTTGACATTACATAAAAATGTAACCTTTTTACATTACAATTAAAATGCAATCTTTTTTACTTGCAAAGCAAATGTAAATCCCTTTTTATTGTAAAGAAAATGTATTCCTTTTTACCTAACATAAAAATGTATTCTTTTTATTTGACATAAAAATGTACTCTTTGATTACATTAAAAATGTAATTTTTCATTTCAACATATGGTTACATTGAAAATGTAATCTTCTATTTCAAACTTTGTTTATATTAAAATATAACTTCCTGTTCCAATGTGTTATTACATTGAAAAGGTAAACTTTCTATTTCAATATGTATTTACATTGAAATAAATCTTTTTATTTCAATGTAATCTTTTCTTACATTATGTAAAATGTGATCTTTTCTTATCTTCTATTTCATTTTGGAAGTGTAGTCTTTTCTTTCTTTTATATTACATTTTGAAAATGTAATCTTTTACTTTCTTTCATATTACATTTTGAAAATGTAATCTTTTACTATGATGTTTCTTTGCATCTAAATATGCAAATAAAAATATGATCTTTTAACTACAATGTTTATTTGCATCTAAAATATGCAAATAAAAATATGATATTTTAACTACAATGTTTATTTGCATCTAAATATGCAAATGAAAATATAATCTTTTAACTACAATGTTTATTTGCATCTACATATGCAAATAAAAATATAATTTTTTAATTTCAACATTTTATATGTATCAATAGTGCAAATAAAAGTATAACTTTTTATTGCAATGTATATTTGCATCAAAGAATGCAAATAAAAGAATAACTTTTTATTTCAACGATATCACATAAAAATGTAATCATATTTCTATGTAAACACATTCCTAAGGTAAACATATTTCTAAGGTGATCATAATTCTAACGCAACATTTTATTTTTATTTCTAAAATGTCAATTTTTAATCTAATGCACATTTCTAACTAAAGATGGTATTTTATTTCTAATGTACATTTCTAACCAAAAATGATATTTTACTTTGACATAACATGGTCTAGTCAAAATGTTATTCAAATAAAACATTCCTACTTAAAATGAAAATTTTATTGTGAATATTAGGCACACATCCCTAAAACGAAACTTAATTAGGCTCACATCCGGTCATAAACTTATTGTAAATTAGGTCCCTATTTTTCAAAAACATATAAAAAAATATAAAAAAAATATTAAAAAACCATGTAAATTCGTATTTAATTAAAACAATTAATCGTGAAAAAAATCAGATCAAAAAAACATTAAAAACAACGTCAAAATCACGAAATACAGAAAATCAACGAAATGCAGTAAATTGCATCAAAACATGCATATAAATCGATTAGTTGCATACACGTATGCATTTATTTCAAATCTGCGTCAAAACTGCAGTATAAACGCATACATGTATGCACATATTGTTAAAACATGCATCTGCTGATGCATTTATTTAAAAACTGCATACCTACGTGCAACTTATTCACGTTTGCATGTATTTTGACATATATGCACACATGTATGCAGTTATATAGAAAAACTGCATACATGTATGCAATTTTTCAAACAGGCGTGCATAAATATATGCATGTGTATTCGAATAGTTGCATAAATGTATGCAACTATTCGTAAAAGTTGCATACATTTATGCAACTTTTTTTTTTAAATTTCTGTGGACTTTCGAGAATATTTATAGATTTTAGAAATTTTTTTTTTTTTTTTTTAAGTGATAGCGCCTGAAAATTTGGACAGAAAACGAAAGAGGCGGAGGTATGGAAAGTGGCAGGCGGAAGATTCCAGGCGGCAGCTAAAATAGGGGGCGGGTTTACAGAGAAAACATTAATTACAGGGATGTATTGTGAATTTAAAACTTGCAAATAGTTGCATACATGTATGCAACTTTTGCCAATAGTTGCATACATGTATGCAAGTATTTCTGAAGCTGTTTTAGTTGAAAATGTATGCAGAAACTTGCATACATGTGTGCAACTATTTGAAATACTTGCACACATGTATGCAAGTATTTACATGTGAAAATAAAATGTGTGCAGAAACTTGCATACATGTATGCAACTATTTTAAATACTTACACACATGTATGCAAGTATTGCATGTAAAAATATAACAGAGAAATACTTGCACAGATGAATGCAAGTATTCCAAATATGTGCATGATTTGATGCAAATTACTGCATTTTTCGTTGTTTTCTGTATTTTTTTGATTTTGATGCATGTTTTGATTTTATTATGATCTGAATTTTTGGGCGAGTACATGTTTAATTTAAATACGAATTATCGTGATTTTTTTATATATTTTTTTATGAATTTTCGAAAAATAGGGACTAAATTTACAATAAGTTTATGACCGGGTTTTTTTTATATTTTGAAACCTAATAGAGACCTCTAAAAAACGCACCCAATTTTATTCTCATGTTACATTTTATAACAAAAATGTTATTTTATTCTCATACAACATTTTATAACAAAAGTGTATTTTGCTTTCAATGCAATACTTTATAACAAAAATATATTTTATTTTCAATGCAACATTTTAACTTCGATTAAAATAAATTTTTGGTCATCGTTATTTAAAATAAATTATTTTAAATATTCCAAATCCTTTAAAATTTCTAAAATAAAAATTTTAAATTAGCCCCAAAATTCTGTGTTGTTACAATTTGGAAACCTTGTTTGAATCTTGTTGTATGTACGATTGAAATGCAGGGAATTGGGTATAACTTAATTGAGTAATTTTGGGCATAATAAGTAAATGTGACATAACTTGAATTAACTACACTTGTGGATAATTGACATATAGACTTGGACATATATGGTAAATATGTAAATTGGTTAAAAGACGAACATGCCTAACCCAAGGTTAGATTGAGTTGCGGTAGAAGATTGCCCGGAACCACCCGACACATCCAACAACCGCAACAACAAGTCTAATGTGAGAGGTTAGCGCATCAAGCCCAAAACCCGAGGTTAGAATGAGTTTCCGGTAGAAGTCTACCCGGAACCGCCCGGCACATCCAGAAACCGCAAACAACAGTTCTAATGTGAGAGGTTGGTGCATTAGTAAATCAATTAATGCCAATGAACAGACATGCTAAGAATGGTAAGGTTAAGTAACATATGAATAGACACACTTAACTAATACAACATGTTAATTAACCAAATGGGTGGGGTTAGGTAAATTGAGAACACTTAACCGTTATAACATGTTGGTTAGGAAACCCTAGTAACGGGGACCCATTTCAGCAGTAACCCACATAAATGTATCACGGTACCCTGAACTAGGCAGGGTGGGGCACGATTACTAGACTGGTTATAAGTGGTCAAAATAGCGGCAGGTGGTGCATCAGTGTAGGTTCCGACGGAGTACGGGCGTGCACATGCTCCGAGTGGAAAAATCAGGCACTGGGCATCAGTAGTTATACACTGTGCATCTTGAATTATGTCGGGTTGCCATCATAGGGATTGATACACCCCATGGTGGGACGAGCACAAGTATCTACAAACAAGCAGGGCCGAATGACACAAGTAATAAATACATGCGAGTAGAAGCCGATCGATAAAGGGATCATTTTATTATGAACACATGAGGCTAGTTGAAAGAATTGTTAGTAGATGCCGAATGACAAAAGTAATCTGACATGTTTCATGTCTCTGTCTTTTCTGTAGGATACCAGAGCAAACCAACTCAGGTTTCGATGGATTGGATTTTTAGAAAAAAATCAGTTTGTTAGAAAGCGGGTTGTTACATCTGGTATCAGAGCTTCGGTTTGGGGTTTCTAGGGAAATAATGAGTAAGCGTATTCGTATTTTCAAAAATATAAATATATATAAACCTAGATCCATAAGGAGCCCACTAAATAGAAAGAGGTAAAATATGAAAGAAATGGGATATCTGTTTTGTACACTAAAGAAATGAACATAGAAATTTTGAGACCTTTAGGTGGTTTGTGTGGATAGTGTACCACATGTTTTAGAGAATGAAGAATCACATACGATGAAAACGGAAATGTTAGTATTTCAGATTAATGGGTTCAGAAGTGAAAACTTATAAATTAGAAAAAGGTTAAAAAGTGGAGAATGGATTAGGAATATTTATAGTTGAGTTGGAGACCCACTTTGAGTCTAACCCAATGATTAACTTTTAAGAACTTGAAATTATAAAAGTTTTGGCAAAAAGGGTTTGTGGTGTTTTCAAGTTTTAATCTTAAATGTATTTTTGATGTTTGAAGAAAATATGTAGATTGAAAATGTGTATTGGGTTTTGAAGTAAAGTGGGGTATACTTTATAAAATAATGACTTCTTATTTTAAAAGAATTCTCTCATGAAAAAAAATGTACGTTATAAAGCAAGTATAGCTCACTAATTTTCATATTTTCATATATGAAAGGATTAAAAAGTAAAGCATACAAAATGTTGCACTTTGTAAAATGAAGTTTTGAAATCTCTATTCGGTTAACAATAAGTTTTGATTATTGTTTTAAAAAGAAATTTTGTTGGGTGGACAAAATAAGTTGTAGAAAGCTAGAATAGAGTAGACGTTTGCACCTTATAGAAAGCTGCCAAAATTAACAATGTAGGTAGAAACAATGCAACCCGACAGTTGTCCTTATCTACTCCAGTTTTGTGATTTGAAAAAAAAAGTGTTTTGCATTTTTGTTGTGACATGTTTTATGGTTTGGCAAAAAAAAAAAAAAAAAAAAAAAAAAAAAAAAATTGGAAAAGAAAACAAAGTTTTAACCACTTCTAATTTTTGGAAGGAAAATGATATGAAAAAAAGTGGTCAAACTATGTTTTGAAAAAAATGGAGGAGATAAGGATTAGTGTCTAGAAAGAACGAGAAGAAGTTTGAGGCTATGAAGTAAATAGCAAGGACCATCTTGGAATAGTGGAAAATTCTCGTAGAATGCATAAGCATTGTGAGGCCTAAAGTTGTTGCTTGAAAAAAAAATGTTGGCTAGTAATACACAGCAAGAACTAGTAGTAATTACCAGATAGAGAAGGGCAAGTGAGCATTGAGGGTTTGTGGTTGGACTTTTCTTTAGTGAAATAGTCTTATGATTCTTGGCACTTAGTAGTAGCTGTGTAGGATGATGGAAGGGCTTATTTAAAAACAAACTTAAATCGTTGGATAAAGTAAAATAAGCTAAGAAAGAAAAATAGCCTAACTAAAAAGAAATCAATAAAGTCAGAAAAGCAACAAATATGACAGGAAAAGAAAATGAAAATTTTAAGAAAAGATGAAAATTAATAAATCTTTCCAAGATAAGTTTAAAAAGAAAAAGAAGTTTTTACATGTAGTTGTGTTTAGGTAGGAAAATAGGAATCTTTTTTATAGAATAGTTATGTAAAAAACTAAGTGCAATTAGAAAAGGTACATAAAAGAAAAACGGAAAATGTAAATTTCTCCGTTTAATACCATTTTGTAACATAAGAAATCAAATTTGGAAAATTAGATTTCTCTATATTTCGAATTAATAATGGTTGGTAGGGTTTTGGATGCAACAATTGGATGAACTATGCTCTTACTCTGTAAGAGTGGGAAAATTTGGATGAAAAATGTTTTGTTTTTTTTTTTAAAATATTGCATTCATATAGAACTGCAAGTATATTTAGGATGTGAGCATCATGTTTTGAAAGATTTTTTGAAAGGTTGCATGCATATAGGTGGTACCAAATTAGGCATACATGCATTACTATAATGTATTTCATTTTGCACATGTGCACAATGTTTGCAAAAAATTGGATGCACACATTATGGATGTATAATATGCGAGGGATTATTTGATTTTACCCTTACCAAATTTCGGGGAAGAAATTTCTTAAGGGTGGGAGAATGTAACACCCCGCATTTTTAATGTAATTAAAAATATGCATAAATGTACATATTATATGCATAGATATATTTAAAAGGAAAAATTAAATAATATATAAGTGCATTGAAATAAAGGAAAATGAATTGCATGCATTATATATATATATAAAGAAGTTAATGCAAGGAAAAAAGTATGCAATACAATTGCACATGTAATAATGTTAAAAAGGAAAAGGAAGTACATGCATGTAATTATGATAGAGAAAACAATTAATAAAGAGAAACGTTAATGTAATTAATGTATATGGTAAAAAGGTGAAAATTGCATGCAACAATAAATGAGAAGGGGGATATGTGTATACATGTTATTTGAAATTCAAAATTTTGTAGGATGATAATACATGCACTAAAAATAAGGAATGGGTAAATTAACAATATGAATTAAGGCAATAAGGGAAAGAGAAAATGTGAATTTATTGCATTAAATAAATGGATGATGCATTCAATTGTAAGGAATGATGTGTATATTCAAAAGAAAATGTTATAAACATTAAAATGGAGCAATGAATGGACGCTCAATTAATAAACATTAAGCAGAGAAAGCAACTAAATGTGAAAGGGATAAACGTTTGAAATTTAAACCTTTAAAAAGAAAACTAAAGGCCATCAGCGAAAAGAAGAAGAAGAAGTAATTGCATTAATAGGCATGCAGCAATGAATTAATAGCCAATATAAGGCATGTATGTATATGTATATATATACATGCAATTCAAAACGTAAGAGTATAAATCAGCAAGCCACAACTGGAGGAAGGTTAATGTTATTAAATAACGTTCAAATCAAAGATGCATGCACATGTGATTATTTATAGCAAATATGTAAATATATATATATATGCATATTTATGACATTAACAAAATGGGTTGAGTTTGACTAAATGTTAAGTATTTGGTATTATATATATATGTGTGTGTGTGTGTGTGTGTGTGTGTGTGTGTGTAAAAGAGGCAACACTAATTTGAGATTAGGGAATTTTTTTAATGGTAAGAAATAAATTTGGTAAATTAAAGACAATAATGTTATATTTAGAGATAATATAACGGTTACATTAAATATGGAAAAAGAGAGTTCTTTTAGGGTAACGTGGCATGTTTTGATTGGTGGACACTGCAACGTAGCCATTTTCTATTGGTTGAATGACATGGCTATTCAGATGAGCTTTTAATTACATCCTAAGGCCCTAGTTGCTCTAACCTCCCTATAAATAAACCCTTATACCCAACCCTAAAACTCACAACTTGGCGGCTACGCTGAAGGTTTGCCATGGCTTCTTCTTCTTCTCTCTCTCTCTCTCTTCTCAAAATCTCTTCTTAAAAATAAGAAGATAAAACTAGGATCCCTTTCAAAATAAAAGAAAAGGGTTCAGATGCCTAGAATTACGCTACATGAAAAAGGAGAGAAAGACCATGAGTGCAAAAATCAGAATTGGGAGAGCATACACTATGAGTGGGTTTAAATTACCCTTATGAATAATTATATTCATATCGTTTAGCAATTCCCCAAATTAAAATGTTTAATTCAATTAAAATCTTATAACTTTTACTTTTTGCCTATTCTGTTCTTCTTCCCGTTCTTTTTAATTTTATAGACTAGTCTAACTTTGAGCCTAGTCCAGATCTCGTTGAAAGGCATACGTACGAACAATATTGTAATAGTGGAAGGATATTTGGGAAATTGAAACAACTGTCATGATGGATTTTGGGCAAAACCTATGATTGATGTAACACCCCGTGTATTCTATAACCGTGAAAGTCATAAATTAAAGTATAATTAATTTGAAATCAAAGAACTAAGGGAAACGGGATGCGCCATTGCGTTCGTCTCGGAAAAATACGCGAAATAGAATCCGAGTTTTCGAAAAACGGAGTCCGTATGAAGAAGATATAGCCTCTGGAAGTTTCTGAATTAAGTTTAAAATTCGAACAGCTCAGAAAAGAAGTTTGAAAATTAAAAGTGGGGCCCAATGGGCCAGGGCGGAAGAAAACCCGCCTCACGCACCCAGGTCGACTGGGCTGTCGACCTGGTCTAACCAGGTCGACAGGCCTGTCGACAGGGCTGTCGACAGGGGTGTCGACCTGGTCCAGACCAGGTCGAACCCAGTCTAACCCGGCTGGCCTATTCTCTGTTGGTCGATTTTCTGTGGTCTGCTTTGTCATTAGGGCTAGGTGGCAAGCTCTAATTGGTCTCTCCTTAGGATGAATGGCTACGATCAATCCAAGCAACATCAATGGTTCTAATCAGTTCATTACCCCTATAAAAAGGACCCTAGACTCTACCTAGGTTTCTTGTACAATTCTCTAGCCTCCATTGCTCTCTTCTTCTAATAAAAAAATAAAAATGGCGTCTCTGCTCTGCTGGAATTAAAACTAGAAGATAATCAACATCAGCCTAAGCAACTCAATTCAAACTAGAGATTAAAGTTCTGCAAAGATTCTACAACAAGTTAAAGTTCTTTCTTTAATCCAATCAAGGCAAGTACAGTTATTCTCCGCTATAAACGTTAATTATAATTTTGATATGCATTTAAATCTGAGTTTGAGGTTGTATTCTCTTCTGTTAGATCTGTTTTCTGTGACTGTTCTATATTCCTTTCTTCTTTTCTGTTTCTATAGCCAGGCTACCACGAGCCTGTGCCTAATCTCATAAGAGATGAACGTATGAACGCAAGTTTTGGGATGAATGATGAGAAATTTGACAAAACCAAATTGAATGTATGACTTTAGGTCTGAGGCATAAAATATATTGGACATATGACTTGGGATTGGATGCATAAATTTGACTATGAACATATAATTTATGCATGTTGTATGCATAGTTATGTTGTAATTTAGACCTGTAATTAATTAGAAAAAAAAATAGCATATGTTATAAACTAGTTTTAGACCTATGCATATTTTGTGATAAAAGAAGAAGAGGAACCACTGTAAAGATTGCATATGATTTGAGACTTTGGACAAAATGCATATAAAAAGGCAAGATCTGATTTTTAGAAGATATGGTTTAAAGATTTATATTATTGGGGATAGTTTGCATAATAATTCATGACATGAAAAGAAGGAAGATATGGAAACTTAAGATTTACATTAATTAGGATATCTAGTATTGTAATTACACCTAAATAAAGATTTTTGGATATATGGCATGCATTGGAATTAATGGTTATATTTGGTATAATTTATATGTGAATCTGCTGTAAAATGCTAGTTTAACAAAAATTGGAACATATGTTATATGGCAAATTATGTCCATATTCTGCCCTTATGCAAACATGGAATATATGTTGTGAATCATGAAAATTATGTAGGCATATGAATTTAGGCCTAATTTATGACTAGGCAAGGCATGTAAATAGAACCTTTAGAAATATTAGATTTGCTAAATCTGCTAATTTGCTAAGTTGCCTAAACTGCTAGTTTTGTTATATTGCCTAGACTGCTAATTAGATTGAAATGCCAAATCTGTTAAATTTGTCTGTTTAGATGCCTAATCTGTTATATGCCAAAATCTGCTAAGTGCTAAATCGGTTAAATCTGTTAAGTCACCCAATCTGCTAAAATCTGTTATCTGCTATATCAATTGAGTTGATGTGATCATTCTGTTATTGATATAATCTGAATTGGCATATATATTGGGCGTGCGCATAAACGGTAAATTATTAATTAATTGGCCGCAAAGATAAACATGGCTAACTCGAGGTTAGAATGAGTTTGCGGCGTAAATCTGCCCGGAACCGCCCGGCACATCCAGTGGCCGCAAACAATAGGTTCTAATGTGAGAAGTTAGTCATAACATGCGTAAGACACGAGGTTAGGTCTGGCTTGTGGCAGAAGTCTGCCCGGAACCGCCCGGCATATCCAGCGGCCACAAGCTACCGACCTAATGTGAGAGGTCTGTGCATTAATAATTAATTAATGCAAAATCTATGATAAGAATGACGTCTAAAACGTATTGGGGAAAAATAGGGTTAAACCAAAGGGATTAATAGATGTAGTAAAACCCGTCCATGAATCTGTAGGCCCAATACAAAGTTAGACAAATCTGAGAAATCTGTACATCTGACCTGTTAGTCTGAAAACTTGTTAACTTAATTTGTGAATTAGTAAACCTGAATTCTGTATGTCTGAACTTGTAAACAAGTTAATCTGAAATCTGTTAGTCTGGGGACACAAGGTTAGGAGGGGAATTACTTGTGTCATCTGTTGCTTGGGACCCATATTAGTCAGTAACCCTTTCTGGTATCAAAACTTTGACCCAACAGTAGGTAGGGTCCGGGCACGCTTACTGAACTAATTATAAGTGGTTCATTCTGATAATGGCGAGGGGTGTTGATGGTGCATTCCAACCGGGTCATGTGCGTGCATGGATCCCGGTCTGCCTCTGAGGATGTAAGACACCGTGACATCTGTAAATAGGTCTGTGCCAATTGGTTGTCACTTTAGGGAGTGATACACCCTACTGTGGGGCCGACACAGGATATTTATGTATTAGGGAGCCGATCGCTTGGGGTAGGGTTTTAAGGTACGCTTAGTTCAGTCTGTTTCTGTTGGTACCGTCTGTTTCTGTTGGGTGGTAACACCCGTCTGTTTCTGTGTGGTACCGTCTGTTCGGGTGGTAAAGGCCCATTACTAGTGTACACCTAATTCCACATTCTGTTTCCATAGGGATAAATCTGTTTCTTCTTCTGTCTGTTTCTGATCGGGTAGTAAAGGCCCATTATTAGCATTCTGTTTCTGTTAAAGTATTCTGTACCCGTTCCTGCTTCAATTTAGACATTAGGGTGACACCTAATTCTGCTATACTAGTATTAGTGCAGAGAAGTGTAAAACAATAGTTTATATCATTCTGTTTTTCTGTTATATCTGCTACACCTGTTATAGTTATCTCACATCCAGTTTTATGTTCATATCATATTATTATTATCTGTTCATAAGCTGAAAGTCACTGGACTTGCTAGACTTTTTGTCTGACCCTTGTTGTTTCGCCTCCTTTCTTCCGTTCCCCCCCAGGTTATCCAAGGAGGGAAATACTTTAGCTTGATCCGGATTTCTCTTTGCTTGAAGTGCTTAAAGTATGGCTTGGCTCTGTATAGCTTCCGTTCCATGGGGATTATGATTTTAAACTATGTGTTTTGAAGGCTTTTTGTACAAGACTGATATTTTGTACTTGAATTCTGAAATTGAAAGGATGTAAACATATTAATTTCTGTTTCCGTTGTAATAAAGTTAAAATTTTTCAAGTACTGTTTTATCTGTCTTGTAAGTTTCTGTTCTGTTTACTAAAATGCTCCACCAAAGTTGAGGCATTCCCTTTGTGAGTGACCTTAACGGAGGTGGGGTGTTACACTTGGTATCAGAGCTGAAGGTTACCGGATTTGATAAGGAATTTTTGAAAACTATTTTCAAAAAGGTTTTGAAAAGGAAGTATTTTCAAAAGTAAAGCTTATTTTGAAAAACATAGTCCCCTAAGCCATATATCTATCTTTTGATCCTCTGCTTAAATCCTTGTTTCCTTCTTTCTTGAGTCTCTAGGGCTCCCGGTCTTCTGGGAGGTAACCTCATCAAAGGGCAAAGTAGTGCCCGACTTCCATCGATAGCTGTAGTAGTTTCACCTGCGGCTAGTTTTCTTTAGAGCTTCGAAGGATTTTTCCGGGCGATGGAGGCAGCTTTCGAGGGATTGGTCAACATGTTACACAAGGATAGTAAAGATGAGAATGATGAGGTTTGGCTAAGGAGCACAACCCAAAAGGTGAGAAACTCATATAGACTTAGTTCACAATGGAGGCAAAAGGGAAACACAAAAGAAGGAAGGAAAGATTGAAGATAAGGAGGAGGAAAGTGTTTTACTTATGGAAGCTTGACTCATCTGAATAAGGATTACCGAAAGAGGAAGGGGAGGGTGCTTGCTTCAACTGTGGGGAGATGGGACACTTCACTAGGGACTGCCCGAAGAGACGAGGACAAGGAGGGCAGGCGAATACTCTTGAAGCTAGTGGCTAGGATAGGAATAGGGAAAAATTTCTATAGTAGGTTTAATTTCTTTATCTGATTATGGAGTTAAGACTTTTTCTGATTCTGGTATTTTGGTTTTGTAATCGGTACTCTGCACTTTAATACTAGTATTATTTCTGAATTCCGCTATAGACTCAGACCCATAAGGGTTATGGATCATCTGTTTGAGATTGGGGTTTGAGGGATATCTGTGTTAGGAGTCAAGTATGACGCATACATTCTGAGTTTTCGTGGGGTATGATTTTATCATGCTTAGCTTCCTAAGAATCATTAGGGAACCTGATCTGTACCAGTAGTCTGTAAATATCTAAATACTTTTGATAGGATTTCCAGTTTTGACATTGTCTAAAGAAGGTAATCCTCTAGGTGTCAATTTGATGTTGGTTTCGGTCTTTGGGGCCGATACTTAGGACCCATGTCTAATGGGAACCAAATTTTCGTTCTATCTGTACTCACTTCCATCATTCGACTGTATCCTATCGATCGAATATTTGAACTTTAGGTAGAAACTAATGGGTGTAAACATGTGTTTGAGACATGTTATGTTTGATGGTTGCAAGTGGATGCAAGTGGTTGCTAGTGGTTGCTCGTGGATGCATATACACACACTAGGCACTAGATCGGCTCGAAAGCACTCTCATACTGCATATGGATGTGTGAGCATTTTTAAATTTTTATGGATGCAAAATGGTTGAATCAGCATATGGATGTTGCATATGAATGAGCAGTTGTGCACTCATATAGAAATGATATGTCTCAAGTAGGAAAATTTGCATACATATTGGACTCATGGCACTAACATGATTTGCATTAAGGAGGTCGACTGAATCAGTGGGCCGCCTGATTTTGCATTAGATACGGACATGAATACACACTGTGCATTTAAACATGAAAGCATTAGAAGTCTATAAGGACAATGGATGCCTGTGGTTGATGATTGAGTAGATGGATGATTGGATGGTAGGACACATTCTTCTTAACTTGAAGATTTCGGGGACGAAATCCTTTTAAGTGGGGGAGAATGTAACACCCCGTGTATTCTATAACCGTGAACGTCATAAATTAAAGTATAATTAATTTGAAATCAAAGAACTAAGGGAAACGGGATACGCCATTGCGTTCGTCTCGGAAAAATACGCGAAATAGAATCCGAGTTTTCGAAAAACGGAGTCCGTATGAAGAAGATATAGCCTCTGGAAGTTTCTGAATTAAGTTTAAAATCCGAACAGCTCAGAAAAGAAGTTTGAAAATTAAAAGTGGGGCCCAATGGGCCAGGGCGGAAGAACACCCGCCTCACGCACCCAGGTCGACTGGGCTGTCGACCTGGTCTAACCAGGTCGACAGGCCTGTCGACAGGGCTGTCGACAGGGGTGTCGACCTGGTCCAGACCAGGTCGAACCCAGTCTAACCCGGCTGGCCTATTCTCTGTTGGTCGATTTTCTGTGGTCTGCTTTGTCATTAGGGCTAGGTGGCAAGCTCTAATTGGTCTCTCCTTAGGATGAATGGCTACGATCAATCCAAGCAACATCAATGGTTCTAATCAGTTCATTACCCCTATAAAAAGGACCCTAGACTCTACCTAGGTTTCTTGTACAATTCTCTAGCCTCCATTGCTCTCTTCTTCTAATAAAAAAATAAAAATGGCGTCTCTGCTCTGCTGGAATTAAAACTAGAAGATAATCAACATCAGCCTAAGCAACTCAATTCAAACTAGAGATTAAAGTTCTGCAAAGATTCTACAACAAGTTAAAGTTCTTTCTTTAATCCAATCAAGGCAAGTACAGTTATTCTCCGCTATAAACGTTAATTATAATTTTGATATGCATTTAAATCTGATTTTGAGGTTGTATTCTCTTCTGTTAGATCTGTTTTCTGTGACTGTTCTATATTCCTTTCTTCTTTTCTGTTTCTATAGCCAGGCTACCACGAGCCTGTGCCTAATCTCATAAGAGATGAACGTATGAACGCAAGTTTTGGGATGAATGATGAGAAATTTGACAAAACCAAATTGAATGTATGACTTTAGGTCTGAGGCATAAAATATATTGGACATATGACTTGGGATTGGATGCATAAATTTGACTATGAACATATAATTTATGCATGTTGTATGCATAGTTATGTTGTAATTTAGACCTGTAATTAATTAGAAAAAAAATAGCATATGTTATAAACTAGTTTTAGACCTATGCATATTTTGTGATAAAAGAAGAAGAGGAACCACTGTAAAGATTGCATATGATTTGAGACTTTGGACAAAATGCATATAAAAAGGCAAGATCTGATTTTTAGAAGATATGGTTTAAAGATTTATATTATTGGGGATAGTTTGCATAATAATTCATGACATGAAAAGAAGGAAGATATGGAAACTTAAGATTTACATTAATTAGGATATCTAGTATTGTAATTACACCTAAATAAAGATTTTTGGATATATGGCATGCATTGGAATTAATGGTTATATTTGGTATAATTTATATGTGAATCTGCTGTAAAATGCTAGTTTAACAAAAATTGGAACATATGTTATATGGCAAATTATGTCCATATTCTGCCCTTATGCAAACATGGAATATATGTTGTGAATCATGAAAATTATGTAGGCATATGAATTTAGGCCTAATTTATGACTAGGCAAGGCATGTAAATAGAACCTTTAGAAATATTAGATTTGCTAAATCTGCTAATTTGCTAAGTTGCCTAAACTGCTAGTTTTGTTATATTGCCTAGACTGCTAATTAGATTGAAATGCCAAATCTGTTAAATTTGTCTGTTTAGATGCCTAATCTGTTATATGCCAAAATCTGCTAAGTGCTAAATCGGTTAAATCTGTTAAGTCACCCAATCTGCTAAAATCTGTTATCTGCTATATCAATTGAGTTGATGTGATCATTCTGTTATTGATATAATCTGAATTGGCATATATATTGGGCGTGCGCATAAACGGTAAATTATTAATTAATTGGCCGCAAAGATAAACATGGCTAACTCGAGGTTAGAATGAGTTTGCGGCGTAAATCTGCCCGGAACCGCCCGGCACATCCAGTGGCCGCAAACAATAGGTTCTAATGTGAGAAGTTAGTCATAACATGCGTAAGACACGAGGTTAGGTCTGGCTTGTGGCAGAAGTCTGCCCGGAACCGCCCGGCATATCCAGCGGCCACAAGCTACCGACCTAATGTGAGAGGTCTGTGCATTAATAATTAATTAATGCAAAATCTATGATAAGAATGACGTCTAAAACGTATTGGGGAAAAATAGGGTTAAACCAAAGGGATTAATAGATGTAGTAAAACCCGTCCATGAATCTGTAGGCCCAATACAAAGTTAGACAAATCTGAGAAATCTGTACATCTGACCTGTTAGTCTGAAAACTTGTTAACTTAATTTGTGAATTAGTAAACCTGAATTCTGTATGTCTGAACTTGTAAACAAGTTAATCTGAAATCTGTTAGTCTGGGGACACAAGGTTAGGAGGGGAATTACTTGTGTCATCTGTTGCTTGGGACCCATATTAGTCAGTAACCCTTTCTGGTATCAAAACTTTGACCCAACAGTAGGTAGGGTCCGGGCACGCTTACTGAACTAATTATAAGTGGTTCATTCTGATAATGGCGAGCGGTGTTGATGGTGCATTCCAACCGGGTCATGTGCGTGCATGGATCCCGGTCTGCCTCTGAGGATGTAAGACACCGTGACATCTGTAAATAGGTCTGTGCCAATTGGTTGTCACTTTAGGGAGTGATACACCCTACTGTGGGGCCGACACAGGATATTTATGTATTAGGGAGCCGATCGCTTGGGGTAGGGTTTTAAGGTACGCTTAGTTCAGTCTGTTTCTGTTGGTACCGTCTGTTTCTGTTGGGTGGTAACACCCGTCTGTTTCTGTGTGGTACCGTCTGTTCGGGTGGTAAAGGCCCATTACTAGTGTACACCTAATTCCACATTCTGTTTCCATAGGGATAAATCTGTTTCTTCTTCTGTCTGTTTCTGATCGGGTAGTAAAGGCCCATTATTAGCATTCTGTTTCTGTTAAAGTATTCTGTACCCGTTCCTGCTTCAATTTAGACATTAGGGTGACACCTAATTCTGCTATACTAGTATTAGTGCAGAGAAGTGTAAAACAATAGTTTATATCATTCTGTTTTTCTGTTATATCTGCTACACCTGTTATAGTTATCTCACATCCAGTTTTATGTTCATATCATATTATTATTATCTGTTCATAAGCTGAAAGTCACTGGACTTGCTAGACTTTTTGTCTGACCCTTGTTGTTTCGCCTCCTTTCTTCCGTTCCCCCCCAGGTTATCCAAGGAGGGAAATACTTTAGCTTGATCCGGATTTCTCTTTGCTTGAAGTGCTTAAAGTATGGCTTGGCTCTGTATAGCTTCCGTTCCATGGGGATTATGATTTTAAACTATGTGTTTTGAAGGCTTTTTGTACAAGACTGATATTTTGTACTTGAATTCTGAAATTGAAAGGATGTAAACATATTAATTTCTGTTTCCGTTGTAATAAAGTTAAAATTTTTCAAGTACTGTTTTATCTGTCTTGTAAGTTTCTGTTCTGTTTACTAAAATGCTCCACCAAAGTTGAGGCATTCCCTTTGTGAGTGACCTTAACGGAGGTGGGGTGTTACACTTGGTATCAGAGCTGAAGGTTACCGGATTTGATAAGGAATTTTTGAAAACTATTTTCAAAAAGGTTTTGAAAAGGAAGTATTTTCAAAAGTAAAGCTTATTTTGAAAAACATAGTCCCCTAAGCCATATATCTATCTTTTGATCCTCTGCTTAAATCCTTGTTTCCTTCTTTCTTGAGTCTCTAGGGCTCCCGGTCTTCTGGGAGGTAACCTCATCAAAGGGCAAAGTAGTGCCCGACTTCCATCGATAGCTGTAGTAGTTTCACCTGCGGCTAGTTTTCTTTAGAGCTTCGAAGGATTTTTCCGGGCGATGGAGGCAGCTTTCGAGGGATTGGTCAACATGTTACACAAGGATAGTAAAGATGAGAATGATGAGGTTTGGCTAAGGAGCACAACCCAAAAGGTGAGAAACTCATATAGACTTAGTTCACAATGGAGGCAAAAGGGAAACACAAAAGAAGGAAGGAAAGATTGAAGATAAGGAGGAGGAAAGTGTTTTACTTATGGAAGCTTGACTCATCTGAATAAGGATTACCGAAAGAGGAAGGGGAGGGTGCTTGCTTCAACTGTGGGGAGATGGGACACTTCACTAGGGACTGCCCGAAGAGACGAGGACAAGGAGGGCAGGCGAATACTCTTGAAGCTAGTGGCTAGGATAGGAATAGGGAAAAATTTCTATAGTAGGTTTAATTTCTTTATCTGATTATGGAGTTAAGACTTTTTCTGATTCTGGTATTTTGGTTTTGTAATCGGTACTCTGCACTTTAATACTAGTATTATTTCTGAATTCCGCTATAGACTCAGACCCATAAGGGTTATGGATCATCTGTTTGAGATTGGGGTTTGAGGGATATCTGTGTTAGGAGTCAAGTATGACGCATACATTCTGAGTTTTCGTGGGGTATGATTTTATCATGCTTAGCTTCCTAAGAATCATTAGGGAACCTGATCTGTACCAGTAGTCTGTAAATATCTAAATACTTTTGATAGGATTTCCAGTTTTGACATTGTCTAAAGAAGGTAATCCTCTAGGTGTCAATTTGATGTTGGTTTCGGTCTTTGGGGCCGATACTTAGGACCCATGTCTAATGGGAACCAAATTTTCGTTCTATCTGTACTCACTTCCATCATTCGACTGTATCCTATCGATCGAATATTTGAACTTTAGGTAGAAACTAATGGGTGTAAACATGTGTTTGAGACATGTTATGTTTGATGGTTGCAAGTGGATGCAAGTGGTTGCTAGTGGTTGCTCGTGGATGCATATACACACACTAGGCACTAGATCGGCTCGAAAGCACTCTCATACTGCATATGGATGTGTGAGCATTTTTAAATTTTTATGGATGCAAAATGGTTGAATCAGCATATGGATGTTGCATATGAATGAGCAGTTGTGCACTCATATAGAAATGATATGTCTCAAGTAGGAAAATTTGCATACATATTGGACTCATGGCACTAACATGATTTGCATTAAGGAGGTCGACTGAATCAGTGGGCCGCCTGATTTTGCATTAGATACGGACATGAATACACACTGTGCATTTAAACATGAAAGCATTAGAAGTCTATAAGGACAATGGATGCCTGTGGTTGATGATTGAGTAGATGGATGATTGGATGGTAGGACACATTCTTCTTAACTTGAAGATTTCGGGGACGAAATCCTTTTAAGTGGGGGAGAATGTAACACCCCGTGTATTCTATAACCGTGAACGTCATAAATTAAAGTATAATTAATTTGAAATCAAAGAACTAAGGGAAACGGGATACGCCATTGCGTTCGTCTCGGAAAAATACGCGAAATAGAATCCGAGTTTTCGAAAAACGGAGTCCGTATGAAGAAGATATAGCCTCTGGAAGTTTCTGAATTAAGTTTAAAATCCGAACAGCTCAGAAAAGAAGTTTGAAAATTAAAAGTGGGGCCCAATGGGCCAGGGCGGAAGAACACCCGCCTCACGCACCCAGGTCGACTGGGCTGTCGACCTGGTCTAACCAGGTCGACAGGCCTGTCGACAGGGCTGTCGACAGGGGTGTCGACCTGGTCCAGACCAGGTCGAACCCAGTCTAACCCGGCTGGCCTATTCTCTGTTGGTCGATTTTCTGTGGTCTGCTTTGTCATTAGGGCTAGGTGGCAAGCTCTAATTGGTCTCTCCTTAGGATGAATGGCTACGATCAATCCAAGCAACATCAATGGTTCTAATCAGTTCATTACCCCTATAAAAAGGACCCTAGACTCTACCTAGGTTTCTTGTACAATTCTCTAGCCTCCATTGCTCTCTTCTTCTAATAAAAAAATAAAAATGGCGTCTCTGCTCTGCTGGAATTAAAACTAGAAGATAATCAACATCAGCCTAAGCAACTCAATTCAAACTAGAGATTAAAGTTCTGCAAAGATTCTACAACAAGTTAAAGTTCTTTCTTTAATCCAATCAAGGCAAGTACAGTTATTCTCCGCTATAAACGTTAATTATAATTTTGATATGCATTTAAATCTGATTTTGAGGTTGTATTCTCTTCTGTTAGATCTGTTTTCTGTGACTGTTCTATATTCCTTTCTTCTTTTCTGTTTCTATAGCCAGGCTACCACGAGCCTGTGCCTAATCTCATAAGAGATGAACGTATGAACGCAAGTTTTGGGATGAATGATGAGAAATTTGACAAAACCAAATTGAATGTATGACTTTAGGTCTGAGGCATAAAATATATTGGACATATGACTTGGGATTGGATGCATAAATTTGACTATGAACATATAATTTATGCATGTTGTATGCATAGTTATGTTGTAATTTAGACCTGTAATTAATTAGAAAAAAAATAGCATATGTTATAAACTAGTTTTAGACCTATGCATATTTTGTGATAAAAGAAGAAGAGGAACCACTGTAAAGATTGCATATGATTTGAGACTTTGGACAAAATGCATATAAAAAGGCAAGATCTGATTTTTAGAAGATATGGTTTAAAGATTTATATTATTGGGGATAGTTTGCATAATAATTCATGACATGAAAAGAAGGAAGATATGGAAACTTAAGATTTACATTAATTAGGATATCTAGTATTGTAATTACACCTAAATAAAGATTTTTGGATATATGGCATGCATTGGAATTAATGGTTATATTTGGTATAATTTATATGTGAATCTGCTGTAAAATGCTAGTTTAACAAAAATTGGAACATATGTTATATGGCAAATTATGTCCATATTCTGCCCTTATGCAAACATGGAATATATGTTGTGAATCATGAAAATTATGTAGGCATATGAATTTAGGCCTAATTTATGACTAGGCAAGGCATGTAAATAGAACCTTTAGAAATATTAGATTTGCTAAATCTGCTAATTTGCTAAGTTGCCTAAACTGCTAGTTTTGTTATATTGCCTAGACTGCTAATTAGATTGAAATGCCAAATCTGTTAAATTTGTCTGTTTAGATGCCTAATCTGTTATATGCCAAAATCTGCTAAGTGCTAAATCGGTTAAATCTGTTAAGTCACCCAATCTGCTAAAATCTGTTATCTGCTATATCAATTGAGTTGATGTGATCATTCTGTTATTGATATAATCTGAATTGGCATATATATTGGGCGTGCGCATAAACGGTAAATTATTAATTAATTGGCCGCAAAGATAAACATGGCTAACTCGAGGTTAGAATGAGTTTGCGGCGTAAATCTGCCCGGAACCGCCCGGCACATCCAGTGGCCGCAAACAATAGGTTCTAATGTGAGAAGTTAGTCATAACATGCGTAAGACACGAGGTTAGGTCTGGCTTGTGGCAGAAGTCTGCCCGGAACCGCCCGGCATATCCAGCGGCCACAAGCTACCGACCTAATGTGAGAGGTCTGTGCATTAATAATTAATTAATGCAAAATCTATGATAAGAATGACGTCTAAAACGTATTGGGGAAAAATAGGGTTAAACCAAAGGGATTAATAGATGTAGTAAAACCCGTCCATGAATCTGTAGGCCCAATACAAAGTTAGACAAATCTGAGAAATCTGTACATCTGACCTGTTAGTCTGAAAACTTGTTAACTTAATTTGTGAATTAGTAAACCTGAATTCTGTATGTCTGAACTTGTAAACAAGTTAATCTGAAATCTGTTAGTCTGGGGACACAAGGTTAGGAAGGGAATTACTTGTGTCATCTGTTGCTTGGGACCCATATTAGTCAGTAACCCTTTCTGGTATCAAAACTTTGACCCAACAGTAGGTAGGGTCCGGGCACGCTTACTGAACTAATTATAAGTGGTTCATTCTGATAATGGCGAGGGGTGTTGATGGTGCATTCCAACCGGGTCATGTGCGTGCATGGATCCCGGTCTGCCTCTGAGGATGTAAGACACCGTGACATCTGTAAATAGGTCTGTGCCAATTGGTTGTCACTTTAGGGAGTGATACACCCTACTGTGGGGCCGACACAGGATATTTATGTATTAGGGAGCCGATCGCTTGGGGTAGGGTTTTAGGGTACGCTTAGTTCAGTCTGTTTCTGTTGGTACCGTCTGTTTCTGTTGGGTGGTAACACCCGTCTGTTTCTGTGTGGTACCGTCTGTTCGGGTGGTAAAGGCCCATTACTAGTGTACACCTAATTCCACATTCTGTTTCCATAGGGATAAATCTGTTTCTTCTTCTGTCTGTTTCTGATCGGGTAGTAAAGGCCCATTATTAGCATTCTGTTTCTGTTAAAGTATTCTGTACCCGTTCCTGCTTCAATTTAGACATTAGGGTGACACCTAATTCTGCTATACTAGTATTAGTGCAGAGAAGTGTAAAACAATAGTTTATATCATTCCGTTTTTCTGTTATATCTGCTACACCTGTTATAGTTATCTCACATCCAGTTTTATGTTCATATCATATTATTATTATCTGTTCATAAGCTGAAAGTCACTGGACTTGCCAGACTTTTTGTCTGACCCTTGTTGTTTCGCCTCCTTTCTTCCGTTTCCCCCCCCAGGTTATCCAAGGAGGGAAATACTTTAGCTTGATCCGGATTTCTCTTTGCTTGAAGTGCTTAAAGTATGGCTTGGCTCTGTATAGCTTCCGTTCCATGGGGATTATGATTTTAAACTATGTGTTTTGAAGGCTTTTTGTACAAGACTGATATTTTGTACTTGAATTCTGAAATTGAAAGGATGTAAACATATTAATTTCTGTTTCCGCTGTAATAAAGTTAAAAATTTTCAAGTACTGTTTTATCTGTCTTGTAAGTTTCTGTTCTGTTTACTAAAATGCTCCACCAAAGTTGAGGCATTCCCTTTGTGAGTGACCTTAACGGAGGTGGGGTGTTACAATTGAGGAATTGCTGTATAACTTATAAAATACCAGAAATTGGGAATGTTGATAATTAGGCACATAATGATAGATATTAATTTGGGACATTAATTAAAATATGTGCAAATTAAGTTGGAACAATTAGGTATGTTTGGATAAATATTATGGAAAAGGGGGAAAAAGGTTGACATGGGCATAAATCAATTTGGGCATAACTGTGTATAAATTAGATTATTGGCATAAGTTGGATTGGGCATAATTGGATATAATTTGTATACATGAAGTTTATCATAAATTGTTAATGACAATGAACGCAAATTAAATTGGGTATAATCTGGCATAACATGTATACATATGATTATAGGTCTAATCTGGATAAAAATTATAAACATAATTTAGGTTGGAAATTATGGGTATATACTATAATCCAATGTTTGAAATTGGAGACATGAATTAAGAAAGTAAGGTCAGTTATTATTCAGATTTGAACATATAATAGAAAACATGACTATAATGAATGAATCGAATCTAGAACTATATCTAATGGTAATGATAATCAATTCTGATTCATTCTTATTATTTTGTCAAATCTGAGATTACCTATGCCAGTGAGACTATTACTAGTGATACAATTGAATCTATCTTGTTGTACATCAAATTGTTGATTCTTTTATGTTCAGTTTTATCGAATCTTTATGCCTATGATGCAACTTGCTCATTTTGCTCATATTTATTGTTAATGTACAACAAATCTATTAGAACCATGATTCTGGTGTTTGGTACACCTTTACATGCTTATTCTCTTATGACAATTCTTGCGTTTCATCTCTATTCCCCTTTTCATTTTATTTTATAAGAACTAGGTTCATTTGGAAACCTTGTTTGAATCTTGTTGTATGTACGATTGAAACGCGGAGAATTGGGTATAACTTAATTGAGTAATTTTGGGCATAACAAGTAAATGTGACATAACTTGAATTGACTACACTTGTGGATAATTGACATATAGACTTGGACATATATAGTAAACATGTAAATTGGTTAAAAGATGGACATGCCTAACCCGAGGTTAGATTGAGTTGCGGTATAAGACTGCCCGGAACCACCCGACACATCCAGCAACCGCAACAACAGGTCTAATGTGAGAGGTTAGCGCATCAAGCCCAAAACCCGAGGTTAGAATGAGTTTGCGATAGAAGTCTGCCTGGAACCGCCCGGCACATCCAGAAACCGTAAACAACAGTTCTAATGTGATAGGTTGGTGCATTAGTAAATCAATTAATGCCAATGAACAGACATGCTAATAATGGTAAGGTTAAGTAACATATGAATAGGCGACACTTAACCAATACAACATGTTAATTAAACAAATGGGTGGCGTTAGGTTAAATTGAGAACACTTAACCGTTATAACATGTTGGTTAGGCAACCCTAGTAACGGGGACCCATTTCAACAGTAACCCACATAGATGTATCATGGTACCCTGAACTAGGCAGGGTGGGGCACGATTACTGAACTGATTATAAGCGGTCAAAATAGCGGCAGGTGGTGCGTCAGTGTAGGCTCCGATGGAGTACGGGCGTGCACGTGCTCCGAAGTGGAAAAATCAGGCACTGGGCATCAGTAGTTATACACTGTGCATCTTGAATTGTGTCGGGTTGCCATCATAGAGATTGATACACCCCATGTTGGGACTAGCACAGGTATCTACAAACAAGCGGGGCCGAATGACACAAGTAATAAATACATGCGAGTAGAAGCCGATCGATAAAGGGATCATTTTATTATGAATACATGAGGCTAGTAGAAACAATTGTTAGTAGATGTAGAGAAATAGAAATGAGTGCGATAGCATATTCGATTTATCTTGGCTTACCTTATGTTATCTTGTTACTGTGGTATTACGGAGGGGACCGCACGAGTGGGGTACCACGGGGTGTACCTCAATTTGGGGGTAGCTACATATACATTAGGTTAATCTACTAGGGAGTAGATGGGTGCGACGTGTGTGTGAAAGCCTTCAGTGCTAATAACACAAATAACCTAATAGATGAGAAAATGCAATTGAATGGTATATGTAGGATTATTCAAAAAGTTCAGTTTAAATTCATTCACACATAACTTATGTTCTGACCCCCTCCTCATAACATTCGCAGGTTAGGTTCTTGACAGAGACTGTATAACTTTGGATACTGGTTTAGCAGTATTATTATTAAGGTAAAGTTATGTTTTAACTACATTATATTTTATTCCTTCTGCTGTGAGATGTTTTCCGAAATCTGACATGTTTTATGCCTCTGTCTTTTCTGCAGAATACCAGAACAAACCAACTCGAGTTTTGATGGATTGGATTTTTGAAAAAAAATCGGTCTGTTGGAAAGCGGGTTGTTGTAATAGCTCTGCATCTCGCATCACTAAGTTATGCTACCTGTAACCTCCTACTCAGCCTGCCCACCCAAAACCGGATGAACAACCCCAGGTAATAAGAGAAAACATAAAACCTTGAGTCAAACAACAGTTTTAATGAGTGATAAAACAGCTATCTAACATTATCAATAAAGTATATGAGAATAGGCAGATTAATAATCCGATCTACCAAAATTCCAGAGAAGAACCCAAACTCGTCTTCCCCACATATGACAGTGATAGCCTTTACAACAAGCATTTGAAAACAACGATGCATCCATGGCAATCAAAAGAAACTAGATAATAACAATCATATCAACTAGTTATATCTCACGTAAACCATCCTAATCGAGATCAACATCCCTCAAGCACAAGTCCCGAAGGCCTAAACCAACATCAGACAAGAACCCAAGAAACATCTCCCTTGATATTAGACAATTTACATGAGATGGTACAAGCAATATAACCAACATCAATGACCCTGGCTATCACTGCCTATCCTGCTTAGAAACCATCGTTAATTATATGATGGCCAACCTTGCCATAGGTCAAGGGCTAATGGTAAACCCGGTTCTAGTAAAACTCCATATGCCTTTCATCGATACGAATCTAGGTCTTTCAACGATACTCAGGGTACTCGACCATTCAACCGGTCTTTTAGTCGTCCCTATTGTACCTTTGCTTTGAGTCCGTTGGAACCTATGACAACGATAATATCTTAGCCCTCAATATCGAGTCATCCTCCTTGACAGCTATTCATAGCTCAAGAAACCTTCTCGAGCAAACGTTATCTATGAACTCAGCATCCTTGAGTCGTCTTCCCATTCATTGCATTACGATGACGCGGAAACTTCACGATGCTTCAGACATTCCTTCTTGAATTCCCGCCAAAGCTATAACCATCGTTGATTAAAAAACAAGCTTTGTTTGGTTGACATACTTTAGGTCTTGGACTCCATAGATCTTACTCCTTAGGACTTACTCCTTAGGTCTTGCTCCTTAGGTCTTAAAAGAACCTAAGACCTAATGAACTAAGACCTAACGACCTAAGACCTAACAACCTAAGACCTAACAACTTAAGACATAAGACCTAACCCCTTAGGTGTTAAAAACGACCTAAAACCAACGACCCGACCTTCATCCCTTTCTTGGGCAATAAGCCATACGACCCAAACTCCATGCAATGTCATCAATGACCTATGAAAAATGACCCTACTCTAGATTTGACCAAAATAGCTCCATTCTTGACCAAATCATCACTAGATGACGACATCGATGCAAATAACTCATCCACATCATGCAATTCCACAATTAACACCTTGTGAAACCATCAACATCATCAAAATTACAATTATTCATCAATAATCATATAAGATTCACTAAATCATGATAAATGAATGAATAAACCAAAATAATGGATCTAACTTGCATAAACATATGACTTAACACAAGAATTACCGATTTAAGTTGCTAGATTAGATCCCATGGTGATTCAAATGAAAATATACTTAACATCATGTATATCTAGGTGAAAACAACTTGAAAATGATGAAAATAAGATCAAACAACCGATATACTTGATTGAATCCATGTGAGAGAAGCTTATCACTCACCAATTTTTCAAATTAACTCAAAATAGCTAAATTCTCAATCCGAACAGCAAAGAATACGCTTCAAATCTCTTGATTTGATGCGATCTCTTTTCACTTGACGTAGATCTAGCTTCAAGCGATATAGATCTTCGAATTTCTTATGTAGATCTAGAAGTTTAATGGTGGAAAAGTGCATTTGATTGAGAAAGGAGGATCACGAGCTCAACCAAATGAGAGAATGAAGAAAAGTAACCCTCTCTCCATGTCTCTAACCCCTTATTTATAGCCTCCCACCAACCCACTAATGGGACTCCTCAAATTAGCCCATCAATGGCTTACAAAAGCTAAATTGAAATTGTGAAACAATAAAACAATGATTCCTCCCGAACCATTGAACCAAATCTTTAAGGTGATCACTCTACGAAATTGGCAACACCATTTCCTTTCAAATGAAACTAAAGTTAGCACCTGATTCAATCCCAGTCAAAAGTTATACCCTGTACAAGACTGAAGGGGAAAAATGTTCACAAATAAATTGGGTAAAAAATTATGGACATGTCTCGCATCTCCATAACCAACATAACAAAATATGAGAATGATCTAACCCTTGGAGAATTAAATAAAAATATTTTACGATCCTCTGATGCGTAAAATGCAGGCTGTTACATTCTCTCCCCTTTAGGAATTTCGCCCTCGAAATTCCAAGAAAACACAAGCAACCAAATCATTCTGCATGCCTATCATCCATTAGCAGCCAATTTACCATCCAAACTGGCATCCATCAAGCCATACATCCATAGCCTTATCCTAGCATGCTGAATTCTAATAACAATAGCAACAACAATAATAATACAAGGTACAACAGGGTAAGAATGACACGACACTTATCGGTCATACCAACGAAGAGCTCTGGATGGGTCGTCTTCATACTTTCTTCTGTCTCCCAGGTACAATCGTCATCATCCTCACACCAACTTAACTTTCTTCCTTCTGAGTTGTTTCGTGTCATTCCCATAATGAGAAGAGGCTTACAAAGTCTCGTAACAACAGACTGGACTTCTAGGTCTTCGTACTGCTCCAGAGAGATACCACCACATTCGAATCATGCACACACTGCCTAAGAAATAACACATGGAATAACATTATGCACACTTGACATCTTCTTTGGCAACTCCAACCTATATGCGAGCTTTCCAATTCGCTCGACTATCAAAAACGGTTGAACAAACCTTGGAGCTAACTTACCTTTGCTTTCGAACCGAACAACATGCTTTAATAGAAAAATCTTCATGAAAACCATACTGCCAACGTCAAATTCCAAATCTTTTCGACGCTTATTGGCATAACTATTTTGATGATCTTGGGCTGCCTTCGTTCGTTTTCAAATGATCTCGATGCAATCCGATGTCTCTCTTATCATCTCTGGCCAAAGTATCAACTTATCTCTAGTCTCTAACTAACATGCCGGAGAATTACATGGTCTTCCATTCAACGCCTCATATGGTGCCATTCCAATGCTCGATTGGTAGCTATTATTATATGTGAACTCAACTAGATGTAGATGGTCCTCTCATGATCCTCTGAAGTCTAATACACAAGCTCTTAGGAGATCTTCCAAAACTCTGTTAACCCTTTCGGTTTGACCATCAGTTTGGGGATGATAAGACGTACTCAAGCACAACTCGGTTCCCAAAGTCTCTTGTAAACTCTTCCAAAATCCACTTGTGAACAATGGATCTCGATCACTCACTATGATCCTCGAGATACCATGGAATCGAACTATCCATTTTACATAAAGCTCAGCCAACTTCGATGATGTCTTAGTCGATTTGACCAGAATAAACCTTGCACTTTTGGTCAAGCAATCCACGATGACCCAAATTCCTTTGTTTTCTGCCCTAATTCTAGGCAGTCCATTGACAAAATCCATCGATATCTACTACCACTTCCACGTATGAACTTCCAATGGCTGAAGTAATCCACTCGGCTTCTTCTTTTCAGCTTTCACCAACTGACAGTTCATGCACTTGGAAATAAACTTTCCAATATCTATTTTCATCCCTTCCTAGTATAAGATCGCTTCATGTCCTAATACATCTTATTACCACCAGGATGAATCATCAACTTTGAGTGATGTCATTACCTCAGAACCTCATCCCTCAATCCGTTGATATCAGGAACAAACAGTCGTCCTTGCTTTCGAAGCCAACCTTCTCGATCGACCTTTAACTCTTTATCCTCTGGCTCTAACTTCTGGATAAACTCAACAAGCTTTGCATCTCGCTTTTGGCTTCGGCCAATCCTTTCGATGAGAGTATGTATTATCAATAAGCTTTCCAACATTTCAGGTTCTCGCACCGTGGTCTGAAATTGAATCACAACAACAAACTGGGGTTTCCATAGCGTTTGAAAAACGCTATGTTATCCTAGTATAGCGTTTCAAAGATCGCTATGGAATGACATGCTATAATAGACTATCAACTTCCAACAGCAAATAGTAAAACGCTATTAAAAAGCTATTTTACATAGCGTTTATATAATCCTATTGGAAGGAAACACTATGCTACATGTTTTCATAGCGTTTTATTGATGTCATGGTACATTTAATAAACAAAATTAATCTGCTTTTCATAGCTTTGGGAAAACGCTATGTTATGATATAATTTCCTATAGCATTTCTAAAGCCCTATAAAATGTAGTATCATTTTTAGATTTCTCATTCCCTATATTCAATATCCTTTCACATTTTTTTTAATGCTAATAAATATTATGTATTTTCACATATATTATGTCAAAAAAAAATATGTAAATTGAAGCATAATAGTTAATATCAAACAACCATCCATACACTGTTCAAACAACTTTTTCCATATTCATACGTATTATTCAAATAACATTTCCTATATCCATATATATAAAGTCTGCACAACGTTCAAGAATCAAGATCGCATACTATCAATTATCGTCCTCAAGTGTGCCAAAATTACATCATAAAAGGATGTTGGACACCAGCATCATGGTGCTTCCTGTTTCGAAAGTCTTCGATCACCTGCAAAAATTGAAAAAAGAACGAAATAAACATCTCTAAGGCATGTATATTGATATCCTACAGCTTTGTTCATTGCTCTTCTTCAAAATTTCAAATGTTCAGTCAAACCTGGACATTTCTAAAGGAACATAATCCAAAGTAAGTGCATGACTCTACCTCCATACATGAAATTATACCATAAAATTGGACACAATTAGATGTCCAGAACGTGCAAACATATTAAAAATTGCACAACACTCTTAATTTATTTAAATTCAGACTGATAAAGGATAGAACGCATACATGACTCAACAAACACTGCACTCACACAAAAAGGCAATTCAGCAATGACAACCACAAGCACACAACGAAACCTAATGGATATTTTCCTTCATCTATCACTCGATTTTATAATAAGTTACTTGAATATTTTTCTTTAGGTACTTTATGGTGATATGTACAGCTATGGGTACAAACCTGATGGTGTCTATCATGCTCCTTGTTCTATAGATCCAACTATTCAACATGATGGTCGGTTGTAAAGCCAATAGCCTTACAAGTATCATGCACCCTGTCTTTAACCACCTTCGCTTTCAGCATAAATCTACCTTTACAATTTTAGCAGTGTTAGTGGAGAAAATAAATAAATTTATAGGATTTTATTTCTTAATGTAATACACCTATATTCGTGAAAGTGAATATACAACTCATATGAACCACTAATGGTATAAATCCATATTATCATCAATGTAAACAAAGTAAGAAGTAAGATAAGTAAAGCAACAAGTCATACATAACAGGTATTTTTTGTGCATGAACTTAGGAAATAATTTACTTTCAAACATTTTGTTATGTCACTCGAGGGAAAATAGATCTGTAGGATTTTATTTATTGATGTAAAATGGTTATTGTATTTATTAATTTTGGATTAAGTTGTTTAAATAGAGAAGTTGTTGGACTACATACAAACAGGCCCAATACCTATTACAGTAAATAGTAAAAGAAGCACTCAAGACAAAGTGTATACTATAACAACAAGTATCGGGGTGTTTCTAATTTTGTATACATGGAAGTAGGGAAGGATAATTATAACTAAATTTTGCAGTAAAACTTCTGTTCTTGCTTAAGAAGAGAGTTTTTTTTTCTTTCATCTTGTTTATTTTTGTACTCTTGCTCCTGTCAAATTACCAACAAAAACATATAGAATACAAAAAATAAATTTGAAAAATCGAACATCACATCGGAGTCAACCCTAACAAATGAATGGGTCGCCTCACTGCAACTTGTCTTCTTTGATCAAATTTTCTTGTACGGAGATGAAATGAAAAATAAGCGGGTAAAATATATAATATCTAAGACAGTGGAAGAGAGCAACGACATTTAAAGAAGACACAACGAGAGAATCAATTAATCCAAATATTCTCAAATTTAAAAAGCAAAACAAAAGGAAACTTAAATCCATTACCTAGAGGGCTATTAAATAAAGGTCATAACTATTGCAATATGCCAATATCCTATGTGCATATGCACACTGCTGCACATCCAGGATAATACACAGTCCCAAGCTTATTAAAACTACAGGAAGATGACAGAGAAACACCTACAAAATAATTTGTGGAGCAACGTTTAGATACAAATTTTGAAATGTAAGAATATCAAGTTTGCAAATAAAGCATGATCACATCCTAGAACTATTAAATAAAGATCACTTGTGATATGATGTAGAATAGGAATCGAGAAACAAATGATCACAAAGACGGCAACGCATTTATAGCAGGTTCTAGGCAAGCACAATTATTTTTTATTCACCCAGTTACTCATACATAAGAATTATATGAATGTATGCTGCCTAAAACAATTATACATCATTTCATGAATTGGTACAATATGTCGGGAAAAACAGTATGTTTTAGAAGAGATTTGGTATGGTATATGGAAAACAAGGAAAAAAATGCCAGGAACAGTTGGGCATGGTATGCATGTAATTACCTTTGAACAGCAAAAGTTATCCAAGTAAAAATTAATTAATGTTGATGAATTCACTGACTTGCAGTGGAAGGCAGTATGATGCACCATTTGTATCATTAAGAATATTGGTTCCAAAGAACAATTAGTTGTAGAATTCTATAATATCATCATTATAAATAATGCACCACTGGTATCTTAATTTGAAATTATTTTGTAATGGAAATAGGGGGAAAATGATGGACAATACAATTAAAATATGAAAAATACCAGGGTTGAGACATGCATACATGAAAACACAAAAAAGACTGCGATTTACATACACAAAATATCAAATGCTATATATTCCAACATACAGAAACACATGTAGCTTTTTATTGAATGTCCAGCGGATGAAAATTCCATTAAGTTTAGGGACACAGATAAAAATAAGGGGAAATTACAGTTACATAAATATTCGAAGCAGCACACATGAATTTTAATGGTCAGAATACTTCTAAACCTTGTATCTTGATGTCCAGAGCATCTGTCCAGTGCACAGACTGAAAGTCATTTTTTCATTGGAAGTACATATAAGAAGCTACAATAGATTTGAAAGCTCATGCCAAATAACCTTCGAGACCTTAGGAACTTACACTTGGCAGATTTAAAAAATAGGCAAGTGTCTGCAATTCATCGAAAAATTACTTAATATAATTAAAGCTTACACGCCTATTAGGAATACACTTAAATTCATGTTAATCCAAAAAATTTGTAGTAAAGATCTTAATACATTTTAAGGTAACTATTCATAAAGGAAATTTTATATTTCCTGCCAAATATATTCAAAGTTTTGAAACCAAGCTTACTTAAGAAACTACTGTATTTTAAGCTTTACATATTCAAAACTTCAAATAAAACTAGTTAAAAACCAAGTACATTAATGCGGCATTGAATAATCCATGGATTAGTTTTCAAACACAGCAGAATCCCAATTTGCATGTTCGATAGGGAAACCTTTTGTTAGACCGTGGAATCGAAAGCGTTTTGAATTTTTTATGCTTGAATCCTTGAAACATGATAACTGCAAATGGCTTGAGTTATATATAGACAGTTAGGCTCAGTATAAATATCTTAAAAGTTATCGATTTTAATGGGACTATCTTAAAAGTTATCGATTTTAATGGGACAATCTTAAAAGTTACTCTACTATTGAGTGTTATGACCTACGAAAATGCAGGATGTACATGTATCAAAATGACCGGAACATGGTTTAAATACAAGTGCATGCTGAAATGAACGTGTGCATCTAGTCTAGTATTTTAAAATGATGGTATACCTAAGTATATGCCATCTGTTCAAAACAGTAGTGCATACATGCTTTGATATAAAAAAGAGTAGCGTATAATAGGCTGTTAAGAGAAGAAAAAAATGACACACACAAAAAAAAAAAAAAAAAAAAAAAAAAAAAAAAAAAAAAAAAAAAAACCTTAAAAAAAATTGGCTTAAAGTGAAGTATATTACCAAATGAGGACACTCAGTGGTGAATATCAGAAATCTCTCTCATTGTCTTTTGCAGTCTTCAAGTATCAAAAAATGTAATAAACAGTGCCAATAATGATAGCCATGGTAAGCGTCCTGGAAAGCTTCCATGCGGCAGTTGAGGAAAACGACGCAGTCAGCCTAGACACAAAGTGTAACTGCTTGATGACCTTCAGGTCCTGCTATGTTCTTGAACCCCACCCCAATGTACATGAACCCATCTCCCATAACAGCTGTAATAATATAAAAATCCCCCTTAATATTTGCTGCATGTTTTAGTGCAAAAATGACACAGGTTGCCTACCGAATGTGGCTGTTAAAAATGTTGGTATTCCGACACTGAAGTTCTTTGATCTAGTCACGATTGTCTTTTCCGATCCATCTCAGTACATGGTATAGAAAAGCTTAAGTCAGTGTTGTAAATTTCTTCCTAGCCATTACTGAATCTATTTTTCTAGATGTTTTAGAAATGTTGAATCGAATATACTAATTAAAAATTGTATTATATGTCTATGAGATAATATCAATTTACAGTACAAATATTGATCATGCATTATAATCATCCTTGTAATGCAAAATAAATGGTGAGTAGTTATTTGTCATGCAAAATATCACATATAAATATTTCCACTACTAACATTTGTTTGTGCAACACACATGATAAATGTAATTCTGTTGTGTTACACTTCAAGTTCATGTTGAATGTTTGCAGTGCGAAATTGACGAGTGTTATGCAATAAGACATATTTTTATGAAATCTACTGCATGTCTAATATTTTTTAAATTATTAAATATATATCATTTTCGTCTATTTTTCATTTATTACGAACTAAAGCTAAACAAAGATACATCCTACCAGAGGCCATAGCAAACATCTATATTTCTTAACATTGCCAACAAACACAATAGAGCATAAGTAAAACAAAGAATTAAACCAATCACCAGCATGATTTGTAGTAACTAGCCACTGGATGCCTCCTCCAGTTGCCACAATCAAGCTGCAACCTCGGTTTCTACATTTACACATTAAGATTTCCCACCTTGAAGGAGGCTGTAAGAGCTGTGCCTTCTTCGCCTTCTTACCGCCATAAATCTTCATATATACCTTCTTAGTCTTGAATGCCAGCAGCTAAACGAACGCCATAACAGATGTCGGCTATGATTGAACCGTAGTTTTTTGGTCCAAATAGATCAGATGCGGTAGGAACAGTTACATCTAAACGAAAGCCAGAACAGATGCCGGCTGTGATTGAACCGAGGAAGAGAGAGCCAGGCAATGCCATGGCCATTACGATGTATCCTACTTCCATAAGTATTTACGATGTTGCGATCCATAGTGGCCTTGATGTTGAATATTTCTTGAGAAAATACTCGGATAAAGAACTAGAACCAATTCTTCCGAAGAAACCCCAAATAATAGACATTGGAACAAATAGAGACACGTCAGGGTATCCATGGCCAACCCCATCTGCCCCATATTGTCGACGACCGCCATTCCAGTCCCAACCCCACACAAAAATGAGAAAAACATTATCCAAAAATCCAACTTCAAGAGAGCCTCTTTAATGGAATGCTCCTCTCAAATCTTTGACACTGACACATCATTATATTCTGCATCAATGACTGTCGTCTCCACCTTCTCTGCCACTTCCGATATAATCAAAGGAGCTTCAATATTTTCTTCCCCCAGATCACCACCTATTGCATTACTCCTATTTTTAAACCCTAAATAAATTGGTACACCAACCAGAAGTACTAAAAACACCACGACAAACATTTTCGATAAAACTGGTCCATGCTCCCCAGAAAGGTCGAAAATAAGTAAATACACAGCAATGACAACCGCAAATACGTTGATCACTTTGAAGCTTTTATACTCGGTTTCTTCTTCTGCATGAGACTGGGTGCATGCATGAGCTTCACGTAAGAAAAGCATTGCAGCTGAGCAGATTGTGGCAGGGGCTACTGAAAGCATAAGGAGGGAGGCGGGGTTGTCTACAAAGAAAACGGAGCAGAGGTCGGTGAAGATGGCAGTGCTGAGACCAACATAGCCTTTTAAAATTCCTAAAACCGGTCCATGGTTACGGCGAAAGTTACACACGCAAGCCACAAGTACAGCTGTGTTCATCCATGTTGTGTTGTTTCCTCCTATACAAAGGAAAATGCACATTTGCTAATACGGGAAAGGGGATATCGACTGCCGCAGAACAAGCCATTGAGCTCGATAGCCAAGCAAACCCTCAACAGCTCCAATCAGCAAAATAACCGGAGTTGGAAACCGATTAAAAGCAAGTCTGGCAAGAACGCCAAATGCTTTTCTGAAATCTTTAGCAATAGATAATCCATTCAATTCCAACTGGGTTAAACCCATCAGATTCTTAATCGCATCTGAATACTTTGAGAATGTGTAATTGTTGCCAGAGATACACTGCACCCAAACTGCCGTTATCAGCCCTAGCCATTTCATCGTTTCTGTCGATGAAGACATTGCCAAAGATAAATCCTCAAAACAACAATTTTTCTTAGTATTATACCGCCAGAAATGAGCATTGTAAAAATGATAGCAGAGGTTTAGTAGTAATAATGCCAGTGCAAGATTTGAGTAGTTTGACATGCAATAGTCACCAACAGAAATATCCTTTTAAGAACTTTGCAAGTATATATCATTTCTTTAGTCACCTCTCTGCACCTATTTTTTTCTACCTAAATTTATATATAAAGTACTAATTTCAAAATGAAACAGTTTTTTTAGATTGAGTTTCTCAGTAATAAAGGCTGAACGTTATTCAATAGAAACACAATGATACTCATTATAAATTGTGAGTTACTCAATTTTTAAACTTGAGTATCACTCTGTTTTAAAAATCGGGTAAGCTTAGTTTAAAAAGGAAAAAACTAAGTTATATATTCCAAACATAAGTTTTTTCTAAGTAAGCTTAGTTTTTTTTAAACTAAGTTATATATTACTAGACAAAGCTATTTCTCTAGTACATTAACTAAACATTGTAGAATTACTTTCCATTGAAATTTCCATCAACCCTTAACCCCAAATGACTTTAAACCAAACATAATCATTGCAAAAATATGTTGTAGGTCAGGATAAAATGACAAGATGAAAAGATAAATATTAGATGCATAAGTATTTAAACGTACGCTACATGAAAACTTAAATTTGATTTGTGGTTCAATTAAAGGGAAGATCGAGGTATTGGAGTATGCCAGCAATATTAATTTAAGTTATAAGTCATTTCAAGATATACAGTATTTGATTACGAACTCATGGTCTTATGGTGTCGTTTGGCTCTTTATTTGCCTCTAGCGTCTTGTTCACGTCATCTTCAATTAATGCACTGGGGTTTATATGAATATGATCATGCTTCTTAAACATGGCTTCAAATTTTTCTTCAACAAATCTGCAAATACCATGTTACAATATAAAAAGAAGTCATTAATATAATTACATTTGTTGCGGATTATAACTAATCATTTATACAATACAAAACATGCTTTTGCGTTGTTAATTTTTGTTTACTTTCAAGATATCGTTGACTAATTTACCTACCTTCCAAGTCATAAGCATCAGAATCACTCCCATGTTTGCATTTGTGTATGTTCTTCACATATATTGGGAGAAGGAGACTCATCATATGTGACTGCAAGTAAATACATACGCCACAATTTAGATAATTGGATCACGTTCTGGTCCAAAGAAATTGTATTGTTAAATACATCTTAAAGCTACTTTTCCCTTACACAAATATTTTATGACCTTTTGAGCATTAAATATTGTTTTACTTTTTTGCAATTTTTTTGCTATTAAACAGTCATACAATAGCTGGGTTGTGCACCAAGTTAAAAGAAACAACTTGAACCTATCACTTCCTTTTTTATGTTTAGAATATACCATGTAATCTCAACTCAAATGAATGCATATATGTTTTGATGATGAGATTTTAAAAGCTATCATCCTACATCTGTTTAAATAAATTTGACAAATATGCAGGCTATTAATCATTAAATTATTACAGTTACAAAACAAATGAAAACAAGAATGTAAATCCATAGTCTTGGAGCTCTTAAGACCCTGTATAGCAGCAGAACAAGCACTAATTATTGCAAAACTGCATCCAGTAGCTTGAAGCCCTAATTTTAATCAAAATAAAACTGTCAGATTATTATTTATGTTACCTAATCATTACATGTATTGTTGCAAGAAAATACCAAATTCAAAGATGCAGATTCTAGATTTGTTATTTTCTATATTAGCTTGGCAAGTATCTTCTATTTCCCTGTAAAATGACAGGATCGGAATCAAAGTTATGTTGCAAGGAAATTAGTAAATAATGCTAAAACTATAGGCTGAGTTCTTGACAACCAAACTATACACTGAAAAGTCAGCTGAAACACGTTAATTCAGACTGGAGAGAAATTCTCGTCAAACATATGTTTTCGTTTTACTAATACGTTAATTTAGATTATTAACCAAAAGTTTCTGAAACACTTAACTCATGCCAATTTTCGGTTAAATAATTCAAATGATAAATAAATTAAGAATCAAAAGCATGCGAACCGCAAAGAAATGTATAACAAAGATTTTAGTACCTCTCATGCTCATTCAAATTGGAGAGATGCGGGATCAGCTTTTGATGATAGGGGAGATTCGGCGATTCACGATTTTGTATTTTAGGGATTTTGTGATTCGATGTTTGAGATTAGGGATCGATTGTCTGGAGGCGATGGAGTGTAATGCGATTTTAGATTAGGGATTTTGTAGTTTTCTGTGGCAAAGGACAAAACAGCTGATTACTTTTAGTTCCTGAAAAAGGAAATCCTGCCTTACTTTCTGTATAGCGTTGAATAGATGGATTTGTTTGCCAAATAACGTTGATTGCCCTACGTTTCAAAGTGTTCAAAGAGGTTAGGACTAGAACTCTATTTGTTATTGCTATCACAAGCCTAATTTGTTGTAGTGAATCCTGCCAAGTACTCAAGGCTTTTCCATTCTGAAAACATTGCTCCAAATCCTGCATGTCTTTGACTCAATGCATCTGCAACTACGTTACATTTTCCAGGAGTATAGGCTATACCAAAATCATACGATGCCAGAAACTCTAACCACCGTTTCTGCTGTAGATTCAAATCCTTTTGGGAGAAAAGATACTTCAATGACTTGTGATCCGTGAAAAACTCGAATCGGACCACCAAAAAGTAATTTCTCCACATCTTCAGAGAAAACACGATCGCTGCCAACTCCAAATCATGAGTTGGATAATTCCTCTTGTGCGACTTCAGTTGTTGACTCGTGTATGCTACCAACTTTATCCTTCTACATCAGCAGTGCTCCAAGTCCAATACCACATGCAATGGTGCATACCACTATCTCTTCATTCCCACTTAGAATCGTCATACCATAAGCACTCATCGGTCTCACTTTCAGGATTCTGAAATCTTCCTCACACTTTGCATCCCATGTGAACACTTGATTCTTCTTTGTCAATCATGTTAATGGTGCAACTATATTGGAGAAATCCTTGATAAACTGTCGGTAATTACCTCCCAAGCCAAGGAAATTTCTCATGTCCGTTGCATTCTTAGGTCTATCCCAGTCCTAGATTGTTGCCACCGTAGCGGGGTCAACCGCTATTCCATTTCCCGAAACTACATGTCCTAAGAACCTCACTTCGCTCTTCCAAAGGTGACACTTCAAAAACTTAACCTACAGTTGATGCTTTCGCAAGATTTCCAAAACAACTCTCAAGTGCATCTTATGCTCTTTCTCGTTCTGAGAGTAAACCAGAATATCATCCACGAACACAAGCACGAACTTGTTCAACTAATCTCTGAAAACCCTATTCATAAGTTCCACAAAATACGCTGGTGCGTTAGTCAATCCAAATGGCATAATCAACCATTCGAAGAAACCAGATGGTGTCCTAAAAGCAATCTTTGATACATTATCCTTCGCCACCCTCAACTAGTGAAATCCCGTTGCCAAATCCATCTGAGTAAACACCTTTGTCTCGTGAAGTTGATCGAATATGTCATCGATCCTCAGAAACAAATGCTTGTTCTTCTTGGTTACCTTGTTCAGCTCACGATAGTCCACACATAATCTCAACGAGCCATTAGCCTTGATTGCAAACACCACTGGTGCACCCCATTCAGATACACTTCTCTGAGTGAATCCTTTTCCCAAAAGGCCACAAACTTGCAGATCTAACTCTCGATGTTCCTTAGGTGCCATCCGCCTAAGAGACATAATGATAGGTCTAGCACCCTCGACCAGATCGATTCTAAACTCGATCTTACGATGTGGCGGCAAGCCTTTGACTTCTTCAAAGACATCCTTAAACTCATTAGCAATCAGCACAAATGACAAGTCTTCTTGTGGAACCACAAGCGAATATAAAAAGCTTATGAAGACACCATCTTTGGGTTTACATTGAATCAAAACCTTTTGCCCTTCCACATCCCCAACTCTCACCTCAAGCTTCTCGCAATTCACCCATACCGCATACGTCTTGAGCCAATCCATGCCCAAGATGGTCCCAAACCCAGCGAAGTTCAAAACAAAGCAATCACACACAAAAGAGCAACCATGACTCAATAACACAAGACCACGACAACGCATATAAAGGATGGACGAACCCCTAACTGGATTAGTCACAACCAAAGGTTTATCACAAATCTCAAGTCCCAAACCCAAGCGGCACACAAGCTCATTACAAATGAATGAATGCGATGCTCTAGTATCAAATAACACACGAGCTAAAACATCTTTAATTGAAAGAGTACCTTGAACAATGACACCCTCTCCTTTCTTCTCTGCAGTAAGAGCTCTTGAAGAAGATGGTATGGCCTCTGAAGCATAAGCCTTCACTATCTGCTTCCCTTTCGCTAGCCTCGAACAATCCTTCTTATCATGCCTAGGTTTTCCACCCTTGAAGCATTTCTTTTCATCTTTTGGATTCTTACGCTCATTAGTGAAATGTACCTTCTTTTGGTAGTCGTAGCAAACCACCTCACCTTTAGGTTCTTCTTTTCATCCTTCCTTTTCTGCTTTTGCTGCTTCCTCTTCTTATTGTTATTACCACCATGCTATGGTTTTGAAGCTTCCTTGGTTGCAGTGGAAACAATTGCTTCTTTAAGAAACAAGCTTTCATGTCGAACAACTTCCTACACTATCTTCTCATACGGATCGTCAAGATGATCCACCAACGGCTTCCCAATACAGGTATCCAAACCCATAACAAACTTTTCGTTCTTCTAATAAGGAGAGTCAATATACTAACGAGCATACTTGGACAGAGCCTCAAAATCAGAAACAAACTCAAGCACGGATCGACCATCTGTTTATGCTTCACAAACTTCTTGAATAGAACTGTCTTTTGAGCAGTAGAGATAAACTTCCTCTCGAACTTGACTTGGAACTGTTCCCACGTTATCTCTTCTTACGGAGTCTCCAAAGTGATAGATTTCCACCAATCCATGGCTCTACCTTGCAATTGACTCGATGCAAGCTTTCATTGCATCGTCAAAGCCAAAATCTCCAAAAATCCGTACATAAGCATCTAACCACCTCTGAACCACTTCCGTCGGCTCTTCCCTTTTGAACGACTTTCCTCTGAGAGAAGTGAAGTCTTTACATAGCTTTGCGAAGTCCACAGCCCTCGGTACTTGCATTTGAACTCCTACATCTACCGCTTCTACCTCCTGAGTGGGTACCCTCCTCATGATCGCTACCATCATGGCCTCGAATAAGCTGGGTAGTCTGGTATACTGCCATTTCCCCATCCAGGAGCAGCCTCCTCCCTAGCTGCGTGTCTCGATAGTCGATGACTCATTCTAAATCTGTAATATAGAATGATTAACCACTTACGAGAAAACTGCTATAGAGTTCAAACGCTATCGCTATACACTAATATATAGAGTAAGCATCCAACGAAAATCTACAAGTATGTCTCTCACACGTTGTTACGTCTTCGAACTTTGGCAAAAATTGTTTACTAGAGCTCTGATAGTTGATGTGACGACCGCCTATAACTCCTGCACTAAACAAAAGGAATAATGAGCTAAAACGTGTGCAAGGCAGTTATGGACGATCACCAAGGTAAGATAACACAATGCGGCAACTGTCATATAACTCACAACGCAACGATAAAATATAATAAAACTTAAAAAAACAGGCTATAATAATGAAGCATTTCTGAGTAGAAACATAAACTTTCATAACAAGTAGAAAGAATATCCATAACCATTGGATTACAACATAAGTCTCTGTACATATTTGCCTAACTATAACACTCAAAGAAAACACCCATCATAACAGCGGAAACAACAAATACTGGATAGTAGAAAAACTAATACGCAAGCCTCCTGCTCATCATCGCTCTACATCCTCGCCTCACTAAGTTCTACTACCTATAACCTGTTACTCAGTCTGCCCATCTAAAACCAGATGAGCAGCCCAAGGTAATATGAGGAAACTCAAAACCTTAAGTCAGACAATAGTCCTTAATGAGCGATAAAAAATCTATCTAACATCATCAATAAAGTATATGAGAATAGGCTGATTAACCAACCAATCTACCAAAACACCAGAGAAGAACCAAAACTCGTCGCCCCCACATCTGACAGTGATAGCCTTTACAGCAAGCATTTGAAAACAACGATGACTCCATGGCAAACAAAAGCAACCAGACAATAGCAATCATAGCAACTAGTTATATCTCACGTAAACCATCCTAATCGAGATCAACATCCCTCAAGCGCAATCCCCGAAGGTCTAAACCAACATTAGACAAGCACCCAAGAAACATCTCCCTCGATGTTAGACAACTTACATGAGACGGTACAAGCAAAATAATCAACATCAATGACTCTGGTTATCACTGCCTATCCTGTTTCGAAACCATCGTTAATCATATGACGACCAACCTTGCCATACGTCAAGGGATAATGGTAACCCTGGTTCTAGTAAAAACTCCATACGCCTTTCATCGATACGTATCTAGGCCTTTCAACGGTACCCAGGGTACTCGACCATTCAACCGGTCTTTTTGACGTCCCTATTGTACCCATGTTTTGAGTCCGCTAGAACCTAAAAACGATAATCTCTCAGCCTTCAATATATAGTCATCCTCCATGACGACTATTCATAACTCAAGCAACCTTCTCGAGAAACCATTATCTACGAACTCAACACCCATGAGTCATCTTCCCATTCGTTTCATTATGACGATCAGCGAAAACTTCACGATGCTTCAGGCATTCCTCCTTGAATTTGCGCCGAAGCTATAACCATCGTTGACTCAAAAACAAGATTCATTTGGTCGAAATTCTTTAGGTCTTGAACTCCTTAGTTCATACTCCTTAGGTCTCGCTCCTTATGTCTTAAAATGACCTGACGACCTAAGACCTAACGACCTAATACCTAACTCCTGAGGTCTTAAAAACGACCTAAAACCAACGACCCGACCTTCGTCCCTTTCTTAAGCAACAAGCCACATGACCCAAACTCCATGCCACGTTATCAACGACCTAAGAAAAATGACCAGACTCCAGATCTGACCAAAATAGCTCCAATCTTGACCAAATCATCACCAAACGACGACATCGACGCAAACAACTCATCCAAATCATCCAATTCCACAATCAAACACCTTATAAACCATCAACATCATCAAAATGACAGTTATTCATCAATAATCATATAAGATTCACTAAATCATGATAAATGAATGAATAAACTGAAATAATGGATCTAAGTTGCATAAACATATGAATTAACATAAGAATTACCTATTTTAAGTTGCTAGATTAGATCCTATGTGTGATTCAAATGAAATATACTTACCATGATGTAGATCTAGCTGAAAACAACTTGAAATGATAAAAATCAGATCAAACAACCCATATACTTGGTTGAATCTGTGTGAGAGATGCTTATCACTCACAAATTCTTCGAATTAACTCGAAACAGCTAAATTCAAAATCCGGACAATAAAAAATAAGCTTCAAACCTCTTGATTTGATGTGATATCTCTTAACTTGACGTAGATCTAGTCTCAAAAGATGTAGATCTTCGATTCTCTTATGTAGATCTAGAATTTTAATGGTGGAAAAGTGTATTTGAATGAGAAATCACTACAACAAAAGTGCCTATTGATAGCGTTGAAAAAACGCTGTTATATACTTTAACAGCATTTTGATGAACGTTGTCTACCAACAAGTTGTTATGGGTCATGGATATATCACAATACATTTAAAAACGCTATAGAAAATTGACATACTACAGCGTTTCAAACAATACAACGTTTTATATTGTTTCAAAAATGTTGTCATCTTCCTTTCTCTATAGCATTTTGCCACATATCACAACATTTCTGGAAGTTAACATGTTCTTTATTCTATAGCGATTTGCCACATATCACAACATTTCTAAAAGTTTATATGTTCCTTACTATCACAACGTTTTGCCATATATCACGACGTTTTTGTTATATATGTCACAACATTTACATATTGTAGTATCAAAATATTCATCCACATATATATCAACAATATGTAAATATATATCAACCAACTAATTATATAACACAATATTCATACACAAAGATCACGTCATCAATAAACCAAGTTTACATAATTTTCATAAACAAAAATAACACCACAAACTAAATTTATACAATATCCGTCGAACAAAGACACAATATCTATGAATAAAATAAAATATCCATAAAATGAGTTTGCGTCGATTACCAACAAAGTGAACAACTAAAAGTTACCGCTTTCTCCATAATCAACTGCCACAAGTTGTCTTATTGTTGACATGGAACTTCTGAAGTGCCTAACGATATTCCAATTATAGTCGAATGCACACTGAAGCCCATCTCCAATACCTATACACATCTGTTCATGTTAGCATTTGGTTATGCTTACACATTAACAAGAAAACAATGCTTGATAACAAGAAAAAAGAATATAAGATGAAGTCGAAGAATACTTTGTTAGTTTTTAGTTATTGCTATTATTATTATAGAATACTTGATAATATTTTATATTTTTATATATTTAGAAATAAACTATACTTCTTAATTTATATAAATTTAGTAAACTTAGTTAATTTTTATAATATTTAGTTAATTTTTTATTTTTGCTATTATTAGTATAAAATACTTGGTAATATTTTATATTTTTATATAGTTAGTTAACTTTTATAAAATAAACTTCCTAATTTTTATACAATTAGTAAACTTAGTTAATTTTTTGTAATAGTTAGTTAATTTTTATAATACTTAGTTAATTTGTAATTATTTCTATTATTGTTATAAAATACGTGGTAATATTTTATATTTTTATATACTTAGTTAAATTTTATAAACTAAACTTCTTAATTTTTATAAAATTAGCAAACTTAATTTTTTAAAATAGTTAGCTAATTATTATAATACTTGGTTAATTTTTAATTATTGCTATTATTATTATAAAATACTTGGTAATATTTTGTATTTTTATATACTTAATTAACTTTTATAAACTAAACTTTTTGATTTTTATCAAATTAGTAAACTTAGTTAATTTTTTATTATAGTTAGTTGGTTATTATAATATTTAGTTAATGTTTAAGTACTGTTATTATTATTATAGAATACTTGGTAATAGTTTATATTTTTATATACGTAGTTAACTTTTATAAACTAAACTTTCTAATTTTTCTAAAATTAGTAAATTTAGTTAATTTTTTATAACAGTTAGTTAATTTTTATAATACTTATTTATTTTTAATTATTGCTATTATTATTATAAAATACTTGGTAATATTTTGTATTTTTATATACTTAATAACTTTTCTAAACTAAACTTCTTAATTTTTAGACAATTAGTCAACTTAGTTAATTTTTTATAATAGTTAGTTAATTTTTATAATACTTAGTTAATTTTTAGTTACTACTATTGTTATTATAGAATACCTGGTAATATTTTGTATTTTTATATACTTAGTTAACTTTTATAAACTAAACTTTTTAATTTTTATAAAATTAGTCAACTTATTTAATTTTTTATAGTAGTTAGTTAATTATGATAATACTTCATTAATTTTTAATTATTGCTATTATTATTATAGAATACTTGGTAATATTTTATATTTTTATATACTTAATTAACTTTATAAACTAAACTTGTTAATTTTTATAAAATTAGTAAACTTAGTTAATTTTTTATAACAGCAAATTACAGACGTCTGAACCTATTTTCAGACGTCTGACCTGGTTCAAACGTCTGAAAATAGGTTTCAGACGTTTGAAATCGATTTCAGCCAACACCCTGAGAACATTCCAGACGTTTGAAAATGTTCTTTGTCAATTTCTAGGCCTGGTTCAGATGTTTGAAAATTATTTTAAATGTCTGACCTGCCTTATATTGTTTTCCACATCATTCTTCATCGTCCATTCATTTCCCCGCGTACAAGTTCCGGCATACAAGCAAACTAGAGCAGGGGCCATAAAAGTTTATGAGGATTATAGTGCATTATATAGAGAATTCGTGTTCGGACACTTATTAGCTATATATGGAGAACTTCAATTGGTTGTTAAAGTTTATGAATCAAGGATCCATAAAAGTTTAAATAAGACTATCAACATTCATCTATTTATCTTATTTGATTTTTTCATGGTTCTACGTAAGAAATGTCGTTTCATATTTTTATGTACTTAAGAAATGAATGAAATACCTGCTGTGACTGGTAACAATGGTCCAGATAAAACAGAGATTGATTACATACATTTATGAGTTGGGGTAAAAACCACTGGATACTACATTACTATTAGCACAAGTTTTCCAATCTATCTACACAACCTGCTAAAAAACGCTGAAGTTTAACCAACATAAATGAAATAAATGATATATGGGTAGTAAGCCGTGATCCGCCTAGCTCACTGTGGAAATGCAGTGAAATGGAGTCAAATTAGCAAGGAAGCTAATCTATGAAAAATTGATGGTTAAGATTTTCTTACAAAAATGACATGGATGGAGACAACTTCACTACAAGCTGAGCTAGATTTTGAATGCAGCTAATGGTAATAATTCCATTGTGGCTAGGCATAAGACTAAAACGTGATGAAAAATACATAAATAAGAGGTTAGCATGCTGTTATGGTAGCAGCAGGAGGCGTTTTATTCTATAAACTAAAATATACCTGTCAGATTGCAATAGCTACAGACATAGGAATTTTTATGAACTAAAATATACCTTTCAAACTGTAAATGTACCTTGTTAAGGCTGACCTTTTTATGAACTGTCAAATTGCATTTTTATGAACTGCCAAATAGCTACAACTGCCAAATAGCTACAGACATAGATTTTTACATAATCTTGGATGTATTTTTATGAACTGTCAAATAGCTACAGGCATAGGGTGCGTTGGTTATGCGTTCTAACCAACGCGAGCGAGCTATTTGAACGTGGCTTTCGAACGTGACATTTGAACGTGATACTGTAGCGAACGGGGAGTGTGTTTTTAACTGCGAACGGGGTATTTGAACGTGATATCTGAACGTGGTATTTTTAAAATAACATATAAATAGATATGATTTGGCAAATACGAATACAAATACAAATACAATTTCTAATACAGATACAAGTACAAATACAGTTACAGATACAAAGACAAATTAGCGCAGACCGGTAGCAACCAACTCATCTCTAATGTTATCTCGAACTAATGACATTTCTCGGTATTCGCCTGGATATACACATTCAGTGCCTCTATTCGTCGTATTTCTCATACTATGATATTCCGCCACGTACTGATCGGGGATTAGTTGAGGATCATCATCAAAAGCCATAAAATCAGGGTCACTGCTATTATATTTGCGTATGAAATTGTGTAAGACCATTGTAAATACGACAACTTTCACTTGAGTGCTGAACCGAAATGTAGGCATCTTGTTGAGAATAAGCAGAAAGAGTTGAAGAAATTGAAGAAATTAATCGAATAAGTAGAAAGAGTTGAAGAAATTGTTGAAGTAGTATTATGAAAGGTGCTAAGGATAGAGTGAGTGATTTATAGAGAGAAAGGGAAGTGGGAAATCAAGTCGTTGGCGTCCGACGCGTCGGACGCGAACAACTTGATTTCCAACTTCCAACGAACGTTCTATCTGGCAGTGGTAAAGGGTGCTCGGACGCGTCGGACGCCACAAAAATCCTGAACGTGGCAAATAAAGGCTGCGAACGCACCCATAGGTTTTTACAGAATCTTGGATGTTTTCAGTTGTTTACCCAAAATCTCAGCATTAAATACCATCCCAAAGTACAAATAAGCAAATATCATAGCATGACCAGCAAATAAACCTCTAATGCAAAACAAGCAGCAATGAGCAAACCGAAACCAAGCAGAAGAATAAAAAAAAATTCTCTTTCTCAACGTCCTGCATACCAAATAGCACCATGCATAAAGCAACATGGAAAATCTAAAATATGCTAATCTAATTACATAACTAAGAGCACATTTGGATCTGCCTAGAAAATAATGTTATGATACTTCTAGTAATTAATAGATAATTGATATGTAAGGATTGGAACATAAAATGGAAAGCAAACCTGACCCCTTGTCAAACCCATCTGTCTTGCTAGCATTAGCTTTTCAGAATCATTTGGGTAGCTGCAAGGCAACCCAGATAAATTAACTATGCTTAGAACACATAACTACAAAAAAAATATAACTCCAAGTCAACAGTTACTTCATCAAGCAACAGTGTCTGTTTCAGCAAACATACTTGATTTCAATGGTGTCCAGATATGTAGATGCAGAAACCCATAATTAAATCAGCAGTCCTAGGATTCAAACTATATATTCGACTATTACATGACATATCAATACTCTTTTTTAAAACACTACAAATAGATGAGAAGGGGGAAAAAAGGGTACTAACTACTTAAGCAACTAGCCGATACATTTGTATTATAAGACCATATAAAGCACTACAAATAAATGAGAAGGGGGAAAAACACAAACCTGAGTTTGTTTCTGAATCAAGTGATCAATCAGTTGAGTATTTGCCTAAGCTCTCGCACTTCTGTCTTGTTTCATCTGTTCAACTCTTTTAGATCTTACCATTCCGTTATACAGTGGTCAGGTTCTTTCAGTTCCATGCTCAGTAGTCATAAATAGCGATCACTTTTGGCATTCCTGCCCTGTTCATGCCTAATTCTTCAAGGCTTATGTATTTCGTGCCTCAGATTTTCCTGGTTCTTACATAGTAGCCTCAGTTTTGTATTGGCCATGTGGCAATGATTCAACTATTGCACTATTTTAGGACTGTTCCAGTCGTGTGTGTATTAACCCTTACTACTATTGGAGCAGTTCCACTCATTTCCTTTGCTGTATGAAATTATTAATTTTTAAAACCATATCAAGGTGCTTCTTACGCTTCCATTCATGGTGTATCAGTTTTAGCATAGTTGTTTTGTAATCCGATTAGTCATTTTTGCATTTTAAATTCAATCACCAATTGATGATCTCTTAGATTGTAATGTAGTTAAAAACCAGATGCATATTTTTTAAATTGTATTGCCAACTACCAGGCATGTTGGTAGTTAGCAGCTTCTCTGCATTAATAAAATAAATAATTTAGTATTCAAAAAAAAAAAAAAAAAAAAAAAAAAAAAAAAAACCAAATGTATATAACAAAACATAATCATTGATGTCATTTAATTACACAACAGGTAAATTGGGTTCATCTAATCAGTAGCATTCATGTAGCGATGCATATCTATGAAAAGTGAAAACAACTTAAATAAACACTGAACCATGCTTACAATAAAGATATTTGTAGCACTCGTACCCATAATACCTCCTCCCGTTGCCCTTCAATTTGTTTTAAAAAGTCCCAAGAAAACAAAAAAGTTTCGACACTCAATCCCCGTTTGATAAACATACCCAGCTACATGTGTGCCTTATAACTGTTTATTCTTTTAAGCAATGTTATCAAACTTAAGCTAGAAATTATTTAGAAGGCCACTGATTTTAAATGAATGAAACATATGTATATTTTATAATGGCAGTTAAGAGCACTTGAGTAATAGAAGAAAATGACTAGAACCCTGGATAGCAAGTTATAAAACAGTACAAGCACGGTCAATTGATATATCAATGAACATGGAAAATAATGATATGCATGCCATTGTTTGCCTGATTGCCAATACAAATCAATCCGACTAGCATAGAAACTATATTGTCCTTAAGGTTTTATTTTATCACCAAACAGGAAATAAACTTGATAACTTAATATGGAATTGATAACTTAATATATACTGTGTCATATAGCTGATAATAATTTTATATGGTTGGATCTAGAATGAACTGAAATTAAAGACTGCTGTGATTTATACATCAACATTTAAGTTTACTGCAATGTATGAGCTAATGTATTCACCCATGATCGCAATCTGGCAAAGTTTATTCTTGTTTAAGTAAAAAAGAAGAATACCCATGATCGCAATCTAGAAGTGGTTGAGAAGTTGTTTATAATGAAAGAAACAACATGAGCATATGTGGTATATGATATGGAAGAAGGAACACAAACTGCATTTATTTGTCCTTGATGCTAAAAAACTATTAGCGGCAACATAATAAGCATGTCACTCCATTAAACATCGCAAATGCTTAAAAATAAAACGAAGCATGAACCGGGGAAAAACATTCCACACGATATACCTTCAGTAAATGTTCTGCCACATATTTTCTATCATCTCCACCTTACACTCTACCATACATGTGCAACAATCACTCTTTCTACAAAGATACGAGATATTCATGAAATTAGATATAGCCTCCAAACATAACAAGCCAATGGCTACCTGCGACTATCTTATAAATGCTTCATACAATGCAACAGAAATTACAATCGACACTAATCCTGCCGTAAGAATGCTACACATTACAATGTGGTTTCCTTTAATATAAAGCCCAATGATATAAATAGAAATCTGAATATATCAAACAAATTGCAAATAGAAATCTAAAGTGATGAACTACTGATTTCATATATATTCAGATTTCTATTTGTAATACATGAATGCCATGAACTTGCAGTGGTGTTGATATTCTAAAATGATGATCAAATATGGTCTAAGATAAAAATTCAACAAGTATTAGAATAAAAAACTGTTGTAAATTTTCAAGTTAGTTTGGGATATGGGTTTGTTTTTGAAGAGGGAAGCAAGAATGGAAGAAGATAAAGTGTAGGGATTAAGTCCCACATTGTGGAATATAAAGGATTTTGTCTCTATATAGGTAAAAGCTTGATACATGATATCAAAAGAAAGAAGAGAAAGAGGAATAAGGCAATGGGCCTTGAGCATGAACTTGGCATAAATAATAATCTTTGAAATGTCAAAAGATGGGCCTTGGGCCTTTGGGATCTTGGGGTCTTGTGATCCAATAGGCCGGGGAAACAAACCAGTCGACAGGCCAAAATATCACCGGTCGACCGTTTTTTCAACCAGAGAATAAAACGGTCGACTGGTTGAGTTTTGGCGGTCGACCGGTTTCGTTCTAAAGCGGCTGCGACGCTTCAGAAGCGTTGCAAAACTGAAAGGTTGCATACGTTCGGAATCGAACAGAAATAACTGTTGCGATTCAATAGGTTGCAACGCTTGGCTGAGGGATGTCTGCTCTTCATCGCCTATATATACGACGCCAGAAACTGTTGCAATATCACTGAGCAATTCTTCTTCTTCATATATCGTTCTGCAACACCATTAAACTGTTACAAAACAGTTCTGTTCGAAACACCTCTGAAGTGTTACAAATCTGAAACTGTTGCAGAATTAATTTCTAATTCTTCCCTTTCATTTATATATTCGAAATAGCATCATCAGAAACATATATTCAGAGTGTTCTTGGTCGGATCAAAATCGTACAAATTTTGAATTCGATTACGCTGTTTCAAGGCTTCATTGAATCCTGAAGTCAATAGTTCGATAACCCTTTTGTACCTGGTGGGTTGAACTATTGTCTGAAAGAATTTGCTCCGCAAATCCTTGAAGTCAGAAGTACGGCAGATTCTACTCCTCCAAAAGCGTCTCAAACCAAAAAATTCCCAACAATTTTTCAGACAATAGCTTCAACCATGGATAGTTTGAGCGCTTTGCAAGTAATGAATCAGCATTTGACGAAGTTGGAGCGTTTTGATGGAGAGAACTTCACTCGTTGGCAGGAGACTATGAAATTCTTTCTGATCACGGTTAAGTTATTTCATATTCTCGAAGACGGATTGGAGAAAATACCGGAGGAAACCGATAAGGATAGTGCAGAATTAAAAGCAAAAAGGGCAAAGCGAAAAGAGGAAGATTTTCTATGCAGAGGCCACATACTGAATGCACTGTCTACTCCGATATACAATGCTCACAGGACCTTGGACACGGCGAAGGCACTCTGGACTGCGCTAGAAAGCAAATATCGCATCTCTGAGGCAAGTAATAAGAAATTTCTTATATGCAATTTTATGGATTTCAAAATGGTCACTAACAAGTCCATAATTGGACAAGTTAGTGAAATACTACTGTTAGTAAATCAACTTAAGGATGCCGGAATTGATCTCCCTGAATCATTTGTTGTTGGAGTTATTATTTCGAGACTCCCGAATTCTTGGAATGATTATAAGAAAAAATTAAAACATGCGGAAACCGATTATGATTTAGACGGTTTACAGCGTCATCTTCGTATCGAAGAGGATTCTCGTAAACGCGAACTAGATGATAATCCGCAAACTGAGTCTCAGTCTAAGGCTAATAATGTTGAAATTAACGATAAGCTGAAGCCTAAGAATGAGACACAGTTCAAAAAGAAAGGTACCAATTCCAAGAATAAGAAGAAGGGTGACTGTTACTATTGTCACAAACCCGGCCACTATGCCCGAGACTGTCGTCTTCGGAAGAAACAACAAAAAGCGAATGTGGTCGAAGAAAAGCTTGTGGCTGTCGTACAAGAGGCGAACTCCGTTAGTGGCATTGACAATGACTGGTGGCTCGATACTGGAGCAACTATTCATATTTGCAAAGACCGTAATCTGTTCAAGACTTACGATGAGAATAACGGAGAATCCAGCGAAGTAACTAGCGCAAACAAAGTTGCAAGCAAAGTTCTGGGAAAAGGCACTATTGAATTGACATTCACCTCTGGGAAAGTTCTTACTTTAGTCAATGTATTTTATGTACCTGATATGTGTAAGAATTTGATTTCTGGATACCTTCTTAACAAAGGAGGATTCAAGATGGTGTATGAGTCTGATAAGTTAGTGTTGTCCAAGAACAGCAAATTTATTGGACAGGGATATTCTTGTAATGGCATGATTAAGTTGAATCTAATAAAGAAATCTTCTGCTTATATTGTTGACTCTGTTAATTTATGGCATAGTAGATTAGGACATGTTAATTATAAGTCACTTAGAAATATGCATAAATTAGGATTAATTTCTGATTGTGATTTCGAATCCATTTCTAAATGTGAGATATGTGTTCAAGCAAAAATACATCGAAAATCCTTTAAATCCGTTGAAAGGAAAACTGGTTTGCTTGATTTGGTATATAGTGATGTGGGTGACTTGAAAAGTCATATCACCTATGGTGGTAACCAATACTATATAACGTTTATTGATGATTATTCTAGATATGCTTATGTATATCTAATGAAATCAAAAGATGAAGCTTTTGATAAATTCAAAATTTACAAAGCAGAAGTCGAAACACAATTAGGAATTAAAATTAAAGTGTTACATTCAGATCGTGGTGGTGAATATTTTTCAAATGAGTTTACTTTGTTTTGCAAACAAAATGGTATCATTCACCAATGTACTGCCCCTTATACACCACAACAAAATGGTGTTGCTGAGAGAAAAAATAGAACTTTAGTAGAAATGGTTAATGCCATGCTCATAAGTTCTAATTTGCCACATAACCTATGGGGTGATGCTATGTTATCTGCATGTTACATTTTAAATAGAGTACCACTTAAGAAAAATAATTTTTCTCCTTATGAATTATGGTTCAATAGAAAACCTAATCTTACTAGACTTAAAGTTTGGGGTTGTTTAGCATATGTTAGAAAACCAGACCCTAAACGACCAAAGTTAGGTAATAGGGCTTTTAAATGTGTTTTCATTGGATATTCTGTTAATAGTATAACTTATAGATTTATGATTCTTGATACCTTAGAAGTCATAGAATCTGTAGATGTAGAATTTTTTGAAAATCAAACTATTGAGAATCCATTGAGATCATCTAGTCCAGAACCAACTGAGACTAATGATACAAATGATGATGAATATGCTCCTGCTCAAAACAGCAAGGAAGTGTCAGTACCAGATAATAGTATTGAACACAGAAGAAGTAAAAGAGCGAGAATAGAGAAGGACTATGGTCCTGACTTCATAACATATCTCGTAGAAGGCAATAAGGACGAAGTCCTTAATGTGACAAGATATGTAATGAACGTCGATGATGATCCCAAAACTTATTCTGAGGCTATGAGTTCTAGAGATTCTAATTTCTGGAAAGAAGCTATCAATGATGAAATGAATTCCATAATGTTAAATCAAACTTGGGTATTAAGCGATTTACCTCCTGGTGCTAAACCTATAGGATGTAAATGGATATTCAAGAAAAAGTTGAATACAAATGGATCCATTGATAAGTTTAAAGCCAGATTAGTTGCTAAGGGATATAAACAAAGACAAGGAGTAGATTATTTTGATACATATGCTCCGGTGGCTCGCATATCTTCGATACGTTGTTTAATAGCACTTGCATCAATTCATAACTTGGTCATACATCAAATGGATGTAAAGACAGCTTTTCTAAATGGAGATTTAGAAGAAGAGATATACATGGAACAACCTGAAGGTTTCATAACCCCAGGCCAAGAAAAGAAAGTTTGTAAATTAGTTAAATCTCTTTATGGCCTGAAGCAAGCTCCCATGCAATGGCATGAGAAGTTTGATAAAGTTGCACTGTCATTTGGATTCATTGTTAATGATGCAGATAAATGTATCTATAGCAAATCGGATAACAACGGTTATGTTATAATATGTTTATACGTTGATGACATGCTGATATTTGGTTCCAACATATCCTGTGTAAATGAAACTAAAAAGTTTCTATCTTCTAAATTTGATATGAAAGATCTGGGAGAGGCTGATGTAATTCTAGGAATTAAAATCATTAGGAAAACGGGGGAGTAATTATTAACTCAATCTCATTACATTGAAAAGTTCCTAAAGAAGTATAATCATTATGATGACAAACCAGCACCAACTCCTTTAGATCCAAGTATAAAATTAGAAAAGAATACTGGACGTACCATTTCTCAATTGGAATATTCCAGTATTATTGGGAGTCTTATGTATGCTATGCATTGCACTAGACCAGATATCGCACATGCTATAAGTGTATTATGTCGATTTACGAGTAATCCAGGTTTCGAACACTGGAAAGCCATTTCCAGAGTCTTAGCTTATTTGAAGGGAACCATCAACTATGGTTTATCTTATAAAGGATATCCTGCTGTAATAGAAGGATATAGTGATGCAACCTGGAACAATGTAGAATCGAAATCCAAGTCTACGACTGGATGGATATTTACATTAGGAGGAGCTGCTGTGTCTTGGGCTTCCAAGAAGCAGACCTGTATATCTGATTCAACTATGTTATCAGAATTAATTGCATTAGCAGACGCATGTAAGGAAGCAGAATGGCTTAGAAATTTGTTAGTAGAAATCCCATTATGGAAGAAGCCATCTCCAGCAGTCTTGATTAATTGCGATAATCAAGCAACGATATATAATGTCTCTAATAAAACATATAATGGAAAGTCTAGACATGTGAGTCTAAGACATCAAATGGTGAGACAGTTACTCAAAAGTGGAGTTATAACTGTTGACTACATAGAAACAAAGAAAAACTTGGCTGACCCACTTACGAAGAGTCTTCCAAAGGCTATGGTTTCTATAAAGTCAAAAGAAATGGGACTAAGGTCTGTGAATGAAGATTGATCATCCTTAACAGAAACCCAACTTGTGTCTTGAAAAGGATAGACAAAGTTCAATGGGTACCAACAAGTTAAGGAAATGATTATGGAACACTAAATCAATAATCCCATAATGTTTAGTGTTGGATTCTGCATGAACAAAGGATGGATGAATATCCTTAATAAGTCTAGAAACCCTAAAAGGTGTCTCGCAGAAACACCTTAAGTGACTTACCTATATGAGTATGGAAATCAGGCCGTTTCCTAAGAAAGTAAGACCGCTTTCGAAGTAGACTCATGAACCAGGATTTAAGCACATGGCCATTAACGTGCTGAGCAATACAGAACACTCTAACTAAGGAATGCAACATGTGTGATTGTTCCGGTTTTATCATTAAGGGATACTTGGTTCAAGATTCGTTCACCATTGAATCTCAATAGAACTTTGAATGGTTTACACTAAGTAAAAGTTCAAATCCAAAAGATACTTTTATTTATGTGTTGTTTCCACGATGATGCAAAATTTGACCTTAGAACTACATAGGCTTGATCCCACTTGGGTATGTAGGAAGTCACACTAGTGACTCAGCCGTCCACATTAATTTATTTTGAAAATTGGGGGAGATTGTTGTAAATTTTCAAGTTAGTTTGGGATATGGGTTTGTTTTTGAAGAGGGAAGCAAGAATGGAAGAAGATAAAGTGTAGGGATTAAGTCCCACATTGTGGAATATAAAGGATTTTGTCTCTATATAGGTAAAAGCTTGATACATGATATCAAAAGAAAGAAGAGAAAGAGGAATAAGGCAATGGGCCTTGAGCATGAACTTGGCATAAATAATAATCTTTGAAATGTCAAAAGATGGGCCTTGGGCCTTGGGGATCTTGGGGTCTTGTGATCCAATAGGCCGGGGAAACAAACCAGTCGACAGGCCAAAATATCACCGGTCGACCGTTTTTTCAACCAGAGAATAAAACGGTCGACTGGTTGAGTTTTGGCGGTCGACCGGTTTCGTTCTAAAGCGGCTGCGACGCTTCAGAAGCGTTGCAAAACTGAAAGGTTGCATACGTTCGGAATCGAACAGAAATAACTGTTGCGATTCAATAGGTTGCAACGCTTGGCTGAGGGATGTCTGCTCTTCATCGCCTATATATACGACGCCAGAAACTGTTGCAATATCACTGAGCAATTCTTCTTCTTCATATATCGTTCTGCAACACCATTAAACTGTTACAAAACAGTTCTGTTCGAAACACCTCTGAAGTGTTACAAATCTGAAACTGTTGCAGAATTAATTTCTAATTCTTCCCTTTCATTTATATATTCGAAATAGCATCATCAGAAACATATATTCAGAGTGTTCTTGGTCGGATCAAAATCGTACAAATTTTGAATTCGATTACGCTGTTTCAAGGCTTCATTGAATCCTGAAGTCAATAGTTCGATAACCCTTTTGTACCTGGTGGGTTGAACTATTGTCTGAAAGAATTTGCTCCGCAAATCCTTGAAGTCAGAAGTACGGCAGATTCTACTCCTCCAAAAGCGTCTCAAACCAAAAAATTCCCAACAATTTTTCAGACAATAGCTTCAACCATGGATAGTTTGAGCGCTTTGCAAGTAATGAATCAGCATTTGACGAAGTTGGAGCGTTTTGATGGAGAGAACTTCACTCGTTGGCAGGAGACTATGAAATTCTTTCTGATCACGGTTAAGTTATTTCATATTCTCGAAGACGGATTGGAGAAAATACCGGAGGAAACCGATAAGGATAGTGCAGAATTAAAAGCAAAAAGGGCAAAGCGAAAAGAGGAAGATTTTCTATGCAGAGGCCACATACTGAATGCACTGTCTACTCCGATATACAATGCTCACAGGACCTTGGACACGGCGAAGGCACTCTGGACTGCGCTAGAAAGCAAATATCGCATCTCTGAGGCAAGTAATAAGAAATTTCTTATATGCAATTTTATGGATTTCAAAATGGTCACTAACAAGTCCATAATTGGACAAGTTAGTGAAATACTACTGTTAGTAAATCAACTTAAGGATGCCGGAATTGATCTCCCTGAATCATTTGTTGTTGGAGTTATTATTTCGAGACTCCCGAATTCTTGGAATGATTATAAGAAAAAATTAAAACATGCGGAAACCGATTATGATTTAGACGGTTTACAGCGTCATCTTCGTATCGAAGAGGATTCTCGTAAACGCGAACTAGATGATAATCCGCAAACTGAGTCTCAGTCTAAGGCTAATAATGTTGAAATTAACGATAAGCTGAAGCCTAAGAATGAGACACAGTTCAAAAAGAAAGGTACCAATTCCAAGAATAAGAAGAAGGGTGACTGTTACTATTGTCACAAACCCGGCCACTATGCCCGAGACTGTCGTCTTCGGAAGAAACAACAAAAAGCGAATGTGGTCGAAGAAAAGCTTGTGGCTGTCGTACAAGAGGCGAACTCCGTTAGTGGCATTGACAATGACTGGTGGCTCGATACTGGAGCAACTATTCATATTTGCAAAGACCGTAATCTGTTCAAGACTTACGATGAGAATAACGGAGAATCCAGCGAAGTAACTAGCGCAAACAAAGTTGCAAGCAAAGTTCTGGGAAAAGGCACTATTGAATTGACATTCACCTCTGGGAAAGTTCTTACTTTAGTCAATGTATTTTATGTACCTGATATGTGTAAGAATTTGATTTCTGGATACCTTCTTAACAAAGGAGGATTCAAGATGGTGTATGAGTCTGATAAGTTAGTGTTGTCCAAGAACAGCAAATTTATTGGACAGGGATATTCTTGTAATGGCATGATTAAGTTGAATCTAATAAAGAAATCTTCTGCTTATATTGTTGACTCTGTTAATTTATGGCATAGTAGATTAGGACATGTTAATTATAAGTCACTTAGAAATATGCATAAATTAGGATTAATTTCTGATTGTGATTTCGAATCCATTTCTAAATGTGAGATATGTGTTCAAGCAAAAATACATCGAAAATCCTTTAAATCCGTTGAAAGGAAAACTGGTTTGCTTGATTTGGTATATAGTGATGTGGGTGACTTGAAAAGTCATATCACCTATGGTGGTAACCAATACTATATAACGTTTATTGATGATTATTCTAGATATGCTTATGTATATCTAATGAAATCAAAAGATGAAGCTTTTGATAAATTCAAAATTTACAAAGCAGAAGTCGAAACACAATTAGGAATTAAAATTAAAGTGTTACATTCAGATCGTGGTGGTGAATATTTTTCAAATGAGTTTACTTTGTTTTGCAAACAAAATGGTATCATTCACCAATGTACTGCCCCTTATACACCACAACAAAATGGTGTTGCTGAGAGAAAAAATAGAACTTTAGTAGAAATGGTTAATGCCATGCTCATAAGTTCTAATTTGCCACATAACCTATGGGGTGATGCTATGTTATCTGCATGTTACATTTTAAATAGAGTACCACTTAAGAAAAATAATTTTTCTCCTTATGAATTATGGTTCAATAGAAAACCTAATCTTACTAGACTTAAAGTTTGGGGTTGTTTAGCATATGTTAGAAAACCAGACCCTAAACGACCAAAGTTAGGTAATAGGGCTTTTAAATGTGTTTTCATTGGATATTCTGTTAATAGTATAACTTATAGATTTATGATTCTTGATACCTTAGAAGTCATAGAATCTGTAGATGTAGAATTTTTTGAAAATCAAACTATTGAGAATCCATTGAGATCATCTAGTCCAGAACCAACTGAGACTAATGATACAAATGATGATGAATATGCTCCTGCTCAAAACAGCAAGGAAGTGTCAGTACCAGATAATAGTATTGAACACAGAAGAAGTAAAAGAGCGAGAATAGAGAAGGACTATGGTCCTGACTTCATAACATATCTCGTAGAAGGCAATAAGGACGAAGTCCTTAATGTGACAAGATATGTAATGAACGTCGATGATGATCCCAAAACTTATTCTGAGGCTATGAGTTCTAGAGATTCTAATTTCTGGAAAGAAGCTATCAATGATGAAATGAATTCCATAATGTTAAATCAAACTTGGGTATTAAGCGATTTACCTCCTGGTGCTAAACCTATAGGATGTAAATGGATATTCAAGAAAAAGTTGAATACAAATGGATCCATTGATAAGTTTAAAGCCAGATTAGTTGCTAAGGGATATAAACAAAGACAAGGAGTAGATTATTTTGATACATATGCTCCGGTGGCTCGCATATCTTCGATACGTTGTTTAATAGCACTTGCATCAATTCATAACTTGGTCATACATCAAATGGATGTAAAGACAGCTTTTCTAAATGGAGATTTAGAAGAAGAGATATACATGGAACAACCTGAAGGTTTCATAACCCCAGGCCAAGAAAAGAAAGTTTGTAAATTAGTTAAATCTCTTTATGGCCTGAAGCAAGCTCCCATGCAATGGCATGAGAAGTTTGATAAAGTTGCACTGTCATTTGGATTCATTGTTAATGATGCAGATAAATGTATCTATAGCAAATCGGATAACAACGGTTATGTTATAATATGTTTATACGTTGATGACATGCTGATATTTGGTTCCAACATATCCTGTGTAAATGAAACTAAAAAGTTTCTATCTTCTAAATTTGATATGAAAGATCTGGGAGAGGCTGATGTAATTCTAGGAATTAAAATCATTAGGAAAACGGGGGAGTAATTATTAACTCAATCTCATTACATTGAAAAGTTCCTAAAGAAGTATAATCATTATGATGACAAACCAGCACCAACTCCTTTAGATCCAAGTATAAAATTAGAAAAGAATACTGGACGTACCATTTCTCAATTGGAATATTCCAGTATTATTGGGAGTCTTATGTATGCTATGCATTGCACTAGACCAGATATCGCACATGCTATAAGTGTATTATGTCGATTTACGAGTAATCCAGGTTTCGAACACTGGAAAGCCATTTCCAGAGTCTTAGCTTATTTGAAGGGAACCATCAACTATGGTTTATCTTATAAAGGATATCCTGCTGTAATAGAAGGATATAGTGATGCAACCTGGAACAATGTAGAATCGAAATCCAAGTCTACGACTGGATGGATATTTACATTAGGAGGAGCTGCTGTGTCTTGGGCTTCCAAGAAGCAGACCTGTATATCTGATTCAACTATGTTATCAGAATTAATTGCATTAGCAGACGCATGTAAGGAAGCAGAATGGCTTAGAAATTTGTTAGTAGAAATCCCATTATGGAAGAAGCCATCTCCAGCAGTCTTGATTAATTGCGATAATCAAGCAACGATATATAATGTCTCTAATAAAACATATAATGGAAAGTCTAGACATGTGAGTCTAAGACATCAAATGGTGAGACAGTTACTCAAAAGTGGAGTTATAACTGTTGACTACATAGAAACAAAGAAAAACTTGGCTGACCCACTTACGAAGAGTCTTCCAAAGGCTATGGTTTCTATAAAGTCAAAAGAAATGGGACTAAGGTCTGTGAATGAAGATTGATCATCCTTAACAGAAACCCAACTTGTGTCTTGAAAAGGATAGACAAAGTTCAATGGGTACCAACAAGTTAAGGAAATGATTATGGAACACTAAATCAATAATCCGATAATGTTTAGTGTTGGATTCTGCATGAACAAAGGATGGATGAATATCCTTAATAAGTCTAGAAACCCTAAAAGGTGTCTCGCAGAAACACCTTAAGTGACTTACCTATATGAGTATGGAAATCAGGCCGTTTCCTAAGAAAGTAAGACCGCTTTCGAAGTAGACTCATGAACCAGGATTTAAGCACATGGCCATTAACGTGCTGAGCAATACAGAACACTCTAACTAAGGAATGCAACATGTGTGATTGTTCCGGTTTTATCATTAAGGGATACTTGGTTCAAGATTCGTTCACCATTGAATCTCAATAGAACTTTGAATGGTTTACACTAAGTAAAAGTTCAAATCCAAAAGATACTTTTATTTATGTGTTGTTTCCACGATGATGCAAAATTTGACCTTAGAACTACATAGGCTTGATCCCACTTGGGTATGTAGGAAGTCACACTAGTGACTCAGCCGTCCACATTAATTTATTTTGAAAATTGGGGGAGATTGTTGTAAATTTTCAAGTTAGTTTGGGATATGGGTTTGTTTTTGAAGAGGGAAGCAAGAATGGAAGAAGATAAAGTGTAGGGATTAAGTCCCACATTGTGGAATATAAAGGATTTTGTCTCTATATAGGTAAAAGCTTGATACATGATATCAAAAGAAAGAAGAGAAAGAGGAATAAGGCAATGGGCCTTGAGCATGAACTTGGCATAAATAATAATCTTTGAAATGTCAAAAGATGGGCCTTGGGCCTTGGGGATCTTGGGGTCTTGTGATCCAATAGGCCGGGGAAACAAACCAGTCGACAGGCCAAAATATCACCGGTCGACCGTTTTTTCAACCAGAGAATAAAACGGTCGACTGGTTGAGTTTTGGCGGTCGACCGGTTTCGTTCTAAAGCGGCTGCGACGCTTCAGAAGCGTTGCAAAACTGAAAGGTTGCATACGTTCGGAATCGAACAGAAATAACTGTTGCGATTCAATAGGTTGCAACGCTTGGCTGAGGGATGTCTGCTCTTCATCGCCTATATATACGACGCCAGAAACTGTTGCAATATCACTGAGCAATTCTTCTTCTTCATATATCGTTCTGCAACACCATTAAACTGTTACAAAACAGTTCTGTTCGAAACACCTCTGAAGTGTTACAAATCTGAAACTGTTGCAGAATTAATTTCTAATTCTTCCCTTTCATTTATATATTCGAAATAGCATCATCAGAAACATATATTCAGAGTGTTCTTGGTCGGATCAAAATCGTACAAATTTTGAATTCGATTACGCTGTTTCAAGGCTTCATTGAATCCTGAAGTCAATAGTTCGATAACCCTTTTGTACCTGGTGGGTTGAACTATTGTCTGAAAGAATTTGCTCCGCAAATCCTTGAAGTCAGAAGTACGGCAGATTCTACTCCTCCAAAAGCGTCTCAAACCAAAAAATTCCCAACAATTTTTCAGACAATAGCTTCAACCATGGATAGTTTGAGCGCTTTGCAAGTAATGAATCAGCATTTGACGAAGTTGGAGCGTTTTGATGGAGAGAACTTCACTCGTTGGCAGGAGACTATGAAATTCTTTCTGATCACGGTTAAGTTATTTCATATTCTCGAAGACGGATTGGAGAAAATACCGGAGGAAACCGATAAGGATAGTGCAGAATTAAAAGCAAAAAGGGCAAAGCGAAAAGAGGAAGATTTTCTATGCAGAGGCCACATACTGAATGCACTGTCTACTCCGATATACAATGCTCACAGGACCTTGGACACGGCGAAGGCACTCTGGACTGCGCTAGAAAGCAAATATCGCATCTCTGAGGCAAGTAATAAGAAATTTCTTATATGCAATTTTATGGATTTCAAAATGGTCACTAACAAGTCCATAATTGGACAAGTTAGTGAAATACTACTATTAGTAAATCAACTTAAGGATGCCGGAATTGATCTCCCTGAATCATTTGTTGTTGGAGTTATTATTTCGAGACTCCCGAATTCTTGGAATGATTATAAGAAAAAATTAAAACATGCGGAAACCGATTATGATTTAGACGGTTTACAGCGTCATCTTCGTATCGAAGAGGATTCTCGTAAACGCGAACTAGATGATAATCCGCAAACTGAGTCTCAGTCTAAGGCTAATAATGTTGAAATTAACGATAAGCTGAAGCCTAAGAATGAGACACAGTTCAAAAAGAAAGGTACCAATTCCAAGAATAAGAAGAAGGGTGACTGTTACTATTGTCACAAACCCGGCCACTATGCCCGAGACTGTCGTCTTCGGAAGAAACAACAAAAAGCGAATGTGGTCGAAGAAAAGCTTGTGGCTGTCGTACAAGAGGCGAACTCCGTTAGTGGCATTGACAATGACTGGTGGCTCGATACTGGAGCAACTATTCATATTTGCAAAGACCGTAATCTGTTCAAGACTTACGATGAGAATAACGGAGAATCCAGCGAAGTAACTAGCGCAAACAAAGTTGCAAGCAAAGTTCTGGGAAAAGGCACTATTGAATTGACATTCACCTCTGGGAAAGTTCTTACTTTAGTCAATGTATTTTATGTACCTGATATGTGTAAGAATTTGATTTCTGGATACCTTCTTAACAAAGGAGGATTCAAGATGGTGTATGAGTCTGATAAGTTAGTGTTGTCCAAGAACAGCAAATTTATTGGACAGGGATATTCTTGTAATGGCATGATTAAGTTGAATCTAATAAAGAAATCTTCTGCTTATATTGTTGACTCTGTTAATTTATGGCATAGTAGATTAGGACATGTTAATTATAAGTCACTTAGAAATATGCATAAATTAGGATTAATTTCTGATTGTGATTTCGAATCCATTTCTAAATGTGAGATATGTGTTCAAGCAAAAATACATCGAAAATCCTTTAAATCCGTTGAAAGGAAAACTGGTTTGCTTGATTTGGTATATAGTGATGTGGGTGACTTGAAAAGTCATATCACCTATGGTGGTAACCAATACTATATAACGTTTATTGATGATTATTCTAGATATGCTTATGTATATCTAATGAAATCAAAAGATGAAGCTTTTGATAAATTCAAAATTTACAAAGCAGAAGTCGAAACACAATTAGGAATTAAAATTAAAGTGTTACATTCAGATCGTGGTGGTGAATATTTTTCAAATGAGTTTACTTTGTTTTGCAAACAAAATGGTATCATTCACCAATGTACTGCCCCTTATACACCACAACAAAATGGTGTTGCTGAGAGAAAAAATAGAACTTTAGTAGAAATGGTTAATGCCATGCTCATAAGTTCTAATTTGCCACATAACCTATGGGGTGATGCTATGTTATCTGCATGTTACATTTTAAATAGAGTACCACTTAAGAAAAATAATTTTTCTCCTTATGAATTATGGTTCAATAGAAAACCTAATCTTACTAGACTTAAAGTTTGGGGTTGTTTAGCATATGTTAGAAAACCAGACCCTAAACGACCAAAGTTAGGTAATAGGGCTTTTAAATGTGTTTTCATTGGATATTCTGTTAATAGTATAACTTATAGATTTATGATTCTTGATACCTTAGAAGTCATAGAATCTGTAGATGTAGAATTTTTTGAAAATCAAACTATTGAGAATCCATTGAGATCATCTAGTCCAGAACCAACTGAGACTAATGATACAAATGATGATGAATATGCTCCTGCTCAAAACAGCAAGGAAGTGTCAGTACCAGATAATAGTATTGAACACAGAAGAAGTAAAAGAGCGAGAATAGAGAAGGACTATGGTCCTGACTTCATAACATATCTCGTAGAAGGCAATAAGGACGAAGTCCTTAATGTGACAAGATATGTAATGAACGTCGATGATGATCCCAAAACTTATTCTGAGGCTATGAGTTCTAGAGATTCTAATTTCTGGAAAGAAGCTATCAATGATGAAATGAATTCCATAATGTTAAATCAAACTTGGGTATTAAGCGATTTACCTCCTGGTGCTAAACCTATAGGATGTAAATGGATATTCAAGAAAAAGTTGAATACAAATGGATCCATTGATAAGTTTAAAGCCAGATTAGTTGCTAAGGGATATAAACAAAGACAAGGAGTAGATTATTTTGATACATATGCTCCGGTGGCTCGCATATCTTCGATACGTTGTTTAATAGCACTTGCATCAATTCATAACTTGGTCATACATCAAATGGATGTAAAGACAGCTTTTCTAAATGGAGATTTAGAAGAAGAGATATACATGGAACAACCTGAAGGTTTCATAACCCCAGGCCAAGAAAAGAAAGTTTGTAAATTAGTTAAATCTCTTTATGGCCTGAAGCAAGCTCCCATGCAATGGCATGAGAAGTTTGATAAAGTTGCACTGTCATTTGGATTCATTGTTAATGATGCAGATAAATGTATCTATAGCAAATCGGATAACAACGGTTATGTTATAATATGTTTATACGTTGATGACATGCTGATATTTGGTTCCAACATATCCTGTGTAAATGAAACTAAAAAGTTTCTATCTTCTAAATTTGATATGAAAGATCTGGGAGAGGCTGATGTAATTCTAGGAATTAAAATCATTAGGAAAACGGGGGAGTAATTATTAACTCAATCTCATTACATTGAAAAGTTCCTAAAGAAGTATAATCATTATGATGACAAACCAGCACCAACTCCTTTAGATCCAAGTATAAAATTAGAAAAGAATACTGGACGTACCATTTCTCAATTGGAATATTCCAGTATTATTGGGAGTCTTATGTATGCTATGCATTGCACTAGACCAGATATCGCACATGCTATAAGTGTATTATGTCGATTTACGAGTAATCCAGGTTTCGAACACTGGAAAGCCATTTCCAGAGTCTTAGCTTATTTGAAGGGAACCATCAACTATGGTTTATCTTATAAAGGATATCCTGCTGTAATAGAAGGATATAGTGATGCAACCTGGAACAATGTAGAATCGAAATCCAAGTCTACGACTGGATGGATATTTACATTAGGAGGAGCTGCTGTGTCTTGGGCTTCCAAGAAGCAGACCTGTATATCTGATTCAACTATGTTATCAGAATTAATTGCATTAGCAGACGCATGTAAGGAAGCAGAATGGCTTAGAAATTTGTTAGTAGAAATCCCATTATGGAAGAAGCCATCTCCAGCAGTCTTGATTAATTGCGATAATCAAGCAACGATATATAATGTCTCTAATAAAACATATAATGGAAAGTCTAGACATGTGAGTCTAAGACATCAAATGGTGAGACAGTTACTCAAAAGTGGAGTTATAACTGTTGACTACATAGAAACAAAGAAAAACTTGGCTGACCCACTTACGAAGAGTCTTCCAAAGGCTATGGTTTCTATAAAGTCAAAAGAAATGGGACTAAGGTCTGTGAATGAAGATTGATCATCCTTAACAGAAACCCAACTTGTGTCTTGAAAAGGATAGACAAAGTTCAATGGGTACCAACAAGTTAAGGAAATGATTATGGAACACTAAATCAATAATCCCATAATGTTTAGTGTTGGATTCTGCATGAACAAAGGATGGATGAATATCCTTAATAAGTCTAGAAACCCTAAAAGGTGTCTCGCAGAAACACCTTAAGTGACTTACCTATATGAGTATGGAAATCAGGCCGTTTCCTAAGAAAGTAAGACCGCTTTCGAAGTAGACTCATGAACCAGGATTTAAGCACATGGCCATTAACGTGCTGAGCAATACAGAACACTCTAACTAAGGAATGCAACATGTGTGATTGTTCCGGTTTTATCATTAAGGGATACTTGGTTCAAGATTCGTTCACCATTGAATCTCAATAGAACTTTGAATGGTTTACACTAAGTAAAAGTTCAAATCCAAAAGATACTTTTATTTATGTGTTGTTTCCACGATGATGCAAAATTTGACCTTAGAACTACATAGGCTTGATCCCACTTGGGTATGTAGGAAGTCACACTAGTGACTCAGCCGTCCACATTAATTTATTTTGAAAATTGGGGGAGATTGTTGTAAATTTTCAAGTTAGTTTGGGATATGGGTTTGTTTTTGAAGAGGGAAGCAAGAATGGAAGAAGATAAAGTGTAGGGATTAAGTCCCACATTGTGGAATATAAAGGATTTTGTCTCTATATAGGTAAAAGCTTGATACATGATATCAAAAGAAAGAAGAGAAAGAGGAATAAGGCAATGGGCCTTGAGCATGAACTTGGCATAAATAATAATCTTTGAAATGTCAAAAGATGGGCCTTGGGCCTTGGGGATCTTGGGGTCTTGTGATCCAATAGGCCGGGGAAACAAACCAGTCGACAGGCCAAAATATCACCGGTCGACCGTTTTTTCAACCAGAGAATAAAACGGTCGACTGGTTGAGTTTTGGCGGTCGACCGGTTTCGTTCTAAAGCGGCTGCGACGCTTCAGAAGCGTTGCAAAACTGAAAGGTTGCATACGTTCGGAATCGAACAGAAATAACTGTTGCGATTCAATAGGTTGCAACGCTTGGCTGAGGGATGTCTGCTCTTCATCGCCTATATATACGACGCCAGAAACTGTTGCAATATCACTGAGCAATTCTTCTTCTTCATATATCGTTCTGCAACACCATTAAACTGTTACAAAACAGTTCTGTTCGAAACACCTCTGAAGTGTTACAAATCTGAAACTGTTGCAGAATTAATTTCTAATTCTTCCCTTTCATTTATATATTCGAAATAGCATCATCAGAAACATATATTCAGAGTGTTCTTGGTCGGATCAAAATCGTACAAATTTTGAATTCGATTACGCTGTTTCAAGGCTTCATTGAATCCTGAAGTCAATAGTTCGATAACCCTTTTGTACCTGGTGGGTTGAACTATTGTCTGAAAGAATTTGCTCCGCAAATCCTTGAAGTCAGAAGTACGGCAGATTCTACTCCTCCAAAAGCGTCTCAAACCAAAAAATTCCCAACAATTTTTCAGACAATAGCTTCAACCATGGATAGTTTGAGCGCTTTGCAAGTAATGAATCAGCATTTGACGAAGTTGGAGCGTTTTGATGGAGAGAACTTCACTCGTTGGCAGGAGACTATGAAATTCTTTCTGATCACGGTTAAGTTATTTCATATTCTCGAAGACGGATTGGAGAAAATACCGGAGGAAACCGATAAGGATAGTGCAGAATTAAAAGCAAAAAGGGCAAAGCGAAAAGAGGAAGATTTTCTATGCAGAGGCCACATACTGAATGCACTGTCTACTCCGATATACAATGCTCACAGGACCTTGGACACGGCGAAGGCACTCTGGACTGCGCTAGAAAGCAAATATCGCATCTCTGAGGCAAGTAATAAGAAATTTCTTATATGCAATTTTATGGATTTCAAAATGGTCACTAACAAGTCCATAATTGGACAAGTTAGTGAAATACTACTGTTAGTAAATCAACTTAAGGATGCCGGAATTGATCTCCCTGAATCATTTGTTGTTGGAGTTATTATTTCGAGACTCCCGAATTCTTGGAATGATTATAAGAAAAAATTAAAACATGCGGAAACCGATTATGATTTAGACGGTTTACAGCGTCATCTTCGTATCGAAGAGGATTCTCGTAAACGCGAACTAGATGATAATCCGCAAACTGAGTCTCAGTCTAAGGCTAATAATGTTGAAATTAACGATAAGCTGAAGCCTAAGAATGAGACACAGTTCAAAAAGAAAGGTACCAATTCCAAGAATAAGAAGAAGGGTGACTGTTACTATTGTCACAAACCCGGCCACTATGCCCGAGACTGTCGTCTTCGGAAGAAACAACAAAAAGCGAATGTGGTCGAAGAAAAGCTTGTGGCTGTCGTACAAGAGGCGAACTCCGTTAGTGGCATTGACAATGACTGGTGGCTCGATACTGGAGCAACTATTCATATTTGCAAAGACCGTAATCTGTTCAAGACTTACGATGAGAATAACGGAGAATCCAGCGAAGTAACTAGCGCAAACAAAGTTGCAAGCAAAGTTCTGGGAAAAGGCACTATTGAATTGACATTCACCTCTGGGAAAGTTCTTACTTTAGTCAATGTATTTTATGTACCTGATATGTGTAAGAATTTGATTTCTGGATACCTTCTTAACAAAGGAGGATTCAAGATGGTGTATGAGTCTGATAAGTTAGTGTTGTCCAAGAACAGCAAATTTATTGGACAGGGATATTCTTGTAATGGCATGATTAAGTTGAATCTAATAAAGAAATCTTCTGCTTATATTGTTGACTCTGTTAATTTATGGCATAGTAGATTAGGACATGTTAATTATAAGTCACTTAGAAATATGCATAAATTAGGATTAATTTCTGATTGTGATTTCGAATCCATTTCTAAATGTGAGATATGTGTTCAAGCAAAAATACATCGAAAATCCTTTAAATCCGTTGAAAGGAAAACTGGTTTGCTTGATTTGGTATATAGTGATGTGGGTGACTTGAAAAGTCATATCACCTATGGTGGTAACCAATACTATATAACGTTTATTGATGATTATTCTAGATATGCTTATGTATATCTAATGAAATCAAAAGATGAAGCTTTTGATAAATTCAAAATTTACAAAGCAGAAGTCGAAACACAATTAGGAATTAAAATTAAAGTGTTACATTCAGATCGTGGTGGTGAATATTTTTCAAATGAGTTTACTTTGTTTTGCAAACAAAATGGTATCATTCACCAATGTACTGCCCCTTATACACCACAACAAAATGGTGTTGCTGAGAGAAAAAATAGAACTTTAGTAGAAATGGTTAATGCCATGCTCATAAGTTCTAATTTGCCACATAACCTATGGGGTGATGCTATGTTATCTGCATGTTACATTTTAAATAGAGTACCACTTAAGAAAAATAATTTTTCTCCTTATGAATTATGGTTCAATAGAAAACCTAATCTTACTAGACTTAAAGTTTGGGGTTGTTTAGCATATGTTAGAAAACCAGACCCTAAACGACCAAAGTTAGGTAATAGGGCTTTTAAATGTGTTTTCATTGGATATTCTGTTAATAGTATAACTTATAGATTTATGATTCTTGATACCTTAGAAGTCATAGAATCTGTAGATGTAGAATTTTTTGAAAATCAAACTATTGAGAATCCATTGAGATCATCTAGTCCAGAACCAACTGAGACTAATGATACAAATGATGATGAATATGCTCCTGCTCAAAACAGCAAGGAAGTGTCAGTACCAGATAATAGTATTGAACACAGAAGAAGTAAAAGAGCGAGAATAGAGAAGGACTATGGTCCTGACTTCATAACATATCTCGTAGAAGGCAATAAGGACGAAGTCCTTAATGTGACAAGATATGTAATGAACGTCGATGATGATCCCAAAACTTATTCTGAGGCTATGAGTTCTAGAGATTCTAATTTCTGGAAAGAAGCTATCAATGATGAAATGAATTCCATAATGTTAAATCAAACTTGGGTATTAAGCGATTTACCTCCTGGTGCTAAACCTATAGGATGTAAATGGATATTCAAGAAAAAGTTGAATACAAATGGATCCATTGATAAGTTTAAAGCCAGATTAGTTGCTAAGGGATATAAACAAAGACAAGGAGTAGATTATTTTGATACATATGCTCCGGTGGCTCGCATATCTTCGATACGTTGTTTAATAGCACTTGCATCAATTCATAACTTGGTCATACATCAAATGGATGTAAAGACAGCTTTTCTAAATGGAGATTTAGAAGAAGAGATATACATGGAACAACCTGAAGGTTTCATAACCCCAGGCCAAGAAAAGAAAGTTTGTAAATTAGTTAAATCTCTTTATGGCCTGAAGCAAGCTCCCATGCAATGGCATGAGAAGTTTGATAAAGTTGCACTGTCATTTGGATTCATTGTTAATGATGCAGATAAATGTATCTATAGCAAATCGGATAACAACGGTTATGTTATAATATGTTTATACGTTGATGACATGCTGATATTTGGTTCCAACATATCCTGTGTAAATGAAACTAAAAAGTTTCTATCTTCTAAATTTGATATGAAAGATCTGGGAGAGGCTGATGTAATTCTAGGAATTAAAATCATTAGGAAAACGGGGGAGTAATTATTAACTCAATCTCATTACATTGAAAAGTTCCTAAAGAAGTATAATCATTATGATGACAAACCAGCACCAACTCCTTTAGATCCAAGTATAAAATTAGAAAAGAATACTGGACGTACCATTTCTCAATTGGAATATTCCAGTATTATTGGGAGTCTTATGTATGCTATGCATTGCACTAGACCAGATATCGCACATGCTATAAGTGTATTATGTCGATTTACGAGTAATCCAGGTTTCGAACACTGGAAAGCCATTTCCAGAGTCTTAGCTTATTTGAAGGGAACCATCAACTATGGTTTATCTTATAAAGGATATCCTGCTGTAATAGAAGGATATAGTGATGCAACCTGGAACAATGTAGAATCGAAATCCAAGTCTACGACTGGATGGATATTTACATTAGGAGGAGCTGCTGTGTCTTGGGCTTCCAAGAAGCAGACCTGTATATCTGATTCAACTATGTTATCAGAATTAATTGCATTAGCAGACGCATGTAAGGAAGCAGAATGGCTTAGAAATTTGTTAGTAGAAATCCCATTATGGAAGAAGCCATCTCCAGCAGTCTTGATTAATTGCGATAATCAAGCAACGATATATAATGTCTCTAATAAAACATATAATGGAAAGTCTAGACATGTGAGTCTAAGACATCAAATGGTGAGACAGTTACTCAAAAGTGGAGTTATAACTGTTGACTACATAGAAACAAAGAAAAACTTGGCTGACCCACTTACGAAGAGTCTTCCAAAGGCTATGGTTTCTATAAAGTCAAAAGAAATGGGACTAAGGTCTGTGAATGAAGATTGATCATCCTTAACAGAAACCCAACTTGTGTCTTGAAAAGGATAGACAAAGTTCAATGGGTACCAACAAGTTAAGGAAATGATTATGGAACACTAAATCAATAATCCCATAATGTTTAGTGTTGGATTCTGCATGAACAAAGGATGGATGAATATCCTTAATAAGTCTAGAAACCCTAAAAGGTGTCTCGCAGAAACACCTTAAGTGACTTACCTATATGAGTATGGAAATCAGGCCGTTTCCTAAGAAAGTAAGACCGCTTTCGAAGTAGACTCATGAACCAGGATTTAAGCACATGGCCATTAACGTGCTGAGCAATACAGAACACTCTAACTAAGGAATGCAACATGTGTGATTGTTCCGGTTTTATCATTAAGGGATACTTGGTTCAAGATTCGTTCACCATTGAATCTCAATAGAACTTTGAATGGTTTACACTAAGTAAAAGTTCAAATCCAAAAGATACTTTTATTTATGTGTTGTTTCCACGATGATGCAAAATTTGACCTTAGAACTACATAGGCTTGATCCCACTTGGGTATGTAGGAAGTCACACTAGTGACTCAGCCGTCCACATTAATTTATTTTGAAAATTGGGGGAGATTGTTGTAAATTTTCAAGTTAGTTTGGGATATGGGTTTGTTTTTGAAGAGGGAAGCAAGAATGGAAGAAGATAAAGTGTAGGGATTAAGTCCCACATTGTGGAATATAAAGGATTTTGTCTCTATATAGGTAAAAGCTTGATACATGATATCAAAAGAAAGAAGAGAAAGAGGAATAAGGCAATGGGCCTTGAGCATGAACTTGGCATAAATAATAATCTTTGAAATGTCAAAAGATGGGCCTTGGGCCTTGGGGATCTTGGGGTCTTGTGATCCAATAGGCCGGGGAAACAAACCAGTCGACAGGCCAAAATATCACCGGTCGACCGTTTTTTCAACCAGAGAATAAAACGGTCGACTGGTTGAGTTTTGGCGGTCGACCGGTTTCGTTCTAAAGCGGCTGCGACGCTTCAGAAGCGTTGCAAAACTGAAAGGTTGCATACGTTCGGAATCGAACAGAAATAACTGTTGCGATTCAATAGGTTGCAACGCTTGGCTGAGGGATGTCTGCTCTTCATCGCCTATATATACGACGCCAGAAACTGTTGCAATATCACTGAGCAATTCTTCTTCTTCATATATCGTTCTGCAACACCATTAAACTGTTACAAAACAGTTCTGTTCGAAACACCTCTGAAGTGTTACAAATCTGAAACTGTTGCAGAATTAATTTCTAATTCTTCCCTTTCATTTATATATTCGAAATAGCATCATCAGAAACATATATTCAGAGTGTTCTTGGTCGGATCAAAATCGTACAAATTTTGAATTCGATTACGCTGTTTCAAGGCTTCATTGAATCCTGAAGTCAATAGTTCGATAACCCTTTTGTACCTGGTGGGTTGAACTATTGTCTGAAAGAATTTGCTCCGCAAATCCTTGAAGTCAGAAGTACGGCAGATTCTACTCCTCCAAAAGCGTCTCAAACCAAAAAATTCCCAACAATTTTTCAGACAATAGCTTCAACCATGGATAGTTTGAGCGCTTTGCAAGTAATGAATCAGCATTTGACGAAGTTGGAGCGTTTTGATGGAGAGAACTTCACTCGTTGGCAGGAGACTATGAAATTCTTTCTGATCACGGTTAAGTTATTTCATATTCTCGAAGACGGATTGGAGAAAATACCGGAGGAAACCGATAAGGATAGTGCAGAATTAAAAGCAAAAAGGGCAAAGCGAAAAGAGGAAGATTTTCTATGCAGAGGCCACATACTGAATGCACTGTCTACTCCGATATACAATGCTCACAGGACCTTGGACACGGCGAAGGCACTCTGGACTGCGCTAGAAAGCAAATATCGCATCTCTGAGGCAAGTAATAAGAAATTTCTTATATGCAATTTTATGGATTTCAAAATGGTCACTAACAAGTCCATAATTGGACAAGTTAGTGAAATACTACTGTTAGTAAATCAACTTAAGGATGCCGGAATTGATCTCCCTGAATCATTTGTTGTTGGAGTTATTATTTCGAGACTCCCGAATTCTTGGAATGATTATAAGAAAAAATTAAAACATGCGGAAACCGATTATGATTTAGACGGTTTACAGCGTCATCTTCGTATCGAAGAGGATTCTCGTAAACGCGAACTAGATGATAATCCGCAAACTGAGTCTCAGTCTAAGGCTAATAATGTTGAAATTAACGATAAGCTGAAGCCTAAGAATGAGACACAGTTCAAAAAGAAAGGTACCAATTCCAAGAATAAGAAGAAGGGTGACTGTTACTATTGTCACAAACCCGGCCACTATGCCCGAGACTGTCGTCTTCGGAAGAAACAACAAAAAGCGAATGTGGTCGAAGAAAAGCTTGTGGCTGTCGTACAAGAGGCGAACTCCGTTAGTGGCATTGACAATGACTGGTGGCTCGATACTGGAGCAACTATTCATATTTGCAAAGACCGTAATCTGTTCAAGACTTACGATGAGAATAACGGAGAATCCAGCGAAGTAACTAGCGCAAACAAAGTTGCAAGCAAAGTTCTGGGAAAAGGCACTATTGAATTGACATTCACCTCTGGGAAAGTTCTTACTTTAGTCAATGTATTTTATGTACCTGATATGTGTAAGAATTTGATTTCTGGATACCTTCTTAACAAAGGAGGATTCAAGATGGTGTATGAGTCTGATAAGTTAGTGTTGTCCAAGAACAGCAAATTTATTGGACAGGGATATTCTTGTAATGGCATGATTAAGTTGAATCTAATAAAGAAATCTTCTGCTTATATTGTTGACTCTGTTAATTTATGGCATAGTAGATTAGGACATGTTAATTATAAGTCACTTAGAAATATGCATAAATTAGGATTAATTTCTGATTGTGATTTCGAATCCATTTCTAAATGTGAGATATGTGTTCAAGCAAAAATACATCGAAAATCCTTTAAATCCGTTGAAAGGAAAACTGGTTTGCTTGATTTGGTATATAGTGATGTGGGTGACTTGAAAAGTCATATCACCTATGGTGGTAACCAATACTATATAACGTTTATTGATGATTATTCTAGATATGCTTATGTATATCTAATGAAATCAAAAGATGAAGCTTTTGATAAATTCAAAATTTACAAAGCAGAAGTCGAAACACAATTAGGAATTAAAATTAAAGTGTTACATTCAGATCGTGGTGGTGAATATTTTTCAAATGAGTTTACTTTGTTTTGCAAACAAAATGGTATCATTCACCAATGTACTGCCCCTTATACACCACAACAAAATGGTGTTGCTGAGAGAAAAAATAGAACTTTAGTAGAAATGGTTAATGCCATGCTCATAAGTTCTAATTTGCCACATAACCTATGGGGTGATGCTATGTTATCTGCATGTTACATTTTAAATAGAGTACCACTTAAGAAAAATAATTTTTCTCCTTATGAATTATGGTTCAATAGAAAACCTAATCTTACTAGACTTAAAGTTTGGGGTTGTTTAGCATATGTTAGAAAACCAGACCCTAAACGACCAAAGTTAGGTAATAGGGCTTTTAAATGTGTTTTCATTGGATATTCTGTTAATAGTATAACTTATAGATTTATGATTCTTGATACCTTAGAAGTCATAGAATCTGTAGATGTAGAATTTTTTGAAAATCAAACTATTGAGAATCCATTGAGATCATCTAGTCCAGAACCAACTGAGACTAATGATACAAATGATGATGAATATGCTCCTGCTCAAAACAGCAAGGAAGTGTCAGTACCAGATAATAGTATTGAACACAGAAGAAGTAAAAGAGCGAGAATAGAGAAGGACTATGGTCCTGACTTCATAACATATCTCGTAGAAGGCAATAAGGACGAAGTCCTTAATGTGACAAGATATGTAATGAACGTCGATGATGATCCCAAAACTTATTCTGAGGCTATGAGTTCTAGAGATTCTAATTTCTGGAAAGAAGCTATCAATGATGAAATGAATTCCATAATGTTAAATCAAACTTGGGTATTAAGCGATTTACCTCCTGGTGCTAAACCTATAGGATGTAAATGGATATTCAAGAAAAAGTTGAATACAAATGGATCCATTGATAAGTTTAAAGCCAGATTAGTTGCTAAGGGATATAAACAAAGACAAGGAGTAGATTATTTTGATACATATGCTCCGGTGGCTCGCATATCTTCGATACGTTGTTTAATAGCACTTGCATCAATTCATAACTTGGTCATACATCAAATGGATGTAAAGACAGCTTTTCTAAATGGAGATTTAGAAGAAGAGATATACATGGAACAACCTGAAGGTTTCATAACCCCAGGCCAAGAAAAGAAAGTTTGTAAATTAGTTAAATCTCTTTATGGCCTGAAGCAAGCTCCCATGCAATGGCATGAGAAGTTTGATAAAGTTGCACTGTCATTTGGATTCATTGTTAATGATGCAGATAAATGTATCTATAGCAAATCGGATAACAACGGTTATGTTATAATATGTTTATACGTTGATGACATGCTGATATTTGGTTCCAACATATCCTGTGTAAATGAAACTAAAAAGTTTCTATCTTCTAAATTTGATATGAAAGATCTGGGAGAGGCTGATGTAATTCTAGGAATTAAAATCATTAGGAAAACGGGGGAGTAATTATTAACTCAATCTCATTACATTGAAAAGTTCCTAAAGAAGTATAATCATTATGATGACAAACCAGCACCAACTCCTTTAGATCCAAGTATAAAATTAGAAAAGAATACTGGACGTACCATTTCTCAATTGGAATATTCCAGTATTATTGGGAGTCTTATGTATGCTATGCATTGCACTAGACCAGATATCGCACATGCTATAAGTGTATTATGTCGATTTACGAGTAATCCAGGTTTCGAACACTGGAAAGCCATTTCCAGAGTCTTAGCTTATTTGAAGGGAACCATCAACTATGGTTTATCTTATAAAGGATATCCTGCTGTAATAGAAGGATATAGTGATGCAACCTGGAACAATGTAGAATCGAAATCCAAGTCTACGACTGGATGGATATTTACATTAGGAGGAGCTGCTGTGTCTTGGGCTTCCAAGAAGCAGACCTGTATATCTGATTCAACTATGTTATCAGAATTAATTGCATTAGCAGACGCATGTAAGGAAGCAGAATGGCTTAGAAATTTGTTAGTAGAAATCCCATTATGGAAGAAGCCATCTCCAGCAGTCTTGATTAATTGCGATAATCAAGCAACGATATATAATGTCTCTAATAAAACATATAATGGAAAGTCTAGACATGTGAGTCTAAGACATCAAATGGTGAGACAGTTACTCAAAAGTGGAGTTATAACTGTTGACTACATAGAAACAAAGAAAAACTTGGCTGACCCACTTACGAAGAGTCTTCCAAAGGCTATGGTTTCTATAAAGTCAAAAGAAATGGGACTAAGGTCTGTGAATGAAGATTGATCATCCTTAACAGAAACCCAACTTGTGTCTTGAAAAGGATAGACAAAGTTCAATGGGTACCAACAAGTTAAGGAAATGATTATGGAACACTAAATCAATAATCCCATAATGTTTAGTGTTGGATTCTGCATGAACAAAGGATGGATGAATATCCTTAATAAGTCTAGAAACCCTAAAAGGTGTCTCGCAGAAACACCTTAAGTGACTTACCTATATGAGTATGGAAATCAGGCCGTTTCCTAAGAAAGTAAGACCGCTTTCGAAGTAGACTCATGAACCAGGATTTAAGCACATGGCCATTAACGTGCTGAGCAATACAGAACACTCTAACTAAGGAATGCAACATGTGTGATTGTTCCGGTTTTATCATTAAGGGATACTTGGTTCAAGATTCGTTCACCATTGAATCTCAATAGAACTTTGAATGGTTTACACTAAGTAAAAGTTCAAATCCAAAAGATACTTTTATTTATGTGTTGTTTCCACGATGATGCAAAATTTGACCTTAGAACTACATAGGCTTGATCCCACTTGGGTATGTAGGAAGTCACACTAGTGACTCAGCCGTCCACATTAATTTATTTTGAAAATTGGGGGAGATTGTTGTAAATTTTCAAGTTAGTTTGGGATATGGGTTTGTTTTTGAAGAGGGAAGCAAGAATGGAAGAAGATAAAGTGTAGGGATTAAGTCCCACATTGTGGAATATAAAGGATTTTGTCTCTATATAGGTAAAAGCTTGATACATGATATCAAAAGAAAGAAGAGAAAGAGGAATAAGGCAATGGGCCTTGAGCATGAACTTGGCATAAATAATAATCTTTGAAATGTCAAAAGATGGGCCTTGGGCCTTGGGGATCTTGGGGTCTTGTGATCCAATAGGCCGGGGAAACAAACCAGTCGACAGGCCAAAATATCACCGGTCGACCGTTTTTTCAACCAGAGAATAAAACGGTCGACTGGTTGAGTTTTGGCGGTCGACCGGTTTCGTTCTAAAGCGGCTGCGACGCTTCAGAAGCGTTGCAAAACTGAAAGGTTGCATACGTTCGGAATCGAACAGAAATAACTGTTGCGATTCAATAGGTTGCAACGCTTGGCTGAGGGATGTCTGCTCTTCATCGCCTATATATACGACGCCAGAAACTGTTGCAATATCACTGAGCAATTCTTCTTCTTCATATATCGTTCTGCAACACCATTAAACTGTTACAAAACAGTTCTGTTCGAAACACCTCTGAAGTGTTACAAATCTGAAACTGTTGCAGAATTAATTTCTAATTCTTCCCTTTCATTTATATATTCGAAATAGCATCATCAGAAACATATATTCAGAGTGTTCTTGGTCGGATCAAAATCGTACAAATTTTGAATTCGATTACGCTGTTTCAAGGCTTCATTGAATCCTGAAGTCAATAGTTCGATAACCCTTTTGTACCTGGTGGGTTGAACTATTGTCTGAAAGAATTTGCTCCGCAAATCCTTGAAGTCAGAAGTACGGCAGATTCTACTCCTCCAAAAGCGTCTCAAACCAAAAAATTCCCAACAATTTTTCAGACAATAGCTTCAACCATGGATAGTTTGAGCGCTTTGCAAGTAATGAATCAGCATTTGACGAAGTTGGAGCGTTTTGATGGAGAGAACTTCACTCGTTGGCAGGAGACTATGAAATTCTTTCTGATCACGGTTAAGTTATTTCATATTCTCGAAGACGGATTGGAGAAAATACCGGAGGAAACCGATAAGGATAGTGCAGAATTAAAAGCAAAAAGGGCAAAGCGAAAAGAGGAAGATTTTCTATGCAGAGGCCACATACTGAATGCACTGTCTACTCCGATATACAATGCTCACAGGACCTTGGACACGGCGAAGGCACTCTGGACTGCGCTAGAAAGCAAATATCGCATCTCTGAGGCAAGTAATAAGAAATTTCTTATATGCAATTTTATGGATTTCAAAATGGTCACTAACAAGTCCATAATTGGACAAGTTAGTGAAATACTACTGTTAGTAAATCAACTTAAGGATGCCGGAATTGATCTCCCTGAATCATTTGTTGTTGGAGTTATTATTTCGAGACTCCCGAATTCTTGGAATGATTATAAGAAAAAATTAAAACATGCGGAAACCGATTATGATTTAGACGGTTTACAGCGTCATCTTCGTATCGAAGAGGATTCTCGTAAACGCGAACTAGATGATAATCCGCAAACTGAGTCTCAGTCTAAGGCTAATAATGTTGAAATTAACGATAAGCTGAAGCCTAAGAATGAGACACAGTTCAAAAAGAAAGGTACCAATTCCAAGAATAAGAAGAAGGGTGACTGTTACTATTGTCACAAACCCGGCCACTATGCCCGAGACTGTCGTCTTCGGAAGAAACAACAAAAAGCGAATGTGGTCGAAGAAAAGCTTGTGGCTGTCGTACAAGAGGCGAACTCCGTTAGTGGCATTGACAATGACTGGTGGCTCGATACTGGAGCAACTATTCATATTTGCAAAGACCGTAATCTGTTCAAGACTTACGATGAGAATAACGGAGAATCCAGCGAAGTAACTAGCGCAAACAAAGTTGCAAGCAAAGTTCTGGGAAAAGGCACTATTGAATTGACATTCACCTCTGGGAAAGTTCTTACTTTAGTCAATGTATTTTATGTACCTGATATGTGTAAGAATTTGATTTCTGGATACCTTCTTAACAAAGGAGGATTCAAGATGGTGTATGAGTCTGATAAGTTAGTGTTGTCCAAGAACAGCAAATTTATTGGACAGGGATATTCTTGTAATGGCATGATTAAGTTGAATCTAATAAAGAAATCTTCTGCTTATATTGTTGACTCTGTTAATTTATGGCATAGTAGATTAGGACATGTTAATTATAAGTCACTTAGAAATATGCATAAATTAGGATTAATTTCTGATTGTGATTTCGAATCCATTTCTAAATGTGAGATATGTGTTCAAGCAAAAATACATCGAAAATCCTTTAAATCCGTTGAAAGGAAAACTGGTTTGCTTGATTTGGTATATAGTGATGTGGGTGACTTGAAAAGTCATATCACCTATGGTGGTAACCAATACTATATAACGTTTATTGATGATTATTCTAGATATGCTTATGTATATCTAATGAAATCAAAAGATGAAGCTTTTGATAAATTCAAAATTTACAAAGCAGAAGTCGAAACACAATTAGGAATTAAAATTAAAGTGTTACATTCAGATCGTGGTGGTGAATATTTTTCAAATGAGTTTACTTTGTTTTGCAAACAAAATGGTATCATTCACCAATGTACTGCCCCTTATACACCACAACAAAATGGTGTTGCTGAGAGAAAAAATAGAACTTTAGTAGAAATGGTTAATGCCATGCTCATAAGTTCTAATTTGCCACATAACCTATGGGGTGATGCTATGTTATCTGCATGTTACATTTTAAATAGAGTACCACTTAAGAAAAATAATTTTTCTCCTTATGAATTATGGTTCAATAGAAAACCTAATCTTACTAGACTTAAAGTTTGGGGTTGTTTAGCATATGTTAGAAAACCAGACCCTAAACGACCAAAGTTAGGTAATAGGGCTTTTAAATGTGTTTTCATTGGATATTCTGTTAATAGTATAACTTATAGATTTATGATTCTTGATACCTTAGAAGTCATAGAATCTGTAGATGTAGAATTTTTTGAAAATCAAACTATTGAGAATCCATTGAGATCATCTAGTCCAGAACCAACTGAGACTAATGATACAAATGATGATGAATATGCTCCTGCTCAAAACAGCAAGGAAGTGTCAGTACCAGATAATAGTATTGAACACAGAAGAAGTAAAAGAGCGAGAATAGAGAAGGACTATGGTCCTGACTTCATAACATATCTCGTAGAAGGCAATAAGGACGAAGTCCTTAATGTGACAAGATATGTAATGAACGTCGATGATGATCCCAAAACTTATTCTGAGGCTATGAGTTCTAGAGATTCTAATTTCTGGAAAGAAGCTATCAATGATGAAATGAATTCCATAATGTTAAATCAAACTTGGGTATTAAGCGATTTACCTCCTGGTGCTAAACCTATAGGATGTAAATGGATATTCAAGAAAAAGTTGAATACAAATGGATCCATTGATAAGTTTAAAGCCAGATTAGTTGCTAAGGGATATAAACAAAGACAAGGAGTAGATTATTTTGATACATATGCTCCGGTGGCTCGCATATCTTCGATACGTTGTTTAATAGCACTTGCATCAATTCATAACTTGGTCATACATCAAATGGATGTAAAGACAGCTTTTCTAAATGGAGATTTAGAAGAAGAGATATACATGGAACAACCTGAAGGTTTCATAACCCCAGGCCAAGAAAAGAAAGTTTGTAAATTAGTTAAATCTCTTTATGGCCTGAAGCAAGCTCCCATGCAATGGCATGAGAAGTTTGATAAAGTTGCACTGTCATTTGGATTCATTGTTAATGATGCAGATAAATGTATCTATAGCAAATCGGATAACAACGGTTATGTTATAATATGTTTATACGTTGATGACATGCTGATATTTGGTTCCAACATATCCTGTGTAAATGAAACTAAAAAGTTTCTATCTTCTAAATTTGATATGAAAGATCTGGGAGAGGCTGATGTAATTCTAGGAATTAAAATCATTAGGAAAACGGGGGAGTAATTATTAACTCAATCTCATTACATTGAAAAGTTCCTAAAGAAGTATAATCATTATGATGACAAACCAGCACCAACTCCTTTAGATCCAAGTATAAAATTAGAAAAGAATACTGGACGTACCATTTCTCAATTGGAATATTCCAGTATTATTGGGAGTCTTATGTATGCTATGCATTGCACTAGACCAGATATCGCACATGCTATAAGTGTATTATGTCGATTTACGAGTAATCCAGGTTTCGAACACTGGAAAGCCATTTCCAGAGTCTTAGCTTATTTGAAGGGAACCATCAACTATGGTTTATCTTATAAAGGATATCCTGCTGTAATAGAAGGATATAGTGATGCAACCTGGAACAATGTAGAATCGAAATCCAAGTCTACGACTGGATGGATATTTACATTAGGAGGAGCTGCTGTGTCTTGGGCTTCAAGAAGCAGACCTGTATATCTGATTCAACTATGTTATCAGAATTAATTGCATTAGCAGACGCATGTAAGGAAGCAGAATGGCTTAGAAATTTGTTAGTAGAAATCCCATTATGGAAGAAGCCATCTCCAGCAGTCTTGATTAATTGCGATAATCAAGCAACGATATATAATGTCTCTAATAAAACATATAATGGAAAGTCTAGACATGTGAGTCTAAGACATCAAATGGTGAGACAGTTACTCAAAAGTGGAGTTATAACTGTTGACTACATAGAAACAAAGAAAAACTTGGCTGACCCACTTACGAAGAGTCTTCCAAAGGCTATGGTTTCTATAAAGTCAAAAGAAATGGACTAAGGTCTGTGAATGAAGATTGATCATCCTTAACAGAAACCCAACTTGTGTCTTGAAAAGGATAGACAAAGTTCAATGGGTACCAACAAGTTAAGGAATGATTATGGAACACTAAATCAATAATCCCATAATGTTTAGTGTTGGATTCTGCTATGAACAAAGGATGGATGAATATCCTTAATAAGTCTAGAAACCCTAAAAGGTGTCTCGCAGAAACACCTTAAGTGACTTACCTATATGAGTATGGAAATCAGGCCGTTTCCTAAGAAAGTAAGACCGCTTTCGAAGTAGACTCATGAACCAGGATTTAAGCACATGGCCATTAACGTGCTGAGCAATACAGAACACTCTAACTAAGGAATGCAACATGTGTGATTGTTCCGGTTTTATCATTAAGGGATACTTGGTTCAAGATTCGTTCACCATTGAATCTCAATAGAACTTTGAATGGTTTACACTAAGTAAAGTTCAAATCCAAAAGATACTTTTATTTATGTGTTGTTTCCACGATGATGCAAAATTTGACCTTAGAACTACATAGGCTTGATCCCACTTGGGTATGTAGGAAGTCACACTAGTGACTCAGCCGTCCACATTAATTTATTTTGAAAATTGGGGGAGATTGTTGTAAATTTTCAAGTTAGTTTGGGATATGGGTTTGTTTTTGAAGGAGGGAAGCAAGAATGGAAGAAGATAAAGTGTAGGGATTAAGTCCCACATTGTGGAATATAAAGGATTTTGTCTCTATATAGGTAAAAGCTTGATACATGATATCAAAAGAAAGAAGAGAAAGAGGAATAAGGCAATGGGCCTTGAGCATGAACTTGGCATAAATAATAATCTTTGAAATGTCAAAAGATGGGCCTTGGGCCTTGTGGATCTTGGGGTCTTGTGATCCAATAGGCCGGGGAAACAAACCAGTCGACAGGCCAAAATATCACCGGTCGACCGTTTTTTCAACCAGAGAATAAAACGGTCGACTGTTGAGTTTTGGCGGTCGACCGGTTTCGTTCTAAAGCGGCTGCGACGCTTCAGAAGCGTTGCAAAACTGAAAGGTTGCATACGTTCGGAATCGAACAGAAATAACTGTTGCGATTCAATAGGTTGCAACGCTTGGCTGAGGGATGTCTGCTCTTCATCGCCTATATATACGACGCCAGAAACTGTTGCAATATCACTGAGCAATTCTTCTTCTTCATATATCGTTCTGCAACACCATTAAACTGTTACAAAACAGTTCTGTTCGAAACACCTCTGAAGTGTTACAAATCTGAAACTGTTGCAGAATTAATTTCTAATTCTTCCCTTTCATTTATATATTCGAAATAGCATCATCAGAAACATATATTCAGAGTGTTCTTGGTCGGATCAAAATCGTACAAATTTTGAATTCGATTACGCTGTTTCAAGGCTTCATTGAATCCTGAAGTCAATAGTTCGATAACCCTTTTGTACCTGGTGGGTTGAACTATTGTCTGAAAGAATTTGCTCCGCAAATCCTTGAAGTCAGAAGTACGGCAGATTCTACTCCTCCAAAAAGCGTCTCAAACCAAAAAATTCCCAACAATTTTTCAGACAATAGCTTCAACCATGGATAGTTTGAGCGCTTTGCAAGTAATGAATCAGCATTTGACGAAGTTGGAGCGTTTTGATGGAGAGAACTTCACTCGTTGGCAGGAGACTATGAAATTCTTTCTGATCACGGTTAAGTTATTTCATATTCTCGAAGACGGATTGGAGAAAATACCGGAGGAAACCGATAAGGATAGTGCAGAATTAAAAGCAAAAAGGGCAAAGCGAAAAGAGGAAGATTTTCTATGCAGAGGCCACATACTGAATGCACTGTCTACTCCGATATACAATGCTCACAGGACCTTGGACACGGCGAAGGCACTCTGGACTGCGCTAGAAAGCAAATATCGCATCTCTGAGGCAAGTAATAAGAAATTTCTTATATGCAATTTTATGGATTTCAAAATGGTCACTAACAAGTCCATAATTGGACAAGTTAGTGAAATACTACTGTTAGTAAATCAACTTAAGGATGCCGGAATTGATCTCCCTGAATCATTTGTTGTTGGAGTTATTATTTCGAGACTCCCGAATTCTTGGAATGATTATAAGAAAAAATTAAAACATGCGGAAACCGATTATGATTTAGACGGTTTACAGCGTCATCTTCGTATCGAAGAGGATTCTCGTAAACGCGAACTAGATGATAATCCGCAAACTGAGTCTCAGTCTAAAGGCTAATAATGTTGAAATTAACGATAAGCTGAAGCCTAAGAATGAGACACAGTTCAAAAAGAAAGGTACCAATTCCAAGAATAAGAAGAAGGGTGACTGTTACTATTGTCACAAACCCGGCCACTATGCCCGAGACTGTCGTCTTCGGAAGAAACAACAAAAAGCGAATGTGGTCGAAGAAAAGCTTGTGGCTGTCGTACAAGAGGCGAACTCCGTTAGTGGCATTGACAATGACTGGTGGCTCGATACTGGAGCAACTATTCATATTTGCAAAGACCGTAATCTGTTCAAGACTTACGATGAGAATAACGGAGAATCCAGCGAAGTAACTAGCGCAAACAAAGTTGCAAGCAAAGTTCTGGGAAAAGGCACTATTGAATTGACATTCACCTCTGGGAAAGTTCTTACTTTAGTCAATGTATTTTATGTACCTGATATGTGTAAGAATTTGATTTCTGGATACCTTCTTAACAAAGGAGGATTCAAGATGGTGTATGAGTCTGATAAGTAGTGTTGTCCAAGAACAGCAAATTTATTGGACAGGGATATTCTTGTAATGGCATGATTAAGTTGAATCTAATAAAGAAATCTTCTGCTTATATTGTTGACTCTGTTAATTTATGGCATAGTAGATTAGGACATGTTAATTATAAGTCACTTAGAAATATGCATAAATTAGGATTAATTTCTGATTGTGATTTCGAATCCATTTCTAAATGTGAGATATGTGTTCAAGCAAAAATACATCGAAAATCCTTTAAATCCGTTGAAAGGAAAACTGGTTTGCTTGATTTGGTATATAGTGATGTGGGTGACTTGAAAAGTCATATCACCTATGGTGGTAACCAATACTATATAACGTTTATTGATGATTATTCTAGATATGCTTATGTATATCTAATGAAATCAAAAGATGAAGCTTTTGATAAATTCAAAATTTACAAAGCAGAAGTCGAAACACAATTAGGAATTAAAATTAAAGTGTTACATTCAGATCGTGGTGGTGAATATTTTTCAAATGAGTTTACTTTGTTTTGCAAACAAAATGGTATCATTCACCAATGTACTGCCCCTTATACACCACAACAAAATGGTGTTGCTGAGAGAAAAAATAGAACTTTAGTAGAAATGGTTAATGCCATGCTCATAAGTTCTAATTTGCCACATAACCTATGGGGTGATGCTATGTTATCTGCATGTTACATTTTAAATAGAGTACCACTTAAGAAAAATAATTTTTCTCCTTATGAATTATGGTTAATAGAAAACCTAATCTTACTAGACTTAAAGTTTGGGTTGTTTAGCATATGTTAGAAAACCAGACCCTAAACGACCAAGTTAGGTAATAGGGCTTTTAAATGTGTTTTCATTGGATATTCTGTTAATAGTATAACTTATAGATTTATGATTCTTGATACCTTAGAAGTCATAGAATCTGTAGATGTAGAATTTTTT